>CM055111.1:6848853-6948960 GCA_029204225.1 Diphasiastrum complanatum | reverse complement strand
AGGAGGAATCTCGACGAGCACTAGTTCACGGGATGCTTGAAGGCTTTAAGAATTATACTTTAGATGACGTGGTGATCATACTGCACAAGGCACAAAGAGATCCTGAGAAGAAGCAAGACGACAAAGAACAAGTTTACGACGAACCTACTTAGACAAAACCGATGAATCTAGCGGAGCCAAGTGAAGAAGACAAAATTGTTTATGTGGGAGCACAACTAACACCCAGTCAGTTCACAAGGCTATGAAACCTATTGTGACGGAACACAGAGACTGTTTTTGCATGGACATATAAAGATCTAAAAAGTATATTGCCAACCGTAGTCCAGCACACCATACCCTTGGTGGAAGGAGCAGTTCCAAAGGTGAGTCGGTAATATCGTTGTAACCCGAACTACACAACTTAATCAAACAACAGCTGGAGAAGCTACTCGACATCGATTTCATTTATGAATTCGAGCACATAGAATGGGTATCGCCTATAGTTATAGTACCCAAGAAGAATGACAAGATGCGAATCTGTGTGAATTTGAAAGCCTTAAATGTCATGACAAGGAAGGATCATTTTTCCTTTCATAGAAAGTGTTTTAGATCGCGTAGCCTACAATTTTCTAGACAGTTCAGCTGCCTCAATCAAGGAAAGATTGTGCTTGAAGATAAACATAAGACCGCATTTTCCATTGAATGGGGTACCTATGCCTATAAGCTAATGCCCTCACGGTTTTAGGGTGTCTCGAGCACTGTTCAGAGAGTTATGCAAATGGCATTCAAAGACTACTTGCAAAAGTTTCTGGAGATATTCTCAGATGATCTGTGTGTGCATGGACCTAACAACGAGCATCTATCTCAACTGGAGAAAGTTCTAAGACAATGCCGCAAGTATAAGATCTCCTTGAACCTAGAAAAGTGTCAATTTTGGGTGACACACGACTTGATTCTAGGCCACATTGTATCAAGGCACATAATCACCATTGATCTTTCCAAGATGTGAGTCATTGTAGATCTACCACCACCAGGGACGATTCACAATAAATCTTGTTTCATCATGAAGTAATTGATAATTGAAATGACATCTTTCTCGCAGGATTCCTCCTTGCCTCCCCTTGTGAAACGGCCGCGAACAAGCACATCACATTATACAAAATAGCATCGCACGTTGGCAAGTTGATTTACATTGGAGAGCAAGCGGATTTACATTGGAGAAACTACCAACTTCAATAGGCGTGTGCAAGAACACGCTCGAAAGCCACCGAAAAATCGCTTTTCGACCTAACTCATAGTAGTTTTTTTGATGTCTTTCATGCTGAAATACTAGAAATTGTAAAAGATCGTTCGATTGCAAATAGATTAAAGAACTTTTATATCAATATGTACAAATCTCATAACTTGAAACTTTGCAATAACTTGAGTGGTCATCCTTCGCGATCGCGAAAATATTGGTACCTAAAACAACGATCTTGCATATGAGAGAACTTCAAAAAATGGTTCGCTTGTAAATATTTGATAGCTTTAATTCATGTCCGCTTTAATATTTGATAGCTCTTTGTGAGCTTTTGCCATGATTTTGTTATAGTCTCTATGTTTGAAATGGCATGTTACTCAAATTCATTATTCATCCTAGTTGACTCACTTTTACTTTTGCGTTTCCACGCCCTATGTTGGTGGGATAAAATTGCGTTGCTAGTTTCATGTCAATGGAATATAGGTGTTTGATGACCATTTTAAAAAGTGGAAATCGATGTTATCCATAGAACATGAATATGTTTTCACACCTAGCCTTCCTCGTAAAAAATGAAATCGAATACTTATATTTTTAAAGTTGGAAGGAGTCTCTTGTTGAATGGATTATAGTTTTTCACACACCAGTGTTGAAAAGTGTCAACAAATGTATTCATATCCTAAGATTCTATTGACATATGAAGTCACAAGTTTCCTTTCCTTAGTGGCCTAGAATTATTTAAAACAATTGATTATGACACGTTTCTTATTAGGTATATTGCCACATTTCAATGCCCCCTAACTACTCAAAGGCCACTTTTTATTTTAAAATTTAGGCTTCAAAATGTGATCACTGAAAAAGATTCTAGACCCCACTTTGCTTTTATTACTGGGGACACCCTTATAAAATTTGGATATAATAATATATTTAATATTTATTTATTGCATTTTATGGAAATGATGATGTGGAAAATGGGCGGTCGCTGGTCCCATGCCTTCCAAAGTAAAGTAGACAACGTTTGTGACTTTCTGGTTCCTTCTTTGTGTTTGCGGGCAACCGGATGTTCCAGGTGGCAATGGGGAGGCCCTTGGGGAAATCGTTAGTAACCGCTGGCTGTTCCAGGTGATGTGGCCTGGCGACCGGTTTAGCCGGTGGGATTCCCTTCCATTTGCTGTGAAAGTGGGAACGATCGTCGCAGCTTTTTGCTTTGTTTCTTGAATTGAGATTTCCGTACACTGTACGATCCATTCAGCTGTGTCTTTTCGTCTTTTCGATCGCTTTGTCTGATCGGATTGCTCGATCGTCTCTCGTAAATTTGGTGATTGTAGGATCTGTAGCGCAGTCTGGATGCGCAGTTGTGATGTCAAGCAGCAGCTGATTTGCATTCGCTTGCGTTGCAGAAGGAAAAGTTGCGGTATAGGATTACAATTTCGTTGAAAATTTCTTTCCGCTGTGATTTTTTGGTGATATGTAAGTTTTGAATTGGACTTTGTGTGTTTGGACCACCATTTCTGATTGATCTGATGTTTGATGCAGCTCGGAGCCTTTTTTTGATACTCCGCCTTCCTTTTTTTGATCGCATCAAAAGTAATATAGATTTATACGAGCCCGTGGATTAATTGAGCTCTCTATTCATCCTCAGCATCACTATTTTTTGCTGATGTGTAAGTTTTGAACCGGACTGTGTGTGATTAGACCGCCATTTCTGATTGATCTGATGTTTGAGTCAATTTTGATGATGTGTAAGTTTTGAATTGGACTTTGTTTGTTTAGACAGCCATTTCTGATTGATCTGATGTTTGATGCAGGTCGGAGCTTTTTTTTCATACTCCGCCTTCCTTTTGTTGATCGCATCAATATTAATATAGATTTATACGAGCCGTGGGTTAATTGAGCTCTTTATTCATCATCAGCATCACTATTGTATTATTTTTGTGTTATCGACATCTACCGTTTGTACAAAAGAATAAGTTGCTGAATCAGGAGCTGAGCCTGAGCTCATGCTCGTACAGATTGGCTGCTCCTGATTGTGCAACAGGTTTAAGTTTCAAAATCAGGAACAGATGTGTTTCATGCTTCTTGAACAGGAACAGAGAGAGAATTAGTTCATACTGGGATTGGCATTCTAAAAGTTCTTGATTGCAAGAAATATTTTGAGTCACATAAAGTGCCTCACGTGAGACAGGACTTTGTTGGAGAGGTGATCTTATTAGCACTGTTTATTCCTCAGATGGATAGTCGGAGAAACACCTCTGCTCCAACTTTTGATGATGATCAAGATTCAACCAGAGCATGTACTACTAGTTTTGATGGAACTGCTTTTGGTTATAAACACGGAATGATGTTAGCAGTTGGAGTACAGGAAGATTTGTTCGTGGATGAATTCAGCGTGAATAATCTTAGTTCCCTTGGGCGCCAGATAAATGATGATGGCGATGGCTGTGAAGAAGAACGATGTTCTTCTACTACTCAAGCTGATAGACGCAAACAGATCAAGGAGGATGATCCATTCAATGATTCCTTAGCTCGTGAAATTTCTTTCAAATGGAGCGTACTGGAAGACACACGAAATTCTGGGATCCAAGGTACGTGTATATCAGAAATAAATCCTTGCGATCCCAGTAGCGCACGCATAGCTGATTCGCCTGCGTCTTCTGTCTCCTCTTGCTCTGCAAATGTAAGACTTGCCACCTTAACAAAATTGTTTCCAAGCAATGGAAAAGTCGTTTCAACTGCACCAGAACAAAAAAGAGCTAACTGCTGTAAGCTGCAGAGCAAGCACAGCGAAAACGATGGAGAAGTCATTTCAACTGCAGGAGAACAAGAAAGAGCTAACTGTAAGCTGCAGAGTGAGCACAGCGATAGCGATTGTCATTCATGTGAAGAGTACATAAGCTCTCTGCGGACAAAGGATAACGAGAATTGGGAGAAATCTTTTGTCAAACCCGTTGAAGAGGAAGATCATTTTGAAGATGTATTATTTGATGACATTGCAGAGGGGGAAAAACAGGAGTCAGCAGGAGCTTGGGATTCGGTCTACTCTTTCGAACCCTTCCAGCATTCTTTCAGTGTCAGTCCTAAAAGCTCGTCTGCCCCCCGATTGTCGTCCTCTTCTTTTGATGCGGAGAGCTCATTTGCTTCTCCGTTGGATTCTCCTTTGCACCAAAGACCTGGATTGCATCTAGCAAAAGGATCCTCTTCCCTCGTGCACTTGATTGACTCAGCAATTCAGGGCTCCGACAGCAAGAGCTTGCAAAGATTGAGGAGAATTGTTGCGGGGCACGAGACCGTTTCTCTAGAAAATGATGAGAACAATCATGGTGAAGATGTGACATGGTGGGTAGTGGATAACGTACTTGCCAAAATGGGCTTTGTAGAGGGTTGCGATGGAGGAGAAGAGAGTTCAGCTTCCCCAATTATGCTTGGTGCAGGTGCTGCTATTCTAGGAGGAAATCTCATTCCCTGGCTTCCAACTGTACCTGATAAAAAGCTTGGCATTTCTGCAAGGACAAGGATGATGAAGTCCTTGGCACTGATCTTAAACGCATGCACAAGAAATAGAGCACTTTGCTCTGCTGCAGGTCTCCTGCTAGTACTATTACGAACTCTTTTTATCATTCATGACCGAAGCGTGGATAGGACTGATCAGATGGTGGAATGTGATGACGGTCCATTGTTGGATGCCATTGAAGCTCTGGGCGCTCATAGCCTAAGCGTTTCTGATCTGCAAGAATGGCTCAACATTGCAGGGGATCTTATACCCGAAAAAATCTCCTTGGACCTCATGTTTGCTTTGGAAAGGGCAATGCTGAGGGAAGAAACCAAAGGACCTTCATACAGTTTTGAGTTTGATGGAGTTAACTCGGGTTTACTTGCTCCCGGAGAAGCCAAATGGCCATTTGCAAATGGATATGCATTTGCCACTTGGTTATACATAGAGAGCTTTGCGGAAGGAGTCATGCAAGCCACAGTAGCTGAAACGAATACAAAATCATTGGCTTTATCAGCTGCTCCATGTATCAATGACCTTAGAGGAGAGGAAACAGCTCGTATGCCAAGACTCTTCAGTTTCCTATCCACAGACAAGGAAGGGATCGAAGCATATTTCCAGAATGGCTTGTTGATTATCGAAACAACAAGCGGGAAGGGGAAACAGTCTTCTGTGTGTTTCAATCACCCCTTCAATCCCCGACATTGGTACTTTGTTGGTGTGGAGCATACTTACAGACAGGTTCTTTGGGGTAAAACAGAGAGTGAAGTGAGATTGTATATCGACGGACGTCTGTATGAGACTGAGCTCCTGGAACTTCCTAGAATATCCAAGGCCTTGGAATTATGCTGCATTGGCGCCAAACCAGGTGTTGCCCTAGCTCGTTCTCAAAGCAGACATCGCCAGTGCCCTTCTTGTGCTGAGTTTGGGCCCTTTTATATTTTCAAAGAGCCTATTGGAAGTGCGAAGATGGCTCAATTGGCAGCAAGAGGTGCTGATGCCTTACCCAGCTTTGGCAATGGAGCTGGAATTTCACGGCTTTCTGTGAGAAAATCATTTGCAGAGGAAAGTGTTACACTTGATACAGAAATTGGGTTTCAGTTGCACTTGCTCTATCATCCAAAGCTTCTCGTGCGACGTTCATGCATGGATGCATCCCCTTTGGGAGCATCAGGTACATTTTGATCAATCAGCACTTACATTGCCGGTGATTGTCCTTATAGTTTCCTGGCACTGAGCCTCTAACCTCTAATTAACTGGGTAATAGGTATGTTATTGAAATTCATTTCCACAAGGACAAAAGTCTTTCGTGTCTGACAGACCATCCACACGTCACTTGATTATCGTTTTCCTGGACTGTAGCATACACTGACTGTACAAGAATGGTTCTAATGTTTGATGCATTCTTCATGCCCACAATGCTACTCATCCAATAATCCTTCCTAGTTCTACTCTACCTTTGCTGGATCTTGCCTGTATATCTCCCGAGTCCCAGTTTTCTTCCGAGTTTAAGGTTGATGCAAAGATAGTCTGCCGACTGTAGTTATCCACATGTTTGGAGGCTATAAAAAAAAGAAACTACAAGTTTAAGTTTCAGGTTACAATTTGAAACAAATAGATGCCACAAAGCTACATAAATTTCAATGGCCTCAATAGTTTCACTGTTAACAATCAACATCTGTAAAAAGAAATACTATTTACCGGAATTGAAGTTTAGGTCAAACTTTGCTGGTGAGATTTCACTGATTCAGGCTGGCAGGCAAGTCGTGAAGGCAATATAAAAAGGCTAAGATCTGCTGTTCGATAATCAAAACCAAAACTTTGAATACAATTGTCTAGACTCTGCAGACCTCTCGTTATCTTGACTATAAAGACTCTCCAGTGTATGAATCTTTAAATCATTCTGGGCTATTAGTTTCTTCATTTCATGTTCATAACAATCGCCATAAAACTGAGCTCAAAAAGTTTCAAGAAGTCACATTATTTTAGCAATTTAGGCTAAGATGATTATTTGCCGTGTCTATATATATCACAAAGGTTGCCCATTCAGTAAATTGCTTCTTGCTCTCACAGAGCAGCTTCAAGATTACTAACATCTATATCACCTGGCTTTAAGATTAATACGCTGACACCTGTATAGTCTTCTCCATAAGTTTTGCTTGAAGCTTGGTTTGTCTTATCATGTCACGTCTAACGACATTCTTTCTCTATAATCTCTTAAAAGGTTGGCCATTTTATGATCATTTGCAACGTGACGCTTTCTTTCAATCTACTTTCTTTCACCATTCTTGTGTTTTTGAAAGTAAAAAAGCTTGTTAAACAATGCAGTTTAGAAAAGGCTTCTTAGTGTCCACATCAGTGTGGGTTCAAGGTTTGTTGCTTTGTGCTTTTGCTCCAGGTAAACATAGACGACATGCAGAAGTGCTTGGCCATGTCCTCGTTGTGCACCGAACTCGTCCTGTAGACTCAATATGGGCTATGGCTGAAGGAGGTCCCATGGCGTTGCTGCCATTGATGATCGGTTTTCTGGATAAAAACTCATTACAGCCTATCTTCCCGGATTCTACTATCTCAGCAGGAGCAGCATTACTATCGATTCCAATTTTCCGCGTAGTAGCTTTGGCCCTACGTTATGGCAGAATTGCCGAGGAGATGCATGCTCCTCAAGTGCTTGCGTATCTGCTGAGACATCTTTTGTGCGTTCCCTGGGAGAGAGAAAAAGAACTCGTTTCTTCTGTTATATATCTTTCCCTGGCTTTTAATAAGGACACTGTGCTCAAAGTTCAATTCTTCAAGTATGTTCTGTTAAATTTAAAAGTGTGGTGCTGCTGTCCGCCGGAAGTGCAAAAGATGTATCTCTCTTCACTTTCAGACATAATTGTCACTGATGAGTCAACAATGAGGGATGCAAATGCTGTTCAAATGCTGCTTGATGGTTGTCGCAGCTGTTATTGGTTAACTCCTGAAGTTGACTCAGTGTGCAAGCTTGACAATGGAAGATCCTGCAGACCTGTTCTTCAGCCGAATCCTTTAGTGGATGAACTTCTTATTGTTGTAGAGCTCCTGATAAATTCTGCCCAGAGATCGACTGTTACTGCGAATATCCGCTGTCTGGTGCAATTTGTCTTGGATTGTCCACAGAGACACCAGGCAAGTCCATTTCTACTTACTCTTATTTTTGTTTAGCACGTTCTTCAAATTCATTCTGACAACTTCGTGTTTTCAAGAAAAAGGGGTACAGCTTTATCTGCATAGTCACAAGTCATCCAGCATATTGATCTGTAGTTAATCAGTCTTAAATCTTTTCACTCAAGAAGCTAATCCAATTCTTTGTCGGTACCTCAGCACACTTCTGTCTGCATGTGCATGAGATAAACCTGTGATTAAACTAGACGTGTCTAAATCTCATAATCCCCTGGTCTTTCCATATTGTAATAACCTAAAATTCAGTGACATTGTAAATTTGGCAGTCATCAGGAACTTATTTCCCGATGGTGGCAGTACAATGATTCTGCTCACGACAAGGGTTATACATCTAAAAACTTACGCGGATGTGCTCTGTCATACTGTTAATTTTGCCAATAATGAATTTTTGTATTCTCTTAGTTTTAGTAATCTCTCTTGAAAGAGATGCCTCTTAATTAATACACCATTAATTTGAAATTGATTTGAAGCATCCCATAAATGTCACTTACCACAGTTTCTCTCCCCAATTGGTAGTTATCTACCAGCAAAGTCAGCGTAGTACTTACAGTGAGCAATCCCCTCCTATTTTTGGAAGACCGAATCCTCACAGAATTTTTCATCCAGGTTGTAGGAGCCACTGAAAATTAGCTTCAGGAAGATTACAATACTTGATCTACCTTCAATTTGGCAACTTGGAACGGTGCATTGAGGGCAACAGATACAATGCCATTCCCAAATTTATGAAGTTACTGAAAATCATGACAATGGGTGATCTGCATATATCATCAATTGAAATCATTTCACTATCATGTGCTCATATATGTCTGAAACAATCGAAGCATAACCAGGAACCTAAACTCAGTGTTGGCCCTCAGCAATTAGCAACACTCTTCTCGGGCATTAGAACCTCACGAGCCTACGTAAATATGGACTCCAAATTTCTTATATGTCCTATGAATATTATCTCCCATGAGTAGAACAGTAACACTGAAATTTTTTCAGTGCTTCTATATGAATTTTACAACATTTCCTCTATAAAGTTTCTCACTTCATTTAACCCTCATGATATGCATTTCTTCCTCAAGACCAATACACAGTGATTTCAGACTCGTTCAACAGCACAGACACGTGGAACAGGCTGCCATATTCTCTCTTCTAACCAGTCACGATGAAACGTATTCTATGTGCTAAGTAGTAATCACTACTAAAATAATAACAGGCGCCTTTCAAACAGCATCTTTTCAGCACGCTGCAGTGTCTTGTGAAAAGCCTTTTTGCAACATGTTTGAAACAGGAAAGAATCAGCTCTGTTGGGAAAGAAATGGCCAAGCGTTTCTGGGGTTTGTTTTTGCTTGGTTTATTCCTTAGTTGCCCGTTCCAGAACGAGTTTCTTTCCGGAACGATGCCCTCAAAAAAAAGAAATTACTTTTTTTTTACAAAGGATTAATTCATATAAAATGCAGCTTATATACATTTTTTTTATAAATTAAAGAATATCGTTTCGACCAGGAACATTCCGGAATGTATGGACCGGAAACGTTCGGAACGAAAAGTTTTGACCCATTTTGGTCGGCACTGGCATTTAAGGTTTATTCCTAGCCTTTTGTTAAAGGAAAACCAAGTGTTGTTTAAGTGTCTAGATAGTGATTATGCTCTATACAATGCCAATCTATCAATTGGTAATCAACACACTTAGATGACCGAGGACTCAATGAGACATTAAGATGCATCACAAAATGCACATGCACAAGGTATTCATAATTCTAGCACAGGCTGCAAATTCTACAAATAGGCATGGAAATAAATATATAGTGACAACACTTGATCACCAAACGAACGAAATGGCAAGATTCTTCTTTGGAGATTTGTAGATGCTGTTTGGGAAATGAAACACTAAAAGTAGATACGAAGAAAAATGGTTATATATATGATTTTTGGATAGTCTGTAGTATGTACATAGTACATTGTTTCAACTGATTTGTAATTGACAGGTTGTTTGAAATCTCCTGAATTAGCTAGCCTAACAAACTAACTAGCACCGTCGATGGCTATAAGTCTCCATCCTATGGCTACACCTAGTTGTTTCTAGCATGACATAGGTTATGGCTATTTGTTTCTAGCACGGCTAACCAATGTTTCAGAGGTGCCTTTTTTCCTTGAAGTCATCGTTCCAGACGTGTTAGCCGGGTATTGATTTTTTTTTCGGTTCTCAACCTGGTTATCAACCCGGTTCTAAAGACCCTAACCGGCGGGTACACTATTTCTCAAGAACCGGCTTCTATGTAGAACCGACGGGTATGCTCTTTTGTAAAAACAGACCACGGGTGAGAACCGTCGGGTCCCTTTGAGCCTTGGATTGAGGTTGAGAACCGGACTGTCATTTGGAGGGGGGTATAACCCGAGTACCAATTCACCCTACAAAACCTAACATTCATTAAGGGCTTTTAGCAAGTGAGGACATCATGATAGATGAGAATGTAGACCTCATTGGGGAGTATGGATTTTTTCATGAGTAGGATGAGTAAGAGAATGTTAAGATAGACTAACAAGATTTTTTTCAAGGCTATCATTTTTGTTGATGGGTAGTTAGTTGATAAGTGGAATGTTAAAAACTTAAGACATTGTGCAACAAGACTTTTATTTAGCGGCTTTTATATAAGTCATATTTTTAGAGTGTCTATTTATTTGAGTTGTTTAGTGTGATTTTTTTTGCACAATTGAAATATCATAGGCATTGAAGAGTGTGAGATTTTTTATGAGTAATTGATAAGTGGAGGAATGCTCAGATTTTGTGCACTTACACTTTTTTTACGTGGCGTCCACGTGTCTTTTGATAAATAATGTGAGGAAATTTTAACATAGTATGCAACAATAATTTTCGAAATGATTTTTTATTAATTTTAATAAAAATAGTATATATTGAGAATCTGATAAAGGAACCAACGGTTCTTAATAGAGTAATAACCGGCAAATTGAGAAACGCCAAGATTTATCTTATAAGACATTATTGAGAACCGCCACTGTAAATATTTCAAATGTAATCCAATATCCTGAACCGGGGATTCTTGGTTTCAAAATAAAGGACAATACCCTGAACGGGCGAGAATCATAAATATGTGAGAACCACATAACTTGGGAACTAGTTCCTTTTACATCCCTACTAACTACTAACTGGAATCACCCAAGAGTGGTTATTTCTCAAACACACTCATGAAGGCTTTACTAAAATATTAAAATTTTGCGGTGGATCTATTAAGACTTGGTTTTCATACTGTGTTTTCTCACATAACGGTTCTGATGTTTTTCAGTTGAGTCTGAACATATTCTCACGACATCTTTCTGCTTCTTAGTAGTGAGCTCATGTTGCAGGTTGCACGCGTCTTAAATTTGCTCTGTAGGTTGGTAAGACAACCAAATCCTTCTCATGCAGCTGTGTTTGCTGAGCTCCTTTTGGCTAACCTTATTTTAGAAGCTTTTCTGGTTTTGTTGCAACGAGAAGCCGAGCAAAAAGGAGCTGTATCAACGCATGATCATGTAGACGTAAAGCTGGAGTTGGCAAAAGAGAGTAAGAATAGCTTTGGTATAAATGCAGGAAACCTTGGCTCCATGCAAAATGGTATTGAACATGCCAGCCACAATTGTGGAGAGGGACTTGAGGTAGTCTCTTCCTGTTTGTCTGACATGACAGGGGAACTTGAAGAGCATTGCAGAAGCTCAAGAGATCGTTTTGAATCCGAACAACCTGACATTAATTCACCAGATTCAGTAGATTTAGAAACAGTTAGTACAGGCAGTGGAAAACAAGATTTTGAAAATTTCGTTACTGATGATGTGATGGTTGAGATTATAAATTTTCTTGGAGCAATGCTTTTTGGAGGTTACTTGAAACTACCAAACATTTTTGATCTACCCAGCTCCGATGCGCTAATATCCTCAGGATCACAAGATAGAGTGGACGATATAGTTCCCGAGGTAGAAAGAGGAATGTGGCTTGTCTATTCTTTGCAAAATGCATTCCAAGCTGCTCCGTCCACACTACTAACGGAAGACGTTTATACTGCTGTACTGGCAGCTGTTGTCGGTTCAGAGGTGCTCCTCTATTTCATTAATCTTTTGCTGGTTTTGAATGTTTGTTGTCTTTCGTAAGTGCTTAATCTTTCCCTCTTCTTTCAAAGATTCTGTTATGCCAGCAAGACTCACCGTCTATCCTTCAAATGTCCCCGTAATAATCATTCCGTCTCTCAACTAGCCAATCTTTACTCCAGATAAAGCATTTTTACTTGCTTTACAAGATGCTTTTGCTCTCTTAAGAGAATGTGTTTTTATTCTATATTTAGATCTCAATTGACTGACCTGTCTGCCTCATTTGGCTTGTTATAAGTGTGTGTGAATCTGATAGATGTTGGTGCATCGATCAGTTGAAATAGAGTGGATCCTTTGAAAAGTGTATGTCTTTATGGAAAAGGAGTTGATAGTATGTTTTTTCCTGATTCAAGCTTCCTAAAAAGCTGTTTTATGCAGGCTAATACTTTATCATCAGAAGATAGGATCACTATGTGGTGTTCCGACCATTGGTTCCAGAATTTTGAGCTTTTGATGGCACTGCTGCGTTCCCTTCCTCATGCTTCCCTACAGATCCAAATGCGTGCTTTGCAAGTAACTTGTTGACTTTCTTTTAGCAAGCACCTTGTCCAGTACCCATTGAAATCTTCTTTTTGGTTTAGTTTCTCATATTATACTTGGGTTCAGCAAGATGAGAAGGTGTGTGTAGTTGCGGCCAAAAAACAGAGTGATATGATGATAATGCTGTGTGATCAGGTATATGCCTATATAATAGTCCCTATAATAGAGATTATAAAGGGGAGAATCAGTTCTTTTCAGCTACTCTTTGCCTCATAAAAATATAGATTGACTGTATTTTGCAGATTTGCTTGAAGGATATCATTTTCTGGTAAATCTTCCTAGAAGATACAACGAGAGGCATACTGTCTGTACACTTCATAATGCGTATTAGCTCAAATCTCACAAAAATGGACCATCCAGATTGAGTTTGGGGACTATCATAAGGCACAATGATGAGACCTCATGCCCTCCTCCAAGTCTGATGGGCTATAATTTTTAACCCTAAAAATATTAATCTCTCATGGATGAAATCCTGAAAATACGTAAACCCTCATGGATGAAATTTTGAAACTGTAGTTCTCACAAATGAAATCTTGAAAATAGGTAGCTTTTATGCATGGAATCTTGAATTTGGGGGCCCCACATATTTTAGGAGTAAGAGCTCTCTTGGGTTCCTCTTCAAGTTTTGTGGGCCCCACATATTTTAAGAGTAAACATAGTTCTTCTTCTCTTATCTAAATATATATTTAGTGATAGAAGAGCCATTCCTATAAATCCTTTCACCATTAAAACCTAGGATCATGTAGATTTTAGTGACTAGAGCCAAAGGTTGAGGTACTCTTAGAATTCACAATAATGACATTTGGAGCTTTGCACCATTCTCGTTGTTGGTCTCCAACTTACCTTGAGTCATGGTCAAGTATCAATACCTGATGGTAGAAACTTGTAGGATGCCAAATGCTCCTTTGCCAAAGTTTTTCAGTTGAAATATAGGACTATTTGCTCTTGTAGGGAATGTTGCTAATGAGTAAATACATAGCTTTGTACTATCAGGATAGTTTGTTTGATTTATTATCTCTGACAAATTTTTTTCTACTCAATGATTCAGGATATATTCATTTTGGCAAGCACAAGTTCGGAAAACAGATTCAAACTTACTACTATGACAGAGTGGCCTGATTGGATCCTTGAGATTTTGATCTCAAACTATGAGGTTGTTCATACATCTGTTTTTTGCATTTAGTTATTCTAGGATATTCGGATATATCTAAATTTCAAAAAAAAAAATTCTTCTCAAAGACATTATACTATAAACTAAAGACATAAACATAGCATGGATAATGTTGAGTGTTGAATAAATAATAGGCTATAAAGGAATCATCAAAAAGTCACTATCTATGAACTTCCTAATCTACGACATTGGATATCATGGAAACTAAATTCTCAATTTCTTAAAGTGCAAGGAATTTCTTTTCAAATACAAGTTGATGGAATATGAAGTAGGTGATTGAAACTTGAGACGACCCCAAAATTTCAATGAATTACGGTTAAAAAATTTAAGTTATGGGATCATGTGCATTTCAAATACTGGTTTCAATTCACATACCATGTATTGATTTCAAATAAAGATGAAGTTAAAATGAACTCATGACATCAATCTAAAATACACTTTCACTCTTTACTTTCAAGAATTATTCTACTTGTGCCACCATTTCTAAGTCATCACCTATACTTGATATGCAGGCCAAAGCGAGAAAATTGTGTGACAATCATACAAGTTTCCATGACATTGAGGATCTCATTTATAGTATTCTCACTATTGTTTTGCATTATTCCATGAGGATTGAAGATGGATGGAAGGTAGATCCTCCCCCTTGTCTTCCTAGCCATATCAGGAGGGGAGAGAGAGAGAGAGAGAGAGAGAGAGAGAGAGAGAGAGAGAGAGAGAGAGAGAGAGAGAGAGAGAGAGACTCTTTGTTAACATTCTGTTATATGAGATGAATTGTCCAGTGGATCGATTAAAAAAGTAACATGATGTGCAATGCGAATTCATCAACTTGATAAAAAGAGAGACCGAATCAAGATCAATCATATCATCCGTGCATTGTTGTATGAAATTTGATTTCCAATCGAGAATTAACCCTGTCTTGTCAAAAGAGCATGACTTTTACGTGTAAAGCTCTTTATTTTTGATGCTCATCTCACTAATTGAGCCCCTCCCTCCCCTTCCTCTCTCTTGCCATGGGTCTTGGTCTCACTAGCATTGCTACCGTGTGGGGATAGTTTCCCATAGTGTACTTAATCAGGGAAAACTGCGGCCTCATTCTATCAAGAGTTGTGGAATATTGTAAGTCAAGTGGAAGTGATAGGTACTCTTCTTCAAGTGACGGGGGCAAGAGTCTTGGACCCAACATGACTCGATACATTGATTGGCTAAGGGCTAGATAAGAGGATGAATCAGGTTACAAACATTTGTTGGACTAGGTTGAGTAATGATGTGTCGCAAATTGTGAATCAGTGAAATATCTTGCAAGCTATTACAAAAGAGTGCATAGGGTGATTGTGATGGACCTATTCATCAATAATGTATCTAGGACAAAATGACTCCAAGACCACATTGGAAGCTAGAATAGATATATGGAAGTATAAGATAGTATCACAAACTAAATCACAAATTTTAGCATCAATGAGGCATAAATTGACATTGCATGCCACAGGCTAACAATCTCCCACAAAGAGTGGAAATTAGCATCACATAGAATCAATGCCTGAAGCCCTACAAGCGGGTGCAAAGGCAAGAATTCAAAAAATTGCTCTTTGCAACTTAATCTTAGTGTTGAAATGAAGTCAACTTTGCCACTTAGCATTTCTAGGCATAAGTCCCAACCTATCGTCAGGTATTTTGATTTCCTTTGCAAATTTTTGACATTGTTTTAGTCTTAGTTGCATCATAATGCTTGTTTCAGAATGCTAGAGCCAAAATTAATGCTGTCTATTTTTTGAAAAGAAAATCAAAACGATGAGAGGGTGAGGTGCAAGGATGGCTGGTCATTAAATCGGCATAATCTCCTCCTCCTGTATGAACATGAGAAGCGAGTACAAGAGGTGCCACTTTATTCTTGGGGAAGTCCCTACCCCTTCTTTTTGATTGGCTACTTCAAAATGGCAAGGATTCTACTCTAAGCCCTTCACTAGAAATCTAGTGGTTCTAGTTTAGTCTTTGGGTCCTCACAATGATGTGATTTTTCCTTTGTAACTCAAGAGCCCTCAAATATTCAAGTGACTCCCATTCCATTAGCTTAAATTACAAGCTTGACTTTAGGCCTCTACATTATTTTATTTTAATCTAATGCGCAATTTTTATTCCTAGAATACAAGTTATACTATTTTACTAACTGCGCTTACTGAGTTGGGCTTGTACACATATGAAGCTAGTGCTCTCGTACTTATCTAGTGTAGTTGTACAATATATCATGGCGGGACCCACTAAGTGCCCAACAGTATATGTGAAGACGACGATTAGGGCATCCGAAGTGCACAATGATATTCTCGTAAAGAAACTTAGTGGTGGACCTAGCATTGGCTACGCGCACAATTTTTTCTTTTTCAACCCATTTTGTAAGATAATCTGTAGCCACGATAGTATATCGGGCTTGCGTACTACGAGCGGCTGTTCCGATTTGTCGACTTTGGGATTGGAAATCGATGAAGCTTTCCCCTTGTGGTCGAAGAATCGGTCTTCCACAAAAATGACATCTCTACTGGTGAACGATTTCTGAGTGTCTAGATTGTAGAGCTTGTATGCCTTGTGATTTGGGGAATAGCCGATGAAGATCGACTTTCTGCTAGTGTCGTCCAGCTTCTTTCTTAGATCTTCAGGGATCTGAGAGTAAGCAATGCATCCAGACACTCGAATATGCTTGAATGATGGCTTCGATCCTGTCCACACCTCATGGGGTGTTTTGCATTCAGGGCCTTAGTGATGGATCGGTTTTGCAGATAGGCAGCTGCAGTAACAGCTTTTGCCCGAAATTTCTTTGGAAGAGAGGCATGGGCCAGCATGCTCTTGGCACTTTCGATGAGTGTCCGATTCTTCCTCTCAACTACACCATTGGACTGAGGTGAGTAGCTGGTTGGTTGTGTATTGCTGATGTATTCCATTTGCCTTGCAGAAGTCCTTGAATTCGGTGGAGACGAATTCTCCCCCTCCATCAGTATGTAGAGCCTTGATCTTTCTTTGGGTCTGATTTTCAGCAGACGCCTTCAACTGTTTGAAGAAATTGAAAGCTTCGGATTTGTTCTTCAAGAAATAGGTGATAGTTTGTCGAGAGAAATCATCAATAAAAGTTTGAAAATAAACGGCTCCCCCTGTCGAAGCAGTCTGCATTGGGCCACAAATGTCGGTATGTACAAGATCAAGCAAACCTTTGGAAGTATGAACTGAATCAGAAATAAAAGGACTTCTAGCATGCTTATTGATAATATAGCTTTCACATGGAGAAGTTGGTTTGTTAACAGAAGGAAGATCTTGCACTAGATTCTGAGTCGACATTTGCTGGATACTATTGAAGTTTAGATGGCCTAATCTGAAATGCCAAAGAATATCAGTAGATTCAGAAGTCGATGTATGAAGAGCTTGGCTATTTGTCGAATAGCAGTGACTAAGCTTGTAGAGATAGCCACATCATCTACCTAAAGCTGAAACTTTCCTAGACTTGTCGAGTATGGTGCAACCCTCTGTATCGAATTCGACTCTCTGACCAGAATCAATGATTTTTGCTTATCGAAAGAAGATTCTTGTTAAGGTTAGGAACATGAAGAACGTTGGATAGCAATTGAATGATGAAGATCTTGAAGTTGATGGTGTGTTTGATACAGGCTGCTGCATGTTGCTCCTCTTGTTAGTGTAGTCTGACTTGGTAGACCTTTTGGATCTAAACTTCTGTGTATAGAGCTTGTGGATCCGATCCTAAGCCAGAGGAGGAAGCATTTCTTCTGATCTCCTCTTGTAGTAGCATCGAGATGACTCTTGATAGAGTGATATGTTGCTGGGTTGAAATAGCCATGACCCATGTTTCATAGGCATCAGGGAGACTCGATAATAGAGTCATTACTGCATCTGAATCTTCAATGACTGATCCTGTTGTAGTCATCTGCTCCATAAGGTTCTGGAAAGTGTTGAGATGGCTCGAAACACTATCTGCATCAGACATTCTGAGAGTGAAGATGTTAGAGCCTTTACTCCCTGTCCCGGTCATTTACAGTTTTCAGAGACAGATGTAAATTTTGTAATTATTGTAATTACTAAAATGGCTAATTCACTGGCCCGTGGTGCCTTTTGTAAGTAAATTGTAAATAAACTGTAATTAGTTGGCATTGGACCTTAGAGAGTCGTGCTTAGCTTTGGCATGGGTTACTGGGTCATTTATGAGGAGTGGCTGGGCTGACCTCCTAAAATGTAGGAGAGTTGACTAGTCAACGGAACACGTGTCATATGCTCATTGGGACACTTGGTCCAGTGAATGAGTGACACATGTCAGGGTTGACCGGTCAAACATGACACGTGTCACATGCTCACCGGGACACTTGGTCTAGTGTATGAGTGACACATGTCATCCTACTCACTTGCCTATGTGTCAAAGTACTGCCAAGTGGCAAGTGTCGACTGTGCATGGAATTGGCCATGTGTCGACGTTAGGAAAGGTCAGGGTTGAGGGGGTGCTTGAGGATTGTGCATAAGTGAGCCTAGAGACGGGCATTCCTGATCATAATCTATGCAGCAAAGGTTGGGAGGAGACAAGGCAGCCAACTCCACGCGGAAGTAATGGATCGAAAGTGCAGTAGTTACCAGCAATAATCAAGATGAATCAAAAATAGCAATGCGCAATAGAACAATACAGTAGTGAGACAAAAACTTGCACTCTGATTGATAAGAAAAATGAGTACAAGAGTGTGAATCAGCGTGAGAGAGTTGGCGCAAAATTGCTTTAGCTGATAATCGTTGAACTTTTGTTTACTTAGCAACTTAGTTACTTTAACTAGAATACATCCTACTGAGCATGTTAGATCTGCTGACGCTATACATTGATGATTGCACGTCAGTGCTCAGTGCATTGGGAACACAAAATCTAACTGCTTAATTTATCGAAGCCGTTATGCATTAGATGGCCGTCTTCTCTTAACTGTAAGTGTAGGAACAAGTAAGTCAAATGGACTGCCAGAGATATACTTGAAGTCGTCTGACAATTTATGTATCGATTATTCTTCTGATGAGGAAGTCAATAAGTCGGTTGATGATAGTCGGGCACTTCGATGTGTTGGGAGTTGAGTTTTGACAAACCCCGAAGTGCGAAAATCCCGAAGGTGCGAAAACTGTGAAAAAGCCGAAGTTGAGTTTTCTAGGATGCTCATTACTTAGTGGATTTGAGCATTGAAATCCAACAGATTCTTGCCACCTTGCTAGCAAAACTCAACAATGTGAATCTTGTAATCGAGCAACTAAGAACCTGCCTTGGAAATTTGTCTATAACAGATTACCCCAAGCCCTTGACATAGATGGAGGCTTGGAAAGATTTTCGGCTACAACTCTTGAGCCACTTTTGTATAAGGAGATCTTCATCGATAAATTCTTTGCCATTCTTCATTCTAGGCTTTGATTCGTTTTTGCAGAAACATAAGTATCTTTATTTCATCTTTCTTATAGATGGTGACTTCATAGGGTGAATAATATGAGATGATACAAAATGTTTTTCTTTTTTTTTCAATTCCTCCATAAATGGATGAATGTTATATTAGCAACCTTTTAAAAGAATATTCTGCTTTTCAATGTCATATGCTTGGCTTTTTAACATCATATGCTTGGCTAGGATGTCGAGGCAGTTATCCAGTGCGCTGAATGGTCAGCAATCCTTGGAGGATCTAGCATTGGGGAGCAAAGAATGAGGTAAGTGGAACTCGTTTTATAACCTATTAGCCATGATTTAAATTGAAGCTTTTACAATGAAAATGTATTTATAAGCTAGCAAGTTATTTCTCTAGTTTGTTTTATCTTGAACATTTGCAAAATATATGCAGACTGCCTAATCAGGAAACAACTTGAACTGTTCTCGTTTTAAAACTCATCCTAGAAAGACCAAATGAATATCCTGCAAAAAAATCATTAATTTCTTTACGTGCCTTTCATTTTAGGTATGCTAATTTGAAAGGAGGAATTGAAGTTTTTCCCCTTTCAAAAAAGCTTTTGGTGAAAGCTTCAACAAGGAGTGTTAATCTTTTTGATATTTATAGCTTGTTGTCTTGGAGATCTCTCCTACTATTGCGTAGGTAGAGCTTTAACCTCAAATATTTGTGATATGCAAATTATGTTCTCAGGTAGAGAGCCTCATTTGCTATCATTAATGTCTATAGTTTATGATGTGATGCCATATCGGTGATATTGTGTTCATAACTCTCATCCTTCGATATCATGCTCATTGAGAAGTTCAATGGTGAAGACTTCCACATGTGGAACGTATAGATGAGGATGTTCTTGCTTGAAAAGGATCTTTGGGACGTGGCTGAAGGCTTAGAAGCCAAACCTGATATTGATGCAGCTGCAATTTCTAGATGGAGGCAAAACGACTCCAAGGCCCTTTCTGTAATTGCATTGAATCTTAGAAATTCACAAATCCATCATACTCGCCATTGCACCACTTTTAAACATCCTCTTGAATCTCTATGAGACTCAAGATGTCGTCACTAGAATGGACGTAAGGCTGAAATTCTTGCAAAGTGTCCCATCCATTTCCACTTTGCATAATGAATAACTTTGTAGTCATTAATTTCATTTCATATCTTTGTCCTCTGCTCAATATATTGGTTTTATTGTCTCTGTCTCTCTTGTACCAAAATGCCTTTCTTATGGTAAAAGTGAAATATTCTCAATTTCCTATGTCTGAGCATTTCCTTTAAGGGATTTTGCTATCAGAAGTTATGATCTCTGTTTTGTTCTAGGATTTGGCTTAGGTCATTCTTGGAAAATCGAGGGATTGATCGTAGAACATAGTATAAGTAATTTTTTCCATTTTTTAAGTGTAGATGTATCAAATTTTGATTGAATCAGGAAAGTGTCAAGCTGCAATAGATCTCACGTACTTCAGCAATAAATATTAAACTGAGATTTTTCCTTTATTATATAAAACAACCATATATTTGGCATTTGGATTACGTCGTTGTTAAGTCTAGGATAGCAATCAGATCGGTGGCCGTGCTTCTGCTTAAGGATTATCTAATCACTTGATGCTGGTGCAGACGTGAAGAGTCATTGCCAAAGTTTAAGAGGAGGTTATTGGGAAATTTGCTAGATTTTTCAGTCAGAGAGTTACAGAAACAGGTACAGTGGTTTCTGTTTCCTTGAACATTCAGACTTGATGCTGCTGCTTGCTTAAGTAAACATTGATGTATTTTTTTTATAAAAGCAATGTCTGACAAGGATTAGCATTAATGCTATGAAGTACACATGATGATGTATTAACTCTGAAGGGCATTCCACTTGATCTGATTTACAAGCCTACAATAGAACAACAAATATAGTTTCACATCTGTGCTTGCTGACCAACTATGTCAAATGAAGTGACACGAAAAGGTTTTTCCTGCATATTTCCTGTGCCGTAGTTTTTGATCTAAATTGGCCTGCAACAATTTGCAACAATCACATAATTTTCTGCAGCCTACAAGTCTTGTGGCCCATTTACTACTAGCATTTCTATGGCACAAGTTTATCACGTTTTTGGATTCATGAATTCCAAGAAGGATTATTGCCAGCCAGCAAGTGTTTCAAAAAACTAAGCTGACCATTTTGCACTTATGAGCTTGATTCATTGCAATTGCATAAACATTAATTCTAGCTGATTTACCACACATTATGTTCAAGTTCTAAAAATCAGCTAGAATGCTTCTACAACATCCACTAAACACCGTTTTATGAATGCATTTACTGCCACATGAGTGCCAGTGACCCAGATGACCAATGATTGGAAACTCAGATTGAAATGGTGAAGGCTGCAATTTTGTTTGTCATTGTTTTCTAGCCTTGTCTTGACCACGAGGGTGCCTTGAAATTTCTTTAAGATTTTGCACGCGATTTCCCCTATTCTATTAGCTTGCATGGTGAAAGGACCTCTACCTACTGATATAATTGATCTCCAGCCAGCTAATAAGCAAAATTGTAGGAAAGATTCCACAAGTGTGCACACATTGCTATCAATGCATTGCAACACCCAGCTTAAACACAAAAGTTATTTGCTAGAGTGAACTGTACGATGCTGCTTTTTCATAAATTCCTGTGACAATCCGCTTGCAAACCTTTTCAAGAGGTTTTATCTATTCTTAAATTCACCAAAGACTATTGTTTTCTGTTCATGAGAACACCCTCATAACTTTTATGAGTTTTAGTAGTTTGGTGTTGCATAAGTTAGCTGAGCCTGTGCATCTAGAACTTCTCTTTCTTAACTGGGTTAAAGTTCCATGTACATAAACTCAGGTTGCAACAC
Source organism: Diphasiastrum complanatum (assembly GCA_029204225.1). Taxonomy (NCBI): domain Eukaryota; kingdom Viridiplantae; phylum Streptophyta; class Lycopodiopsida; order Lycopodiales; family Lycopodiaceae; genus Diphasiastrum; species Diphasiastrum complanatum. The sequence continues at coordinate 6,926,915 of CM055111.1, read as the reverse complement.
AGTAAAAATTTACTTATTAATATACATTTGAAATGTGGAGACTTTGTTGCTGCTATGAAGCAATAAAATCTGCAGTGAGGCATTCAAGGGGCATTAAGTAATATATTTTCTGTTATTTGAACATTGTGACTTGATTCAATCTTTTGTTATAACATATGCTTCATAGATTATACCTAGTAGACATTGAATTAGACACATGTTTGTTATCATCTCATTGTTCTTCATATTATTGTCAAGTTGACTCTATTGAAACCTGTTATAGGATTAATGTTTTTGAGGTAATTTGTTTTCTGTGAATGTACTTCCTCTTTGGTCCATCGTAAATGGTTGAACATCTTTTTATGGCATTATACTGAAAATATTCTGGCCAATTTGTTTTGGGTATGATTTTCAGGCTGAAAATGCTGCAGCTGTAGCAGCAGCAGTTGCTGCCGAGAATTCTAATGCAAATGCAGCAAAGGCTGAAGCTGAGGCAGCAACTCAGAAATCATTATCGTTGTGCAGAAACTCGCTAGTGCTGTTAATGTTTGTTGAAGATCATTTGAGATTACAGTGCAATGATTATAGCTTAGCAAAAGGGCCTCAAATCGTAAGTGTCTTTCAAATTTTCTGTTCTATGTCACAGATTCATGGCTATCCAAAATGCGATTATGTTTTACACAGAAAATACTCATCTCTCACTGTTAATAAATATCATGAATTCAGATTCTGTGATCCTTATCCTCGATGAGCATTTTGGAGCATAGACTATTTTCTGCTCCAAAATTCATCTCTGTACCTGTGCAGATATAAATACCAGAGTGAGGCAGGCCACAGAGAATTCAGCCATTGTTAACTTTCATGTGGAGGTGCATTTGATTGTATAAGATGACTCAACTTCCAGGGATTTGATCTATTAAGTCAATTGGATGCAATGGTTTTCTTTATTACAAGAAAAGCTTCTTGTTGATAGATTCTTGTCTAGTAGGCTAGTATTATGACTCAATGCAAGCTTGTAGAAATATGTTGTTTGTTCAAGATAGTTATTAGGAATTGTGTGTAAGTCAAATATTTCTCAATAGTACTAAAGACATCTTTAAAGTCAATAAAGCATTGAGGCTACTCTAGACCCTAAGATATATCTGACACGTGACCCAATTTACTATTTCTAAGGCCCCCAATAATTATTCTCATTCATATGCTTTTCGTACTTTTTAGAAACTTGTAGACAGGACTCAGTTGGACGTCTAGTCAAATGAGCCTGGTGATGTCAACTGTAAGTCCTAATTGATTGTTTCTTGGAAGGCTCCCTCAAGGGGCCCCAGAGTATTACAATTAGAGTAATTGGCAGGCTTGACAAGTTGATTGATTTGATGCTTTGGGGTCCTTTGTAAAAGGTTTTATTATCCACCTAATCATAGATATTGGTATCAATGAAAGCATAAAACAACAAATAGCATTCACAAAGCAATCTCCAACTAAGAAAAATTGATGAATATTGATGGCTACCGATGCCTAGGCAAATCTCGAAAAAGCTCCCCTACAAGAAGCTCAAGACACCAAACTCATAATCCGAGAAATGGTAGATCCCTGGTCCCTATTTATACTGAAATGGAAAGAATGTAGAAGGTTACAAATGTGATCTCTTGTAGGGTTCCAAATCAGGGTATTTAGCCTTATATATTGACACCCCATGCACTTCTTGGTCCTCTAGTCTTATTGCGGTATTAGCCTCCGAAAGAAAACATTCTTTCCCAAACTTCATAGCTTCTTGCATCTTGAGCAACCATGCAAACCAAGTAGAAAACGTGTACTAAGACTCGAAAGATATTTAGGCTACTCTACTAACAAGTTCACAAAGACAGTCTCCCTTTGAGTGAGCCTCGCTCAAGATGTTTACCAAGTTGCTTACTAATGGAACCCATGAGATTGGCCTAAGAGCATGTTATGTGCTTTCGCCCTTATTAGTAGCACTTTGACTCAATTGTGCTCCAACCCTGTTGGTCCATTACCAAAGACTGATTGTGCATTTCACTCAATTTTAGGGTCAACTCTTAGTTCCACAAAACTCGTTAGTGTGACCATCCTAACAATAGCTCGGCAGCACAGTGACTCATCAACCTTTGTACAAATAGTTGAACTATTTGGAAACCATCTCGTACTAGCATCTAACTACAAATAAGAACATATTTGTATCAATACTTACTTACAGTTTGAATATGCATCTCCACTCCAACATGCCAGAAATCGTGCTTTCATCTAACTAGGCAACAATTTGCCTCATTTGCCCTCCATGCAGATGGCTCCAGCTCAAACCGACAAGGCTTGAGGCTAGTCGACTCTACTACCAAGTGTAGCACAAGCAACTTAGAAGGAGCTAGGGGAAAACACGTAACTTCTCGAGTTCGTAAACTCGAGCTTGCAACCAATTCAAAATACGAGCAGCCAATATGTCAACATACATGGATCCCGTGGGAGGGCGATGTTGAGAGACTTAACCAACACAGAGCTCCATCACAAGTGATGGGAGCCAACTTGGACCATTCCTAGAGCTCTATAGAGTTTATGCTCATGTAGGGTACACTCAAAGGCACAAGCTATGACAAATGTATGGAGAACCACATCTAAACTGAATAGTACTGCTGACATAGCATCGACGTCAAGGATTGATTGGTCTTCACAACATAGCGTTGTCATCAATAGAGATAACTCTCACCCTTGTGCGGGGATGAAATTGTGTTACGCTTTCGATTGGCTCTTTTGCTAAACATTGAAACCCAAATGGTAGTCAACTTTGGTTTGAGGAAATTCCACTTTATTAACAAGTTTGAGAAGGTAATTTCAATTGCTGAATTGACTGTGGTCCTAGGGCTGTTGCCATGCCATGGCAAGTGCCAAGACACCTTTCTAGCAAGGGGAGCTAAGACCTCGTCTTGAGTTGCAACTACTATCCCTTATAGTTTTTCTACCATTTAGCACATCCTCTCATAGTAGTGAATTACCTAGGTATAAGGCAAGCTATTTTCTCTCTTTCTAGATTTTAATGTTTCTTGATTTTTTCTTTATCCACGTCCATGTGATGCCAAGTGGTGGCATGTGGAACAAAGCTCTCTAAATCAATAAAAGTTGGCTAGTCATAGGAACTTGCTACCAGGAGCGGCATTGGCGTTGATGATGCGAGAGCCAGCTTCTTGACACCAATTGTGGGATCAAGGGGCGATATCCAATCAATGCCATGGTTTTGTAATCCAACCTTGAATCTGGTACACTTGCACTTACCTCCAAAAAGGGTAAAGCCCTATAATTCTATTGCTTTGGGGGTAAGTGTGGGAGGCAAGTTTAGGTCTTGAAATGCACTTACCTGCTCCTAAAAGCACCCTCATTGTGGTTTGAAGCCTTGATAGGACATTTTACACAGCTTAATAATGACAATCTAACCAATATAGACCGACAAGGAGAACAAAGACAAATTAATCATTAACTCCAATTCTGGTTTTTTATGAATCATGACGAACAAATCGCCTTGGTTTTGAATCCAATTTCTTGGGTGCTTGTTTTTGACATGCCTTTGTAAATGTTAACTTGGCGAATATCAGCCCTAGTTTCTCATGAGATGCTATCAAACGGTGTGAGATGGAGAACTAAGACTAGTGATTTTGTTGATTTTTATGTTGACTACAAATTTCTTGTGGTTATTGAGAAAAAAAGAAAGATTCATGAATGTGGTGTACCTAAAGGTACATAAGATGGAAAAAGTAAATTTCAAATGTGATTCTCTCTGATTTGAAAACAAAAACAAACTCGATATGAGACTAATGTAATTTAAGGTATTAGTAAAACATATATGTATGAGAAAGCTAAATAAAATACTCTAGATTGAAAATCGACTATGCTTGGTAGCCTAAAGGTAGTTACTAGAAAGATGCAACAGAAGATGTGGTTGTTGCAATTCATCGTTGCATGTGGTAGTCTATGATGATGAGTTGAGCTTGTGTGTGTGTCTAGATGTTTGTAATGGCTAGTTCACGGTACATAAGATTGTGAACTATCTGCTTCATCATTTGAATCAATATCTCCCTTCTCTGAGAGAGAAAGAAAGCTTTCTTAATGTCTTGTCATGCCAAAAGGCACATAAGACCAGGTAAATACGTATCAACTGTGATAACTTCTAAAAGGAGCATATAAGTGTCCCCATAAACGAAACAACAATTACTAGATTAAACGATTACCATAGCAAATCTAGACAAGAACTCTACTCTACTCTATAGAATAGGTAGCATATCATAGAGGACCTCTGCTAAAGAAATCAAGGATAGATGATGATGATGTGAGTGCCGAGGTAGAAACAGCAGAGATGATCGTCTTGAAAATTGTCCAAAAAAGAGTTTTTGTCATCGTCACTGTTCTTAGATTAGACTTTGGTAGGGCTGAGAATCTTAGTCTTGTAATAAAACTTTTAGTAGGATGAATATGAACACTTCGGCAATGTGATAATTGGACTGATATGTTCAATTTTCTCTGTTTAATAAAAGAGTCATTTGAGTATGTGTTGTCACATAAACGTTGAGGGAGATCATGGGGCTATGTTTTGCATCTAACAGTTCTTTGTTGCTGCTATTTGAGCAGGTTATTGCTCCAGAGTTAGATGTAGCAGAAGCTATGGATGAACCATATGAATCTGTTCGATGTGCTTTTGCCTCTTATGGCAGCTATGGAATAGACTTGGCCGAAGGTTGGAAGTTTAGAAGTCAGTTGTGGCATGGAGTAGGGCTTCTAACAGGGACAGCATTTGGTGGAGGTGGCAGAGACTTGGAGACTGTCAATTCTATGGCAGAAAAGGAAGGAAATGGTGAGTGGATAGAATACTCATTGGTGAACAAGTCTGTAGAAATGCTACAGGCCTTACTAATGAACAGCTCTGATTTTGGTGGAGAAGCTGGAGTTGGTGGAGGAGCTGGTAGTCTGCAGGCTCTGCAGCAACTTTTGGATAATGATCAAACATTCTATGCCATGCTTAGAATGGTGCTCCTAGCACTAAGAGAAGAAGATCGAGGAGGGAATCATAAAAGTAGCAAGTCGAAGTATGCCTCAACCTTTTCTGAGATGCATTTTGAAATGCGCTCTTTGGAAGATTCTGAAAGGGTACCTTCTCCAGCTGATATTGCAGATGATAAAACAAGGATGACAACCAGTCGAATGAAGTCCGATCTACTTCAATGGTATTTCACATATTTCAATCTGTACTTAGCTTTTGTCTTTTATGTTTCTTTTCTCTTTCACCTTTTCCACTCCTCACCTTGACATATCCTCTCAGAATGGAAGTTTTGTTTTTCAAAGACAAGGTTAATCAAACACTCAAATTCCTCTATTGATTCGGGAGCTGTAAAGGCTCACAAAACTTGTTAATTGTATGGTTGAAGCTATCCAGTTGATAAAGATCATGTGAATCACTACATGACTGCAAATCAGTGTGATGCACAAATAAAATTGCTACATATTCCACTAGATGATATTTCACATGTCTTGCCTAGTTTTCTGGCTGCTTTCTGAAACTTTGGCAAACATTTGTCATCCAGTTGACTTTGAAAATTTTCTGGAGCCAACATTGGAAGTCTGAAGTTCTCGTGACAATCTATTTTAAAAGGTCTAACATTAGAAAACATTTCCATTACAATGAAAAAGCTCAAATGCTTTGTTTTTTCCTAGAGAGACTGAGGTATTGATTCTCCAGTCGGCAGGTAATCTCCCAGTATTTTGGTGTTCTTCACATCAGAAAAGCTTCATTTTGACCCAATTACTCTTGCTGCTCAGCAATATGAGCACCTTAGCATGTTCTTGATAAGCAATGTCACTGGTGGAAGTGCTCTGCATGGCTGAACTAAAAGGGCAATAGCTCTATGCTCATTTAGACATAGCTATAAATCAGATGAGTGATATTCAAAAGTGCTGCTTGGCAGAGTTTTTGTGTATTGTGAAAAGTGGAAGTATAGCTAGTGCTGGCAGAATTATGGTGTAAAATCTTTAATCACATTTGGAACACATGCTAGCTGAGGCTAGCATAATAGCATCTTTCTATGATAATTGTTGTGATTGTTCACTGGAGTGATTCTGACTATCTCTGGCAGAAGCTTTTTTGTTGGGAAAAACAATGTACATTGGTTTGCAAATAGGGAAAGCCAGTATACTGCATATGGCTGGTGGCAAAAAGCACGACAAGGATATTGTGAAGGATACTATCATGGAAGAAACTATGGATCATCAAGAAGTTGAAGAATTGAGTAGTAAATAGTATTATAAAGGAAGATAAGGCTTCTAAAGGTGAGCTATTATTGCTAAAGGATATATCAAAAATATGTTAGAACAGAAAGAAATTAAGGATGAATTTCATCCTTGAGAATAGAAAATAGAGACTTAATGTAATTCAGTAAGGAGGTCCTTTGAATCTTTGAATCAGATTATGGATGTTGGAAACACCATTAAAGCTCTTGTTCAGGATATATTCATTAAGCTCTTAAAAGCAATGTATAGTGGTGGATCATGTTATTGAAGATGATAACAATGATGAGAACACTTAAGAAAAGCAAAAAACCTTGGAGCAAACTCATTTTCCCAAGTAGTAGCAGGTCTTGATGGTCTTGATGCCAAACATTATACTAATGGTCCCGGGGGATTTCCATATCACTTGCTACAATTGCTCAAAATCCTCACCTTCTATCAAAATAGCCAAGGTATGCCTGCATAGCCAAGATGTCTAGTTAGAAACAAGGCAATATGAAGCAATTACGTATTAAGGGAGTGGGCCATCAAACTCATTCATGTTTTGTGGATTTTAAATGAGTTTGATTATGTACCCAGAAAAGAATTTTAGAAAAGGATGGAAAAATTAGAAGTCCATGCGGAACCTTGAGTTGAGTAAAGAAACTTCATGAGAAAGTTTTGGTTGAATTGAGCTTTCCATTCGAATTTTAAGCACCACCGGGATTATGTGGTACTGATTAGTACAAAGTGCATGAAAATTGGCTCGTGAAAGTTTATACATCATTGATGAGAAAATTAACATTTGTGACTCTTACAAATACTTGGGCATTGATTTTGAAGGCAATTTCAAGTGGGATAAATGCGTTGAAAAAGGCACCATAGCTATGCTGAAATCATTATTTGCCCCAATGAACATGCATAAAAAGTTGCATGTAGTGAGTTTGAGTCGTGTCGTCTTCGCTCTTATGAGCAACGTTATTCTGTGCATGAGAAAGAGCTTCTTGCTATTATTTATGCTCTTAAGAAGTGGCGCCATTATCTTTATCGAGTTTCGTTTGACATTGTTATTGATCACCTGTCTTTACATTATCTCTTTTCTCAGCATGATCTTAGTGATCGTCAGTTTCGTTGGTTGCAATTTTTACAGTCTTTTGATTTTTCTATATTGTATCGTCCTGGTCGTGCTAACACTGCTGCTGATGCATTGTCTCGTCTTCCAGCTTTGTTGAATACACTTGTGGCTACTGTTCCTACATGGTTTGATGATCTACTTGTCGCATACCTTACATGTTCTGATTTTCGTGATGTTCATAGTTCTGCTCCACCTGTTTCGTCCCATCCTCATCATGTTTACTCCATTGTTGACCACCGTCTCTATCATTATGGTTCTCTTTGTATTCCTAGTTCCTTGGGTATCCCGTTCCCAATTGTTGTCGGATGCTCATTCGTCCCCTGTTGGGGGTCCCTTTGGTTTTCAGAAGTCTTATGCTCGTCTCAAGGACCATTTCTATTGGCGGCCCTTTTTTATTCATTAATGACACTCAGACTTTATGGTCGGCCTTAGGCCTTATTATTCATTAAATGGACATTTGGACATATTACTGGAGAGTGGGGGCCTTCTTGGAGGGCGCACTATTATCCTTTCCAGTTGGGCCCTTGCCACTGGAAGCTTCCTTTTTAGGGCTTCCTTTAGGCTATAAGTAGGGAATCTGTGTCTTTTGTTATTTAGCTATGATATTGATCTCTCTCCTCTTTAGTCTCTTTAAGCTCTCTTTCTTGCTTTCTAGACTAATTCCTGCTTATGTCCTGCTTTCATAGATCAGCCATAGCATAATTGTGGTCTTGTTCGTAACTATTATCTAAACTATAGTTAACCATGTAGCAAGAGACGAGCTTCTTATATTTATAGGAATCATCCATGACTAAATATTCTTCACAAAAACCCTCTTGTGATTCAAGCTAGGTAGTCAGTTATAAAGGCAGATCTTGCATCAGGACAAAGCTTTGCACTTCAAAAGGAATAATATCGTTGCAATGCTCTTATCTTTTAGCGTTCCATGGAGTTCAAATTATCAAACACTCCTTAGGTTCTTTATCCACACACTTTCTTGAAAATAATTTGGGTTGGTAAAATAAGTTGCTAGTGGTAGCAGTTACGAATAGAGCCACAGCTGATCTAGAGCTAAGCTATGAAAGCATCACATAAGCAGGACTTAAGCTATGAAAGCAGCACATAAGCAAGACTTAACCCTAGAAAGCAGGACAGAGAGACATTAAGGAGGCTAAAGAGAGAGATCAATATCATCAGCTGAATGTCAAATGACACAGTTTCCCTACTTATAGCCAAGAGGAAGCCCTAAAAGGAAGCTTCCAGTGGCTAGGGCCCAACTGGGAGGGATAATAGTGCGCCCTCCAAGAAGGCCCCCACTCTCTAGTAATATGTCCAAATGGCCTAATAATGAATAATAAGACCAAAGGTCAACCATATAGTCTGAATGTCACTAATGAATAAAAAAGGGCCCAAGGCCTGCTTATGCATAAAGTAAAGTAGCTGTAAATGTAAATGGACGCGGCGAATGTAATGAGCCGAGTCCATAACTCTCCCCGACACAAAAAAAAGACCCAACTGCCGAAAAGATAACCGGATCAAGTAGCAGCAAGCCCTGGTGCATCAACAGCTAGAGGAACATCTAATGTAGAGGAATCAACAAGTGCAGCAAGAGCACGATCTTGATCCACAAGTAATATGATAAAAGACATCAATAGGCTCCCATGTGGCCTCCTCAATAGGACGACCATCGCATTGGACCAAAAACTGAATCTGCCGGCGGTGTCGACTATGGTATAGACGGACCTGTAATATAGCAGCAGGTAAAAATGGAAATAACTCTGGAGCAGTAGGAAACTCAGCATCACAAGGAGCGTCATCCTCAATAGCAGCATGTAATAAACTGACATGGAATACATCACAGGCGCGTGTGGAAGCAGGAAGCTGTAAGCGATATGTAACTGGACTAAGAACCTCCACAATGCGAGAAGGCCCATAATAACGTGGTGCAAGCTTCTCAGTAGAAGCATGGCCCTGGACAAAATGATGACGTGCAAACCGTAAGCGTAGATAAACCATATCTCCAAGCTGAAACTCAACATGGCGGCGGTGACGATCAACTGAGGTCTGATAACGCTGCTGAACATGCTGTAAATGAGAACTGGCCCGGGTAATAAGCTCTCGAGCACCTGATAGAAAAGATGCAAGTGTAACAGGTGTATCCTCAGGAGGAAGAGGAATGCCAGGTAAAAGAGGTGCATAGCCATGAGATAATAAAAATGGTGAGATACTTGTGCTGGTACTAACAGAGCTATTATAGCTATACTCTGCTAAACATAAATGCTGATCCCAATCCTTCCCTGAAGGAGTAACAAAATGGCGTAAATAATCCTCAAGGATCCTGTTAAGGACCTCAGACTACCCATCAGAAGTAGAATGATAAGCAGAACCCATAAAAAGCTGAACATCCAAAATATGCATAAGCTCTGTCTAGAATATAGATGTAAACTTACTATCCCGATCAGAAAGGATAGTATGAGGAAATCCATGCAGGCGGAAAATCTCTGATAGGAACAAACGTGCACACTGCTCTGCTGTGATAGTACTGCGAACTGGGATAAAATGTGCTTGTTTTGAGAACCTGTCAACTACCACCATACATGAATCGTGACCACGCTGGGTATGGGGAAGGCCAAGGATAAAGTCCATAGATATATCAGTCCACTGGCGATGAGGAATAGGCCAACTCTGGAGCAAACCAGCAGATTTAGCACGGGAGTACTTATTACGAAGACAAAAAGGGTAGGTACGAATAAGTACAGCAAGCTCAGATCGAAGAGAGGGCCAATAGAAATGGCCTTTGAGACGAGCATAAGACTTCTGAAAACCAAAGTGACCCCCAACAGGAGAGGAATGAGCATCCGACAACAACTGGGAACGGATACCCAAAGAACTAGGGATACAAAGAGAATCATAATGATAAAGACGATTGTCAATAATGGAGTAAACCTGATGAGGACTGAACGAAACAGGTGGGGCAGAACTATAAACATCACGAAAATCAGAACATGTAAGGTATGCTGCAGGTAGGGCATCAAACCATGGAGGAATAGTAGAAATGAGTGTATTTAACAAAGCTGGAAGACGATTTAATGCATCAGCAGCAGTGTTAGCACGACCAGGACGATACAATATGGAGAAATTAAAAGACTGTAAAAACTGCAACCAATGAAATTGACGATCACTAAGGTCACGTTGAGAAAACAGATAACGTAAAGACTGGTGATCAGTAATAATGTCAAATGGGACTCGATACAGATAATGACGCCACTTCTTAAGAGCATAGATAATAGCAAGAAGCTTTTTCTCATGCACAGAATAACGTTTCTCATAAGAGCAAAGACGACGTGACTCATAAGCAATAATACATTGTGACTGGCGAAGTAAAGCACCCAAACCAACATTACTAGCATCAGTCTCAACAAGAAACTTTTGATCAAACTGTGGTAAACACATAACGGCAGCATTAACAACAGCACGACGAAGAGTATCCAACGCTGTCTGACAATCAGAAGTCCAAAGAAGAGTACTAGACTTCTTCAAAAGTGCATGAAGAGGAGCTACGATAGTGGCAAAATGAGGAACTGGACGACGAAGGTGAGTGGCTAACCCAAGAAACATACGAACATGATGAATATCAGTAGGTATAGGCCAATCCTGGATGGCCTGAACCTTATGAGGGTCCAGTCAAATGTGACCATTACAAATAAGAAAACCAAGAAACTCGATCTCAGAAACAGCAAAAGAACATTTAGACAACTTAGCAAATAACTGGTGGTGTACAAGTAACTGAAAGACAGAGGAAAGATGGGCAACATGCTCAGCAAGAGACTGACGAAAAATAAGAATATCATCAAAATAAACCAAGACACAATGACCAAGAAGCGGACGCAAGACATTATTCATCACATTCTGGAACGTAGGAGGGCCATTAGTAACACCAAAAGGAAGCACACGAAATCCATATAAACCAAGATGAGTACGGAAAGCAGTCTTATGTTCGTCAGAAGGGTGCATCCTGATTTGGTAATATCCAGAACGAAGGTCTATCTTGGAAAAAATTTTAGAGGTACCGAGCTTGTCAAAGAGGTCATCCATGTGTGAAATAGGGTAATGATTACGAATAGTCAACTTATTTAAAGCACGGTAATCAATACAAAGGCATTTGGTACCATCTTTCTTAATAATAAGGAGAACAGGAGCACCAAAAGAGCTGTGACTAGGAACAATGAGACCCTGATCTAACAAGGCAGTAATATGGAGCTCAAGCTCATCACGCTCAGATCGAGACATACGATAAGGGGGACGGGAAGGAGGAGCAGAACCAGGACGCAAGTCAATATGATGGTTCACGTCACGTAATGGTGGTAGCGTCGTAGGTTCTGAAAAGACAAAAGCATACTGATGTAATAAGTCAAAAATCACCTGAGGAACAATTGCTGGTGTAGAAACTGGAGGAACTGGTACTGCCCACTGAACACATAATAAGGCAGCACAATGAGCCTTCGGCAGGCTGCGAATAAACTGCTTCCCATTAATCAATTGGAAGTCTCCCTGAGAATCAATGCCAACAAGTGAGTATGTAATTGCATCATGTACAAATGTCAATGTCTGCTGTGTCAAGTCCAGTGTAACGGCTCCAAGAGATGCAAACCAATCAGCACCAAGGATAAGATCATAACGCTCCATAGGGATAATGTAAAGATCTGCCTGTCCAGAGAAATCTCCAATGCGGTATGGTAAACGCTGAAACATCTGAGAACTAGGAAAAGAATGAGAACTGGCAACCTCAACTGTGAGAGGCTGTGAAGCAGGAACAGGTGAAGCATGGATCCGACTAGTGATATAACTGCTAATAAAAGAATGAGTGCTACAAGTATCAACTAAAGCAATATACTCACGACCTGTAATACGTACACGTAACCGAATGGAGCGAGGACCAGGACGCCCTGTCCAAGTAGCATAGGCAAGTTGAGCATGGCAAGTAGTAGGAAGTAAATCAGGGGAAGGATCAGAGGATAAGTCAGGCTCATCAGAAATATGAATGTAGATATTGGAATCATCTGGAGTAGTGCCCTCATGGTAAAAAACAACAGTAGTAGTAGGGAGAGGCTGGCGGCAATCACGGGCAAGATGGTCAGGACTCTTACAACAAAGGCAAAGACGCTTCTGCTGAAGATCAGCGAACTCTGCAAACGTGTAACGTCGGACAAAAGCAGGTCGATGAGTCGGAGGACGAGGAGGCGAAGGGGCAATGGAGAGAGCTGGAACAGAAGGGGCCGGTGTAGGGGTGGACGTAGCGGGAAAAGATGAAGCAGAAGGACGGGGTCAGGAGAAGCGGGAAGGAAGGGTGTCAGAGTACTTATGCTGTAAAGTACTGGCAGGAGACATCGCCTCAACAAGTGTGGTAGGACGGAAGGAAGAAACATCATAACGTAAAGCACCACGAAGCCCAACAATGTAACGAGAAATAAGCTTAGTGGGCTGTAGATCTGTGAAAAGATAAGAAAGCTCCATAAACTGATCTGTATAAGAAGCAAGATCACTGGTCTGAGTGAGACTACGGAATGTATCACGTTGGCGGTCAAGCCACTGAGGATCAATCATAGCATGGCGGAGGTCACGACGAAAAGTATGCCATACATGGAGCCCTTCCCAATCAGGATCAGCTCTATAAACTCGCCACCACGTGGCGGCATGTGCATCTAAATGTATAGCAGCCAACTGGATTTTCTGAGGATCAGTCTTAGGGTAAATCTGAAAATATGTGTCAAGCTCAGCAAACCAATTCTCTAATAAGTTCCCGTCAGAGGAACCGGAATAGGTAGCAAGTTGTACCCTATCACGAAAGTCTCGAGCAAAGTGTGGCTCAGGAAGGGGGGGATGAGGAAAGAAACCAGGAGGTGGGTTAGATGGAATGAACGGTCCACCACCAGGCTGACTAACAGAAGAAGATGGAAATCCAAATGGAGGGGGAGTCCCAAATGTAGGAAAAACAGGAGCTTTACCAGGACCATGAGGCTGTAAAGAATCAATCTGTGACTGCATAGTAGCAAAGCCGATCATAACTGAATCGAAGCGAAGAACGAGGCCAGAAAGGGTCTCATCCATGCGACGAAACTGATCGGATAAGGTTTCCTGAATAGTCTCACTCGGGGTAGGTGAATGTGCCATAATGATAGTGGAAGGAATAGACGAAAACTTGAGGGAGCGGACTCTTGTCGTCACCCCAAATTAGCCTATTACAACCAATATTATCACAACTGAAAAAAGGCAGCAATGAACAATGGAGAAGTGGGAAACAAGGGCTGTAAAAATGCGCTGGACAGCCAGGGAAAAAATGTGAATTTGAAAGATTAAACGGAGTCAGAATTCCTGAAAATGTGGTGGAGAATGAGCGCGCGACAGCCTTTTGATAAGCTGTAAAAGATGGCTGGAAATGGAGAAAAAAAAATAGGCAAAAGTGACAAGTTGGGAGTGCTGAGGCAGCGATGTTCAGGTTGAAGAATTTTGGCTGTTTGGAATAGCAAATGATGTCGGAATTGGGTAGTTTTTGGATGAGGATGGGCGCTGGACAGTTAGGGAACTAACTGTGGAAGATGGCTGCAAAGTGGAAAAATATTAGATGAAAGTAACAGGTCGGAAGGCAGGGACAGCGATGGAAAGGAAGAGGAGGAGCGCTGGGCAGCAAGGAAAAGAGGGGACAAAACAGGGGGAGCGTTGGGCAGGAAGGAGTGGAAGGAGCAGCGATGGAACAGGGCTGTCAAAGCGGCAATGGAGCTGTAGGAACAGCGATGGAGGAGCAAGGCAAGGCCAACAAAGAAAAAATTCCAGATTGTGCTCAGAAAAGTGCTCTGATACCAAGTTACGAATAGAGCCACAGCTGATCTAGAGCTAAGCTATGAAAGCATCACATAAGCAAGACTTAAGCTATGAAAGCAGCACAGAAGCAAGACTTAACCCTAGAAAGCAGGAAAGAGAGAGATTAAGGAGGCTAAAGAGAGAGATCAATATCATCAGCTGAATGACAAATGACATAGTTTCCCTACTTATAGCTAAGAGGAAGCCCGAAAAGGAAGCTTCCAGTGGCTAGGGCCCAACTGGGAGGGATAATAGTGCACCCTCCAAGAAGGCCCCCACTCTCCAGTAATATGTCCAAATTGCCTAAAAATGAATACTAAGGCCAAAGGCCAACCATATAGTCTGAATGTCACTAATGAATAAAAAAGGGCCCAAGGCTTGCTTATGCATAAAGTAAAGTAACTGTAAATGTAAATGGACGCGCCGAATGTAATGAGCCAAGTCCATAACTGTAGCCAATCTTAAAATGACTATTGAAGATATGATTGCAAGATCTGAGGGTCTCACATAGCTTGCAACTCGAGCATAGCTTGTTGCATTTGTTGATGTAGCAATGCATAGTTTGGCAAGTTATAACTTACCTAGTTTTCCATAGCATAATGTAAAGCTTCATGCAATCAACATGAGTGTAGTTAAAGAAGTAACTGACACAAATAGACCTACAATAGAACAAAGTAAAAAATGGTATTGACAATATCTGGCATTAAGGTGAATCAACTGTACTGAAATGTGAATAGAACATATACCATCAGTAACAGCTCGTGTTAGCCCAAATGGATATGTGGAAACTCATAGACCATAAAAAAGGAATAGTGCTACTGTCTACAAATGGTGGTACCGTTCCCGTGTTGGCTAGATTACCCAATGTAGTTATAATTTTTCAAAAATAGCAAAACAACAAAGAAATTGCTTTTTGCTCTTAACCCTAGGCCATGTTTTCCATGCGTAGTGGCTCTACAGAGAGTGCATAGAGTGTTCAACTCATTGAGAGCAACTGCGGTTCATCAACTAGATATATTGTCCAACCTGAAGTCATATGTCATAGTTAACTTCATACATAAATGTCATATAGCTTAGAATTTCTGTGATGCTGCGGCTTAGGTAGACCTCACTACATCTCAAACCGGTCAAATATTGTATGATAGGAATCAAACAATCAACTATAAACAAGCACGTAGGACAATAGAAAGAGTATGACTTTTCTAGCTCTCTAAGTTTGAAAGTTCAGATTTCAGAAGAATAGAAACGTCTACACATGCAAAATGATTCAGGCTCCTAGAACAATTTCAAAGAGTAAGCATTCACCAATAGAGAGGAGTGACCTCAACCAAAAGGACCAACAAGTTGCCAGCCACTTCCAACATGCCCCACCATCAGCTTTTCCAAATTGAAAAAAAAACCAAGAATTAGCTAAGAACGGTATATTCTTGCTAACACACTCTGAGAGGACATTCCTGACATCATAGAATCAGTAAATCACTATCGAAGCCAGCGCTTTGGCGCCTACTAATGATTGTTAGGAAGGCTAAGCAAACATAAGCTTAGAACATGCAAAAAATCATACCTCCAGCCCACTTCTTTAAAATCATCAAGATTAATTGCAGATGAATCACTGCAGGGCATTAATTTTTGTCCATAAATTTGAAAATCTGGTAAAATTTTGATGAAATCATCAAAAGCATGTGTCATTACTCAAAACAGGATATCAACTTTTTCGTAGACCAACAAACAGAACTAAGAATGCTCTGGGATCCTTGCATGTGGAACTGCATCTATATATACAACAGCAACAAGTTGCCCAAGAATTTCTTTTGCCTTAATACTATTGAAATTTTCTGAAATTCGAGGAAATTTGACTTCTCATGCAACTTTCCTACGGATATTTTACTATTCAGTTAACATCAATTGTTGAGACCAACATATATACGGTTCTCAAAAGGATAGTATGATTGTAGTGTATCAACGATGTCCACTCGTTGACTATCAATTCACTATAATTTGGTGTAGTAATGATAAGTCTTTTCATTTAGATGCCACAAAGCATGTTGGAAAATAGACTTTGACTCACTGAAAACTCTACAAAGTTTCTGCACTATGCTAAATTTTGGTTGAGCAATGTTTATAGACGTACTTATAGTTTTAGTGGTGATTTTACAATATTTTGTACTTATACAAATTGTCTATTTGCAGTGTACTAGCACCATTACTTACTAGGGTGGTTTCAGAATCACGAAGGCAGAGGGTGCTTGTAGCTTTATGTATACTTTATTCAGAGGTTTGTATTGGACCATTGAACATTCCTCCATCAAGGATATGAATTTTGTCCTTCATTTTTGAGTTGTACTTAGCAAATATATACACCCCATACTATGTTGTTTGTGTTATTTTCATGTTTATTGCACTTTGTAAAACATTGTTAATTTGGTGATGACAATTTGTGCACGTTTGTTTGCAATAGCATAGATATGCATGCTTAATGCAATTTTTAGCAATGCTTTTCAACATTAGAAGATATTTTGTATTTATAGGCCAAAATGGTATTTTGGTAGGTTGTATAGATTAAACAAAGAACTCTTTGTTCACTGGCTTCACAAATAGTGGCCTACTATGGAAGTGATAGAGCATGTTTTAGTACTTAATCAATTGTTGAAGGATCATAAAACTAAGGCTGAGGATTGTTTTAAGTCATAAGAGATGCCATGCAAGGTTATAGCCTTTAGCATTAGCCTAAATTGAGCTTGACCTCATCAACATATTAAAGAGTGGAAAAAAAGTAAAAAATCATCACTTTTGGTGCATTGCGTAGAGCTCTTTTGCCAAGGTTATTGCACGAGTTTTTCCCATCTTGACCCCTCATCATGTCTCATATGGATGCTTGATGTGAATGAATTGCTTCTAATATTGTCATTTTCCATTCATGTACTTGATGATAAGTCTCTTGAAATTCTTTTTTCTTTTATTACAAAAGATTGAGTAAATTCAAGAATACTTCACATGTAAGTCTAGTTTATGTTTTGTGGTCCTAAATCTAGAAAGGAACCTTCCCTTGGAGTTCACAGTATCAATTTCTGATTCTCCTTTTTTTGTCTCTTTGAAGTGGGCAATGGATTGATGCTTCGTAGTGTACCTCTCACTTGGTCTTGATTAGCTGTCTTTGAACCAAAATCATGGAACTGTTGACTCGGCCTTATGCGGTTGAGAGTCAAGAAGTTGCAGCAGATGATACTAACATAAACTGTCCCTTAGTGTTTGTGTGATCAACCCCTTTCCATTCAACATAGGTCCTTAAGAGTACTCACTTTGTCCCCAATTCATTTGAGAGCCAATAGCCATGGTAAAAGACCTAGCAACAAACTTCCTCTTCATGGCAATAGCTTGTTGATGTCTTAGAACCAAAGTTCACTAGGCTACTATGTGAGTTTGACTAGATCACCTTAATTTTTTTGATCAACTGTCTCAAATAATTGCACCAAGGGAGAAGAGTGTGTGATGGTCTCCTCAACTTCTGTACACAATTGACCAAACTTAGAGTTGCTTCCTTTGCCCTTCAAACTGAAGATTCCCTGTATCAAGGCGGTGTTGTCTGCAACTCGGCGAACGTTCTTTGCCAGGGAGCAAAAAGCTATCAAGGTTGACGACGATTTTGCCTCCTTTTTCACCAAATTTGGCAAAAATCAACGATATTTGTTGTTTTCTTTGATTTCTCAGATCCAAATGGATCTTAAGAATTGTATCTGTATGGCTTCCCCTGCTCAACAATTAAATCAGATTTCAAACAAGAAAATCCACTCAAATCAAGCAAGATATCTCCCAATTTAACTACGATGCAATTTTCACCCTATTATGCCAAAACAAGATGCCTAAAAAAATGCAAGCTAACATCCATCCAAACATGTTGAAAACTGAAAAACTGGTGCAGCTCCCCGGCAACAGTTCCAGAATTGTAGTGGGCATTTCCTATCCTACCCTCAACCCTAGATCCCAGCACACAAGCATCAAGGAGATGAAGCTAGTTGTCATGCGGAGGTTCATTCCCATGAGAGCGATAGCATATTTAGCATGTGCAAATGATTCACATCTAACAATAAGATCCATTAACACTACATCCATTAACCCTAATCCACAATGATAGAAACTTACTCTTCTCTCTCACAAAAGGCATAAGAATGATCAATGCCAATAAGCATCAAATCCAACAAATAGCACACACAAAGAAAGCATGAGAGTTAGAGGAAGAAAGATGGAGAGCAAGAACATTCCTTATCCATTCCAAAAGAGGGCCAACTTGCTTGTATTGAAATGAAGAGAACATGCACAAATGATTCAAAATTACCACTATATATAGTGGATTGGCCTTAAATCCTATTGGCCAATTTCTGCCTCCCTAACTAATTAAATTTGAATTTTGGAGGGAACCAACTTGAAAATTGGTGGGAACCTTTTTCTATTCACTAACTTGACTTTTAGGCCCTGCGACATTAAAAGTCTCGCAAAAAGGCCTAAAGTCCTTTTATTAACTTATAACTAATCAAATCTCCATGTGATCATTGGGTTGGACTTACACACACAGGGTGCCAAATCCCTCTCACTTATTAACTAGGGTTAGGGTTGCCTTGGGATCCGCAAACCCTCCTACACGGTATCCCATGTGAGGAGCGGATCTGCCAGTTATGTTCACTGTTTGAGGTGGAGTTAGAGGAGCACTTTTTGTTCGGATGTCCAATCTACTACGAGATCAAAGGGAGATACCATTGCCTTTTCAAAGAGACTCTTGTCACATTGCGGTCCCTTATAGCATATGATAACCCGAGATGTGTCACACTTATGATCAAAGAGATGCTTTTACTGCGACAGGACCTACACCAGCCATCTGTTCACCTTGATGCACTACTCCATATCACATTGTATTTCTCCCATAGGAGATTGCGGACGGACCCTAGATCGGATGGTAGTGTGGACGACAATGACTCTTTACTACATAGAGACCAGGCTCTATCAAGTTCATTTTCTGGTAGAAATTCTCTTAGGAAAGCTTCTTCAAAGGCTTTCCATGACCGGGGAGTCTGCCCAGTCTCCTGGAGATTTAACCACCACTTATAGGCCATAGGCCCTAAGGAAAGACTGGCCTCAATAGCTTGCAAATGGTCGGGGGTCTGTTTAAGAGCATGAATGTTCTTCCATTTGTTGAGGAAGGTTTGTAGAATGTCTGCATTTCTATCCTTCTCTTCGCCATTAAAAGTAGGAGGCTTTAAATCTTTAAAAACACTGGGGTGAGACCGTAAAGTCTCACCCGAAACTGATGGAAGTGGAGAAGGGGATAACTGAGAAGTGGAGGGAAGGCTTCCTTTCGCGGAACTCAAAATCAAGCTTTTGAGTTTAGCGAACGAGTCGTCCACACTGGACTTGAAATAGGCTAATGCCAAATTCAGTTTATCCACTTATGTTACCAACTGGAGAAACTGCTCGGTAACTAGTTCGTCGAGTTCTTTGGCGAACTGTTCCTGTTCTTCCAATTCCATGGGTTCTTTCCCTTTACTATAGGCCAAGGCTTCTGTTTCAAGTTCGTTGAAGCCTCTCTCCGGGGGTTGATCAGGTCCCTAAGGAGTGGTCATCTTCGGAACTGAAAGAGAGGTACCTTAGCTTCTGATGAAAAAGAGTCAGAAAGACTAATTTACAACTGTACAAGGGAAAGAAAGAAAACTTAGCTCTTTCTGAGAACTGCCCTTTCAGCTCTTCTTCAACTGCTTTCAGACCTGCTGTCCGGAAAAATCAGGAACCAGGATGCCAAGATGCAAGCAAATCTCTGATTTCCCTTGATCCTACCCTCGGTGTCAGGTTAACACTTGGGTAGATCAAATTTTCCCAGATTGGACTCAAAAAACAGATGTACCAAATCCGAATTTGTGAAGGCCTTTGCTCGCTGAACTGCCTGCTTTGAAAATTCAAATTCCAAGCTTAAATTGTAGGCAAAAAACTGAATTTGATTTATTGTAGGCCCTCGCTGACTGGCCAACAGTTCTATGGGCCCACCAAGTCCAGATTTATGGCCTAAAAATCATCTACAATCCTAATTTTGTTGACTTACTACCCTCGCTATCTGTCTTTCAGATCTGTGGCTACTGAAAATCAGACTAAAGGGCCTCAAACGGATTCCAAAACTCAGGATTTCAGAAGATATTATCAGCGCTGGATCTGTACTTGCTTTCCTCTTGAATTTCTGCTCAGATTACAGTGCTTTACACTCCAAATCAGAAGTTACTATCTGATTTTGCAGCGATGGAACTACCCCTGAATTCTGGTTCGGATTCTGTCAGAAAAGCAAGTAAATCCACCAAGATTTCCTCAGTAGGAGACTGTTCCTACAGCGCTGGCCCTGCTCCTCTACTTTCTGAGAAACTGAGAAACATTTCCTATCTTCTGATAGCTTTCTCTACTGCTGCTCCTGAACTCCCTAGGATGGAGATGGCTCTGATACCAGTGTAATCGATCCTAACACCACAGTAGGGCAAACACTAACTGATCCACCCAACCTTGCCTACTCCCTGATATAGAGTAAGCCCCTCCTAGCCCAGTGTGAGGACTGGTAGCATGCAACTGCCAAGTGTCAGCCACGTGGCACTGACGTGGCCGACTGCACGTCGGGACCCAACTGGGGCCCCTATCCTGTTGACAGGGTCCCTGGGCTGTGTTAGGCCCGCCATGGCTATGGACCGTGCTGGGGCACACTACTCACACTGTCTTGCCCTGTTGGTCGTGTACGCTGGACACGACCCTGACTGTGGTATCTGACCTATCTGTGTTCCCTAGGGTTTGGCACTGGTTACGAGCTCGTAACACCCTCGGTGCCACATGATATCATATTAGCGGAGTTTGCTTCCCCTCCCCTCGTTATCGGTGCTATGTTTCAGATCATTACCTTTCTTCACAGGATATCAGAGTTAGACACTTCCAGATATATTGTTGTTGCTCTCACTTCATCACACACCATTGTTGGACAGGGGCCCAAGCATTCTTGGTTTGGCAGTGTCTCATCCCTTCTTCAGACTTGGGGCTTATCTGTACTTGATCTTCCGAGCGGGACCCATGCGTATATCAGACAACATATTTATCGGAGCTACATACGTACTATATGGTCACAGCCGGACCCTGATAAGGTTGGATAATACGGGCACTCCTATCCTTCCAGCATATCTTACACAGCCATTATCTTTTGGTCTGAGGTACCGTATGGGACAGCTTCGAGTCTCTTCTTATCAGCTGGCTATCGAGATGGGTAGATACACGAACACTCCCAGATTGCAGCGGATATGTCAGCTTTGTTCCCTTCATGAGGTGGAGGATGAATTCCATTTCATCTTTCGTTGTCTAGTATATTATGACATCAGGGGGCGATACCACTGTTTATATAGAGATACCCCTAATCAATGAAAATCAAGACAACAATTTGTTGGATTGCCTCGACATAATTTTGTTTTGTTGATTGGATCGAGTCCACTTGTATTTTTGGACCGATTCCTATTCATTAGTGTTTGTATCTCAAACTAAAACTGTACACCTTTAGTACTATTCCATGATACTTCCGATTGAAATTGTATCATACCAAGGCATGATATTCTCAACATTGAAAACTTGTGATATATGATACAAGTACTAACTCTAGAGTTTGAAACTTGATTAGGTGCATGGTGTATAGTAGTCTTATGATGGAATTATTAAAAAGCATCATTCATGTACCAATACCAAAAAGCAATGATGCATGCCTTCCTTTTGATCTATAGAAATTCCATCTTTATCATTTTTGCCTTTGTAGTGAGCAGTTCAATAGTTAATTTGCTGAGCATCATTTTAGATACACTTAGAGGATTTGTAGTAATGATTTTCTTTTGAAGTCATGATGTTCTTGCGAAAGTCATTGTTTATTTTTGCGTGTCCCATTTTGTCCTTAGTTCATGTTTATTGAAGAAATGTGTTGGTTTAGAAATATGAGCTTATGCTTCTTGATTTTGTTTCAGCTATGGCATTCTGTAAGCTCAGAGGGCAAATTATTACGTGAACATTATCTCAACACAATTGTTCCACTTCTCATACGTCTTCTACGAAAGTGGAGGCCTTTGTTGACTGGAATATATGAGTTAACATGTGCAAATGGCTTAAGTCCTCTCACTATCGAAGACCTTTCCATCTTAACGGATGTTCCTTCGACAGAGGTATTTCTTTTTTATAGTTTAATCTCAGCACAAACAATGTTTGGTCATAGATTGATTGTCCTATGAACACAATATAGTGGATTTGTACCTATATTTGTAAGACATTTTTGGAAAATGTAACATGAATAGAGAATCTTTTGTGGTGATATATTTTCGTAGATAATATTAGAAGGCATTTCTGATTTGATAGATTTTGTGGGCATGCGACTTAGAAAGAGAATCAGGATGTGAGGAAAAACAAAAAAGACTTAAAGAACCACATGTGAGATAAGGTTAAAAATATTCACATACCAAGGCATAGCATTTTTCACTTTAGATTATAGGTAAATTTTTAATCTAGTAGCCCATATATGACATCTTCTAGGCTCTGTTCTTAAGAAGCTTAATACACTATAAAGACATGACATAAACCATACTATACCAATTTTCCATCTCACATGCACAAGGGTACATTTTATGTCACTTTTTTTTTTTCCTTTGCACCTGGCCCTCCAATATGCAAATAGGTTTTTACTCCCATCCAACAAAAATATCTAACATTGTAGTGAATGTCTTCAAATGGAAGAAAGGAATTTGTGATTGTTTTGATTGGGTTAGGATTCCTATCCATATATAGATCAATATTTTGTCTATCTACAAGTGAAATCTACCACAATACAATATGATACGGTTGGAGAGTGTCCTTCAAAAGATTTTTCTAGCTCAATTTTGGAAGATATTAGCCTACCTAGAGGGACTAAAGGGGCAAAGATTATTATTTTAAGTTGTTCTTGAAAGTTTTAATAATTCTAAGTTGATTTTTTTTCAGTGCAATAAATTTAACAAATATATATGCCCAAACTATATTTGTGCCCAATGGTGTTTGCATGGTACCATTGATGGAAGAAGAAATACAAGTAATGGAAGTGAATAGGGCTTGGGAGTTGGTCACATTGCAAGCAACGAAAAGGTAACAGGATTTCAAAGGGTGTATCAGATAAAATACGAAGGTCTATATGAAGCATCCAAAGGGATTTGAAGAGGCACCTAATTTGGTGTGTAAGCCAAACAGGGTTTGTATGGCCTCAAGCATGCATCAAGAGTGTTTTATGAAAGGACAGATGCATTCTTCATTGAAAAAGGCTTGGGGAGATGTCAGTCAAATACCAACATGTATTGAACGTGAGTTAATGATGCTTTATTGATGGCAAGCAGTAGTGCAAGGCTGATAAATGGATGCAAAGGCCAATTGCAAAGTGAGCTTGCTATGAAAAGCTTAGAAGAGTTGTAATATTGCTTGGGGATTGAGTTTATTAGAGAAAGAAACAAAGCGATTCTGAAGTTATCATAGGTAGGATGTAATAAGGAGATAAAAAAGAAAATTTGTATGCAAGATCATTGTTATGTTGCTACGCCTCTAGAAGCAGATGTGAACTTAAAGCACAATAACGGGAGCAGAAAACAATTCTTCGTAGGAGTAGAAAACAATGAGGAGAAAATTTAAATAAAACAATATTGAAAACAATGAAGATATAACGGGAGTAGAAAACAATGAGGAGAAAATAGATCTTGGAATTGAACATTGAAATGTAGTTAAATGTGTGGAATGTTTTGTTGTGATTTGTTGTACAAGTGAAATTTTAATTGAACTTATTCTTCACCATGACTGAAGGTGCAGACAGGGCGTTACCCTCATCTGGTGTAGCAAGATAAAATGGTAGCATAATTTTCTCTCTACTTTCATGGGGACTTGCTACACTGTTGGATGAGTGTGGGGCCCTGCCTGCACCCTCAGCCATGGTGAGGAATCCACTGACTCTGAATCTTGTTCCACTGAATCTGATGCCGAAACCAAATTCTAATAATTGCTTACATAGATTCCTGACATGATTTTTGAGACCATATAACTTGCTGCACAGTGCATACCTTCTTTTGTTGTAAAATTTGATTTGTGCAAGTAACCAAAGGTAAACAATTAATAATCTCCCATCTTGAAGGGAAATTTTCTAGTCTTTACTGTTTATGCTATAACTGCATTGCTGTCATTATGCATTTCTAATAGTTTATCTGTGACCATAATTCAACAGTAAAGTAGCACATGGTGTGCTACACTTTTCGTTACACCGCATGTGTTTCTATCAATAAGGATTGTGGTTTGCTACATATTTGAAAATCTCACTACTCATTAAATTTTAAATAGGTCCATCAAAAAACACTTTGTTACTCTTTAAATATAGGTTTATTTGGACTATGAAAAATGGTTTATGAAGCTTTGAAGGCTAGCATGACGACGTGCTAGCCTTTAGAGCTTCATGAATATTTTCTCGTAGTTAAAATAAACCTTTAGTTTAAAGGTAGGAAAGACACTTGTGCTACCTTATAAATATATATATATATATATATATATATATATATCATAGTACCCTCTGGTACCGCTGGTATGGTACCGCCGGTACCATATCAGTGGTACCGCCGGTACGGTACCACCCTGGGATCCGCGGTACCAGGGCGGTACCATTTTTAATATTTTTTTTTATTTTTTAATATATTTTTAGTAATTTTTTTTTGCATATTAACTACCAAAAAAGGACAAAAAAAAGTAAAAAGAGGGGGTTCTGGGTGTAAAAAAAGAGGGTACAGTACATGATGCAGGGGACTGTTGCAATGGCACATGGGCACTGCGAGTGAGCAGACCGAGGGGCCAATGGGAGACCAACACAGGGGGGTAGCATCACATGGGGGCAAGTACAGAGGCACATGGGCATTGTGGGTGAGCAGACCATGGGCCCAATGGGAGACCAACACAGGGGGGAGCATCACATGGGGGCAGGTACGGAGGCACATGGAGGGATGATGGGGATCCACATGGCCGATCAGGCTATGGGGATAAATAGGCACTCACAATGCCATTGTGGTCGGCATTTTCAGAGGCTGTGAGAGGGCTAGTGATAGACAGTGAGAGAGCAAGCGAGAGCCGGTGACAGGCTGTGAGAGGCTGTTTGAGAGCCAGGGTGCTGTGAGAGGGTGTTCAAGGATCAGGGTGCTGTGAGGAGAAGGTCGATCGAGATGGCTGAGCGAATACCACCGAAGCCCGAGGGCGAAGCCAGGAGAAAGCTTGAGGAAGATATCCGAAGGCACAACGAGAGGCATCGGAAGCAAGAGGCAGATATCCGAGAGATGCTGCGACAGACTCGACAGAGAAATCCGGAACCGGAGCCACCCGCCCCCGCTGTGGATCCTGTCCCCGCTGTCGAGCTGGATCTGGATGAGCAGATCGGAATGAATTTCACACGACGGCAGCTCATCATGGTCAGGGAAAGGGCGGCCAGACGTCGGGCTAACCAGGAGGCAGCTCGGGCTAACCGGGAGGCAGAGCAAGAGCGACAAAACAATGCACCAGACGAGGGCGAGGAGTCGGTGGAGGATCAGTGAGGGATGTTTAGAATAGATGAGGTCCACCCGTATGTGGCGGACTGTTGCTATGTAGTTTTCGGCAGTTTATGGTGCAGCAAATAACTAGATGGCTGCTTAAAAAAATGACAGTATATGTGATGTTATCCTGATACAACGGTTGAATATATACATAGTTGTTTTTTGTGCAACGCGAGCCTGGTCATGTAAGATGCAATGTTTGTAATTTTTTTAAATGCAGATGTATTACATGTGTTTATTCAATGTCGTTTGGGGTGTAGGGGTGATTGCTGTGCTCATGATGTAGGTGCATATATGTGAAGCTAGCATTCACTTCAAACGAAATTAAATGAAAATAGGATTCACACACGCACATAGAATTCTTCAACATAAAATAAAGCATCACATGTACAGAGCGACATACGCACAATGTGCAGCAAATAATGTAGGCCAAACACTGTATATAATGTGAAAAATCATCTGAGTACAATGGTAGACCGACTGCTAGAGACAAACTACTGAAACTAAAACAATAGAGCCACAATCAATGCTCTGGCTCTGACTCAGACGAATGCTCTGGAGACAACTCAGGGCCCCGAGCTGACTCTCGCAGCCGATATCTCTGCCTGTCTGGAACTGGCATGGGCTGTGTATCCGAGGGGGAAGACTCGTCATCCTCATCCTCCTAATCAGCCTCCGCATCAGCCCCCAAGCAGGCCAAACCAACAACACCTGCTCCAACTGGCTGTGATACTGCACCTCTACC
The DNA here is from genome assembly GCA_029204225.1 of Diphasiastrum complanatum. NCBI lineage: Eukaryota > Viridiplantae > Streptophyta > Lycopodiopsida > Lycopodiales > Lycopodiaceae > Diphasiastrum > Diphasiastrum complanatum. The sequence goes on along the minus strand of CM055111.1, from coordinate 6,900,346 downwards.
TGTACCTGGAGCCCTGCGTGGTCGTCCTCTCCTCCCTGGCAGTTTCTGTGCCTTGCCTTTCTTGTTCGGTGCACCCTTGGGCCTGCCTGGTCTCTTGCGGACAAGAGGAGCTGTCAATGCCTCGTCACCCCCATGCAAATCACCTGGCTGGCTAGGCTGGGCCCAAGCTGAGGCCGGCTGGGATAGGGAAGCAAAAGAGGGAACTCCCTGTGCAACTGAGCGAGGAGGATGAGCTCGTGGAGTGTGTGCCCGTGGGGCTGCTGCAGGTGGAGGAACTGGCTGTGCAGGAGGCGAGTAAAGTGGCGATATGTACTGAAAGGGGCGCTGTGGTGGCCGGTACTGGTACATCCTGGGTGCTGCCAAAGGAGGAGGATGTGACGTGGGTGCTGCCACTGGAGGAGCCACTGTGGATGTGGGCGCTGCAAGAGAAAACCTGGGCACAGATGGTGGCCTGCCATGGAGACCTGGTGCTGCAGAAGTGGACGGCGATGGAGGGGATGCAGGCCTAAATGGCATCGGTGGCACTGGAGGAGCTGTGCGACGCACATACACCCTCTGAGGAGCTGGAGGAACTGTAGGCACCTCATGCGGCTGCTCTGGCTGGGACTCTGTGTGTGGCATGCTGGCAAGAGATGATGGGGGCGCCCTGACAATGGGGGCTCTCTGTGCTCAAGCCCAAGCTCTCTCTCTCTCTCATCTCGGCAAGCTCCCTCTCTCTCTCTGCCATCAACTGTGTGCCCAGGTCATCTGCAGGCATGGGATGGGTGCTGTCCGTAGGCAAGTCAACCTGGCGCTCCAAATCAGATATCTTCGTCTGCAAGGTTTAAAATTTGCATGTCAGAGAGACAACTTTTTCAAGAAATGAAACCAACATACCAGGAGTCAACCAACATGCTATGAAAGATTAGCTTATCACCTGCAATGCGCTCGTAATGGTCGGAAGCCTCCTGGCGAGACGTGCGTTGGTGCTACAGAACACCAACCGCTCCAACTGACTCACTGACAACCGGTTTCTTCTCCTCGTGTGAATCAGTGCCCATGTGCTCCAATTACGCTCACACACAGAGGCAGCACAGTCCTGTGGTGCGTGCATTGAAATACTTCAGCACATTGTGGCAAAGGTGAAACTTCAACGAAACACAAAAAATGGAGGATAAAATGAGATGCATACCTGAGAAAGGACACGCAGTGCAAGACGCTGTATAGATGGGTATGTGCTACCGAACATGGTCCACCAGGTAATGGGTAGCTGCCTCCTCTCTGGATCCTGGGCAGCCGGGTGGCCGAATGTGCCCATGCCGAAACGAAATGCAGCGAGCTCCTCCATGAGCCTGATAGGATCCAAACCTATGTGTGGACCCACCCTGTGAATGTACTGAAGCCAATCGGCCTTGAGCTCCCTGTTTGCGATCTGTGTCGGAGAGAGGAAGAGGGGATGCAGCATGTGTGCAACGCTGTGGATACTCCTGTGGAAGTAGTTCCATCGCGTCTCCCATATGAACTTCAGCTCTGTCATCCTGCAGGTGAGGGGCATGTGGTTTAGGGCATTACGAAAAAGCTTAACATTGACAGAAAAACAAACTAGCAAGTACTGAAAAGATAAAGGTCAATTGCAACACTGTACCGCTTACCTCTCTGGCTGCAAGATGGGCAGCTGCAGGAATTGTCCAATCCGGTCCATGAGCTCATACACCAGTCCAAGTGTCGACCCCTCGCTGTCAGCCATGCGGAGCACAATGTAGAGTGGTCGAAGCAGTCCTGACAATGTCTATGCATCCCTCCAGAACTGGTCTCCCCTCACCGTGGAAGAAAAGTGCTCCCCATCCTCAGTGTGCGGAAATGTACTGGCACCCCAAAGATCACTGGCAACCATCTGTAGAAGCTGGGCCCTGCACCTGATCAAACGGTCGATGACCACCAAGTCGAATGCAAAGCGCGTGGGGGCTGGCTTACGGAGGTCCAGATGGCTAAACACCCGGAACATGGCAAGAACACGCCTCTTTCTGGTGACAAAAGTCACCAGGAAGAGGGCCTCCCGGACGATGGCTCTAACCCAGGGAAGTGCTCCAATGTCCCCCATCAAAAGGTCTATGCCGTGGGCTGCACAGGGGGTATGAACAATATGAGGGAACTCGGCCTCTAGCAGTACACCCATCTGAATGCAGTTCGTGGCATTGTCCGTCACCACCGTGACGACATGCTGTGGGCCTATGGCTAGGATGGAAGACCTGATGACATCAAACATGAACTCTGCAGATATGACTCTCCCCCCCCTGCTGCAATCCACTGCCCTCAAAAACTGTGTGCCCATGCAGCTGGAGACCAGTATGTTGAGGATCGGCCTCCTCCTGACATCAGTCCAGCCATCGGACATGATGCTGCAACCGTAAGTGGCCCAGTGCCGACGCAGAGGCTCCATCTCTCTAGACAAGGACTCGACCCTATCCCTCAGCATGTGTGTGCGGACAACCTCTGAACTAGGGACTCTCCAGCTAGGGCTGTCAGATTGTGCAAGGCGGAAGGCCCTTCTGAAGGGCTCAGAGTCGGTGATGGCAAAGGGCAGGTTCAGCTCGTAAACCAGACTGGCCACGGCCTGTGTGGCCTCTCTGTCCATGTGCGGCTGATGCGCGCCGCGAATGGTCTGCTGCACGAGGGCTCTCCCTGGTGGACGACGGGTGGTGGACCTCCAGCACGGTGCACCAACCGTGACGGGAATGGACGATGACGCGACAGGCTGGGCGCTGGTGGATGCATCGGCTGTAGACGTGGAATGGGGAGAGTGGGATGCACTGGCAGGGATGGGTGCAGCAGCATAGGTGGGGTGCACTGGTGGAGGGGCAACATCTGGCATGGGGTACGAAAACTGCTGGCTGAGGAGGTCATCCGGATGGGAAGGGAAGGAAGAAGGGATCTCTTCCACATCCTCGAAGGCCCGCCCAGTACCATCCTGGGCCTGCTCGGGTGGCGGAGAGTCCATGAGAAAGTCGTAGACTGGTGGAGTGCGAGCAACAGTGGGTGGTGGTGGAACCGCAGTGGCAACTGTCGGACGCGATGGGACGGGATCCACCGGAATCTGAGCAGATGGGGGTGCATGAGGCAGAGCTGTCTGAGGGGCAAAGGGACCTGGCGAGGATGCACTCCCTCTCCTCGTGCGTGCCAGCCAAGCAGGCAGCAACTCTGGGTTAGTCACATAAGGAGCGGTGCAAAATCGGAGAACGCCCTCAGAAATGGTGTTCTCCCCTGCCACGAGCCGCGGCCCGTAGGTGTCCAGTAGTCGCTGCCTGTCGGGGACGGTCATGCTGCCACAAGGGGCAGCATTCAAGGTGGCACCATTTTTGGCGCGTGCACCGAGCAGATGGCCTTTAAGGCGAGTGAGGGATGCAGCAAACTCGACGAGACAGTATCGGCAGCGCACGATCTTCTGACCGGTCTTGTTGGCCTTGTCGGCAACCCGCCTGACAATGTCTACCTCGTCCCACAGACCGGAAAGGTCGGATTGCACCATTGCAGATGAAATGAGGGATGGATTGCTGGAAAAAAAACAGCAGGGTTCACTGTTGGAGAGACGCTGAAAATGGGCGAATGCAAGGCAAAGGAAATCAGATGCAAGGCAGGGCGTTGCGTGGGCGATGGGCGACGCAAGGAATCAAAGGCAGGCAAGAAAAACCAGCAGCGATGGCAGGGCGGAGAGGGCTCAAAAAAATTTCAGAGGAAATGCGAGGGGGGCGGGTAGGTTTAGGTAAAAAAAAATTAAAAAAAATATTAAATAATAAATATATTATTATATTGTGGTACCGCGGTACCATCATGGTACCGCGGTACCAGTATGGTCCCGCGGTACCGGGATCCGCGGTACCCAGTACCGCGGGACCTATGATATATATATATATATATATATATATTTTTTTTTAACTAGGAAAAAATATTTATGGAGCTATAAAGGCTAGCAAGCCGATGTGCTAGACTAAAAAATAAAAAGAAATTGGAGCCGACTCGAGTATGATGATCTTGACGTATTGTGCTGATAATGCTGTCTTGCTATCTGCTTGAAATATTGTCAGCTCTGTGGTTTTCTGCTCAATTGGTAACTGGCCTGGTCAGTCGAGATGTGGGATTATATGTGCTAATAATCGTTATAACAATTATCTGCTTCTCGCTTCATTTATTATGACTGTGAACTAGAAACTGTTGTGATGTTTTGAAGGAATGAGTTGTGGCTCATGTGTTGGAGCTTATGTTACATTATGCTTCCTTTTAAGGACTCAGAATTGTTTTCCTTAAGCTGCTTGTTTCTGTCATATTTCCCTTGTTTAAACTCGTCTCTCTTCTTTATATTAGCTCTTTTGCTGTGGACACATATTAACTTTGTCATATGGATGTGTTCAGTTCAGACATCCACTTCATAAGTGTTTGCGCATCTAACATTTTTGCTTTTTTTGGTGCAAACAGGCAGCTTTGACTTTGATATCTCCATTTTGGGCGGCTGCATTTGCTTCACCTCCAGCTGCAATGGCCTTGGCAATTGCTGCTGCTGGTGTTGGTGAAGGTGAAATGCCTGTCCCAAAAGTTTTATATGCTGAGCAAGGAATTCGACATGTGGAACGTAATACTTTGAGGCTTCTTAGTTTTTCGAACTTGCTGAGATCAACTGAGGCTCCTTCCAAAGCTACCTCCATGCATAATCGGAAGGAGAGGGGTTCAGCATCTCAAGAAGTGGACAAAGAACATAAAGTTGACTATGTTAAGGCATTTCGAGTTGCAAACATGGAAAGTTCTGTTCAGAGGAGGACTGCAAGTGACAGAGAAAGAGCTAGACGATGGAACATTTTAAAAGCAATGAACTCAATCTGGTTAGACTGTTTCCCCTCAACTGCAGACATGGCAACTGGATCTGTTTTGCAAGCCTCTCAAACTAGTAGCAAATGTTCAATTAATTTGTTGAGAATGGTGGAAGATACAAGGAACAGGCACCTGGAAGAGGTGTGTATATATCATGCATTGGTTTTGTCAATAGGAAAGAGCCTGCTAGGTTGCTTCATCTGACCACCATTTCTTGACTCTCGGACTATCAGCTGAAGAACTTTTTGTGTAGGACATTCAATTATAACTGCTTTAAGATTGCCGGACAGCACCTGACATTGCTTAAAGACATGTTTAAATTTTTAGCCTATCCACTTGGATGTAGACCATGTAGCACAACTGCCACTTGCCATAGCGATTAAATGGCTGTTGCAGGAAACTTGCAAAACCTGCTGTCTAATATATCGAAAAGTGGCATGCTCAATTTGCAGGCATGCCAGTAAGATACCATCCTTTTGTATCACAATATTCGAAGACCATTAAGAGAGGGAAGCAGTTCTTCTTAGAGCAGATGGTAACATCAACTTAGAGATATATTTAATCATGCTGGTTTCCACAGATTCAGAGACGTGCAAGAGCTTCTGCTGATGATGACAAGGCAACATCAATTGGTGTACATGCTTGGTGCTCATTTGTCCATCGGTTACTGGAAATGGAAGCCCTTGTTGGGCCTGTTCTCAAATAGAATCAAGTTCCCAAATATGCCTGAAAAGTAAGTTGCATCTCTGCAATGTTTTTTTGTTTCAACTTGTCCTGTAATTGAAGTTCATTTTGAATGATTCAGAATATCTTGCAGCAGTGTAGCTTTGCAAGATATGAGGTGCTTATGAGAAGCTAATTGTTGTTATGAGGTGCACACGTACTTCATATTCTTTGCTAAGAACCTGGTAGTGCCCTTCCAAGGCTTGTCAGCAATTTTCAAGTATGTCCAAGTGAATGAATACAAATGTCTAAGCCAGGCCTAAATCCTAAGCCCTATGCCAAGGCCCAAGCCTTATGCAAATTTGATGAAAATGCTCTACACTCTACGAACCGTGCATGTAAAGTAGGAAAAAGTTTTTACGGCTGTGAAATGGCCAAATTCTTCTATTGAATTCAGAATAGCAGGGAACACATCACAATCATAACGTTGATACCTTCCAGAAGAGTTCAAAGTCAGAAGATTTCAAAAAGGTCTTGCTTTTGATTACAGTTTGAAAGTAAATTGAAAGGGATTCAATGGGTTTTTCTATAAACTGCTATCAACAAAGCTCTTTGAAGAACAGACAATATGATTCCTCAGTAAGTTTTACTCAGAACCGCACTCACATCACCCTCCAGTTGTTATCGAGCTTAAAAGCAAAAACCACAGTCAGCTTCACCTGGATAATTTTAGTGTCTATGTTGTCAGATTATATTAATTTCTTTGTTGGAAGCAAATGTTCTTTTTACGCACAATAAAATTTTATTTACGTAATAAAGGAAGAAGTTTGCTAAGAGACCTGATATTCCAAGTAATGCCAAATCTGAATTCTATGACTTCACTTTGCTTAAGTGCATTATCTGTCTGCTATACTTTGAGTCAAATGCGTGTAGTCATCTTTTGCATCTACTTTAAGGCCTTTTCCATTGCCATAGAAAGTTCAATTTCCAGCCCCTTGGAAGACTCGATGACAGAATATTGAATTGTTTCAAAATTTTATATTTTTCCCAGGAGCTTTGGTATCTGGTAGAAACTTCATAATTGCATCACTTCTTTAGAATGATCTACTACTGAAAGTATGGCACTTGCTCCGTAGCATGCAGAATGTAACCTTTTCACATCAATATTTGGTCCCAATCTTTAGTTAAAGGACTTTTGTGTTTTGTTTTTAGCTCTTGTTATGGACATCTAATCAGCACACATATTGATAACCTAGCATAATCGGAAGTTGGGGCCTCATAAGTTCATCATGTCACAATTTGGTCCCACAGTTTCATTGGAGGACTTTCATGTTTAATTTTTAGCTCATGTTATGGATATGTAATTAGGGCACATATTGATACTCTGGAATACTTAGGATCTTAAATTCATTTTAGTCTCCCAAAATACTAGTTAATTTCATTGGGTCCATTGTAACGTCATTTTGGTCACTTCGTATTTGCTGTTACTTGTTCTTGGAGTAGGGTTAGGGTGTCAGCGACAATCTTGTAGGACGCTCATCCCTAAGCGGCTTCTGAAGGATAATAAGGATAACTCTCTTGTCATTTAGAAGTCCATTGATTTGGTGCTTTCAGTTATTTCTGAGACACTTGTCTAGTATTTCCTTTGGAGTAGGGCTGGGATGTACTTCATGGTCAATGCATTGATTTTCATACAGTGACTTTCATTGCAGATTGTTATATGAGTCTTCAGTTGTTTATTTATGATTGTTATGTGTGATGCTTTATGGTAGCTCCATAGACAACAATTCATTTCCTAGCTTTGGGCTGGAACCTTGGAGTAGCTGTTATGTACCAATTCAGGTACATCATTGGGAGCCAGCTTATGCTGTTTCTCTGTTGCAAGTTTGGTTGTCGCAGTTGGCTCTACCGTGGTATATTTGAAGCCATTTTAACTTTGTTATAGTATGCATGGTCCATACGGTTAGCATATATGGATCTTGCACAGCCTATTACACCTTCAGATCCATTCCATTACTACCCCCAGGTAGCATACTTCAGGTGACAATCATGGTCTCTTACATTACCATGGGATCTCATTGACATAGTAGAGATCTTGTTTCATATTTTGCCTTCAGTCTGTTATGTTATTATCTATGTTATCATTGGTTGGCATATACTACTGTGTGGCATCTTTCTTGTTTGTATTTTATGGCTGTTTCTATTTTCTGGCATCAGAATATTCTTCATACAAACAGAGGACAATGTTTCTTGCAGGAGGGAGAGTTATTTGGCATATTACTGCAGTTAGTTGGGCCCTGGGCCCCATGCTATTATGTGATATTATTGACTGTAGGGGTTGTGCTTTGGCAACGTAGGTTCAACATTGGTAGTATGATATAGTGGGTCCTTGTAGATTCTCATTGGCCTCATCTGCAGAAGCCTATAAAGGAGATCATGTTGCCTAATGAGTGAGACTAATTTCTTAGTTCATGGAGTAACTTAGGATCCACTCAACCTAGCTTTAAACTACACTCAGCTTAGGATCTGTCCCTTCACTTCATGCAAGTTTTGACATGCTGCGAGTAAATTTACTCACAAAATGCAAGTCCCAGTTCATGCTATATACATTCTGCACTGTTCTTTCTCGATGCTTCTTATATGATGCTTGTTCCATATCTCTGTCAAAGTTCAGTATCTTTACATCTCTTTCTTTTTTTCTACTTCATCAAAATCTGTCTTTTCTCAAAAACCTAGCAATTTCTTTTGAATCCCATAACAGTATAATAAATTGTGTAAACTGTTACCTTTTGATCTAACAGCAGATATCATGAAGACAAATTCAAGATATATGAGGTATTTTTTTGTCCATATTTCTTGGAGAAATCACTCTTGATTGTAAGTCAGTAAATTTTGTTGCTTCTAGTAGTTTCCCTTGTGCTTTTGAGAATCAATAAAAGCTTTAGCTTGTGCCTTGATTACACCGTTTCAATGTGTTGGACAGAACCACGTTTTGAAAATATTGCCAACTATATTCGATTGTGATGTTAGAATGATATATTGTGAGAGTGTTCATGATTTTCTTCCATCACAATTCAAGCACATATACTATTACAATGTGGGGCGAAAATTAGCTATCTAGGATTTATGGTCCACATGAATGTTCTTTTTACACGTACCAATGCCTGAGTATTTTCAATCTTTTTTTTTATCTTGCTTAGTATTTTCAGCTTGTGAAAGCAACACCCAGGACCTGTTTACATTGAAACCAAGTGCATTTAAATTTTGATAGCTCATTATTAGTCTTTTTTTTTTTTAATTATACAAAGAAGGTTGGTTTGGTTGGTTTGATTTCAGGTGGAGATATTTGCTTTCTGGAGAAGAGCTACAATGCTCAACCCTGGAGTTTTGAGGATGAACACTGCCCATTTTAGCAGACATGTTATATATGTAAGTTTTCAATACTTACAGTAAAATACTGCAAGCTTACATATCCTGCAGTGCACTTCTCTCAAACACTGATGCAAGATGTTTCAAATATGGGGTTGTAGGTGCTTATAATCTGACAAAGATGAACATATTCTTGTTGTGAGCCATATGAATTACCTTTAAGGATGTAGGACCCGTGCCTTCGAATTGAAAGGATCACAATGGCATGCTGTTTTATATGCAGATTCAGGAATTTTCTTGTAAAAATTTCCATCACGACACGCTGAACCAGCATTACCAAAACCAACCATGTCTGGTGCCCATTCAAGATGTCTCAAACTCCATGTGTCAAAAATCAGTTTTCGAGGGAATGCTGTCTTTTAACAAGAGTGCGGATCAAGACACTTACGTGAGCACATTTGTTCTCTTATTCATCCTGCATAAGTTATCTTGCAGCACATCCTTTCCCCACCTTGTACAGGAAAGTATCTATTATTCACTGCACCTCCTGGGGATATAAGGAGGTTTTGATAGTATAAAGATACGTCAGACATCACGTTGCTGCGCACGTGCAGTTTTTGTCTGTAAGTTTGTACCATTGGCTCTCGGGAGCTATTGTACGGTTTTGTATTTTGATTTTGTGAGTAATAAGTGTTATTGTTTGTACATGGACAAGCATTCTTTATACCCTTTTCTTCTTCTGCATGCCAACTTTAAAGGAAATTAAAGCTGTCAAGGAAAAAATTAGGAATTTCTATCCAGGTCTATTTTCCAAAGATTTACTGGGATCCACCTTTCTGCAAACTTGAATTGGCATGTTTCCATCCTGTTTCCCACATAATGTTGATTGTTGTCTCATAAAAAGATAACAATAGATTTTTGAAATAGTAAGACCACAAAATTTTATGTTATTGCATTCTTTCGCCCTTGAAAGATACCAATGGATCTTAGCATTTCCAAGTCAAGAAGGGGTTAAGATCAGTCCATCTACTAGTATAGGGTGTAAGAAAGGTCTTAATCTTACGAGAAGAGCATGATATAATGACAAAAACTATGCACTGAGCTAGGAAAAAAGTTAGTTGTCACCTACTATCTCAGCCAAGGCCTCGAATGTCATGTCATAATGGTGGATAAAACCATAAAGTATTATGGAAGGAGCCGGGCAGAAGCCATTCTGCCCGGTAAGGATTCCCAAAAAAATTTGGGCGAGGCCCGGAGGGGCCGAGCACAAATTTTTTTGGGAAAGCCGAACCGGGCAGAATGGCCTTTGCCCGGCTCCTTCCATTGCGTAATGGATACCTGAAATTTAGAAGCACATTATGAAGCATAATAGGCAGGCTTGACTTTGACTGACCAACACAAATGTGCCACATGGCAGTTGTACGGAATTCGTACAGACGGGCAGGAAAAAAAAAGCAGAATCTGCCTTTGAAAAAAATGCATGCATTTTTTGCCATTTTTGACCTTTGAGATTTTTGTGCCTTGATCGTTTTTAAGGCACCTTCGTCTTTTTTTGCCTTTTTCGTACCTTCGCAAAAAATGCGACACAGTGGCCAGAATGCCTTGGAATCCATTTCAGGCCCACCATCGTATTCTTTTGCATTTTTCTGCCTTCGCTCTAAAGGCACCTTCGGGATTTTTTGCACCTTCGGAATTTACATACTTTCAGTCTAAGGGACCTTCAGGTTTTTCGAGTTTTTCAATAGTGTCGGACCGACGTCACCAACTTATCATCAACCCTAAAATAGCTGCCTGTTTTTTCATGGAATTGGATGGTAGGAGGTTGTTGAACATCAATTGAAGTTGGGAAACGATGAATCATAGTCTTTTGAAGCTGTTCTAGAAGTTAGAGCCAAGAATTCCAGCAATTGGGTTTGTAGGAAGGCAAAAAGTGTCAAAAATTGACCAATTTTGGTGATTTTTGGGGGATGGATTTCTCTAAATCCATAAGGAGATCATTTTGGATTTTTTCCAGCATGATTTGTATTCCTTTTTACCTTCCCAGCAAGCTATCAGACCTGTAAATTGATGGGTAGAGGCTTATGTTTCAATTCCATCATATTTGTAGCAATTTTGACTTCTAGAAACCAAAAATTCATGGTTCTCAGCCCATACTGCTTCATAGGATCTGTATGAAGGCTTCATGGAACTCTTAGAGACCATTTAAGACTGTTTGGATCATCATTTTTAGGCTTGGTTGAGTGTTTGCATGTTTTTGGACATATTGGTCTTGAAAAAGTGCACCCTCCTATAGCTTAATTGGCTATTCTGAACTCGCATGTGGTTGTCCTACGTGGCAGGCTGACATGGCAAGTGTCTTGTTCACTGGGTCTCCCTCTGTACTGAGCTTTACAGCACCCAATTTGGTGTCTTGTAGCCAAAGATATGAGCATCTGAAGTTTTGCAATTTTGTGAACAAAATTGGTAAAATTTCCAATTGTTCTGATAGCATGCACGACAATTTCCTATTTTGAAGCACTGTGCTTGCATAAAATGTCTGCATGTGGTTTCTTAGAGTGATTCTAACATGCATGAGTAGTTTAGATTTGTTTTGAGTGGTCATATGCATGTACTCTGACGGTTAGATACAAAACTAGATTTTATAGTTGACAATTTCCGTAGAACTGAATTTTTACGTAAAGTTTCGTAAAGTAAAGAATCAATTTAATGTCGCATGTCTTGCATGCCTGAGGGACATTAACAGAGTAAAATTAAGAATCGAACTGCGAGTTGAATTCTCAATTTCGATTGCTTAATAACTAACAGTGATTTTTTATGAATTTTTTGAAAGCGTAATTTTTTGTTTTTAAATTAAAAGTGCGAAAACTCAAAATTTTTAGTTTTTTTTTCAGTTTCTTGTAATGTCTATGAAATTGACTAAAAATAGTGATTTGACCATACTGGAATCAATTTTAGTCAGTTTTTGGTCAACAATACTTCACTATGAGTTAATCAGATATTAATTAAATTTAGTAATTTCCAGGATAGATATATCGAGATGGCCGAAAAAACTTCAAATAAAGCTGCAAATCCAAGTGCGTCATCTTATATGGTGATTTGTCAACAGTTGAGTACGGCACTCAATGATATGAATAATCGTAATCAGATGAGAGATCAGCAAATGGAAATTCTTTTGAATCAAGTCAAATTGATGTCTTCACCCAATCTTGGTTTTCAACTGGAGGTTTATGCGGGCGAGAAGAAGGAGAAGAAATCTGAGGTCGTCGAGGACTAGCTGGCCAAGTGGAGTAGTTACTTCAATCTGCACGGTGTTCCTGATGAGAAGAAAATCGAAAGATCCCGGTATACACATGACTATGGACTTAGTTAAGAGAGAATTTTATTGGACAAAGCTCAAGCCATATGTCGAGTCATATGTTGTTAAATGCAAGCCCTGTCAACTAGCAAAGGCTGAACACCATAAGGCTAGTGGTTTGTTGCATCCGTTAGATATCCCAAATAAGAAATGGGAAAGCATATCTATGGATTTTGTAGTTGGACTTCCAAAGATCCAATGGCAAAATGATTCTATTTGGGTTGTAGTAGATCGGTTAGTTAAGTTAGCTGCATTCATACCAGTCAAGTCAACTATAAAGGCTTTTGATTTAGCCCAGATCTTTGTTGAAAGATTATTTCAGTTGTATGGTCTGCCAAGTGACATTATTAGTGATAGAGATCCTAAGTTCACAGGTCACTTTTGGTCAGCAGTATTCCATAAACTGGAAACTTCTTTGAGTTTAAGTTTTTCTGATCATGTTGAATCAGATGGCCAGACAGAAAGGACTAATCAAATTATGGAAGATATTTTGAGCACATATGTTTCTCACAGGCAATATCATTGGGAAGATTATCTCCCACTGGTTGAGTTTGCATATAATAGTAGAAAACATTCTGCTACAGGTTACAGTCCTTTTATGCTTATGTACGCTTTTCAACCTAGATCTCCAGTAAATGTTGAGACGAAGTCTGTTAAGATCCAAAAGGTTGTTGATTTTTTGCATGATATGCAAGAAATGTTGCAAGTGGCTAAGGATATTATCTGAAGTGCTCAGGATAGAGCTAAACACTATACTGATCTTAAGAGATCTCAGATTTTAAAGTTGACGACTGGGTATATCTTAGGATTCCAAAAGATTCTAAGACGTTACGTATAGGAAAACATTATAAGTTGTCTACCCGTTATTGTGGACCTTTCAAGATTGTATGTAGAATTGGTTCTTTGGCATATGAACTCAATCTTCAAGGAAAATCGATTGCACACCCAGTGTTTCATGTAAGTTGTTTGAAACTAAGTTTACATGATGGTGATACAGTTGGATTGGATGAGGATTTATCCCATTTGGAAGATTTGTCACTTAATGTACCTTTGGAACTTGAGAAAGTGCTCAGAACCAGAGATAAACAATTGAGAAATTGTTCTATCTCTGAGTGCTTAATTCGGTGGAAGGGTCGTACTGAGGATGATGATTTGTGGGAGAGAGTTGATAGCATAAAGAAGAATTTTCCAAATTTTAGTTTCTAAGGATAGAAACAGTTCAAGGAGGGAAGAATGTTATGCCTATGACCAGTACACATAGGATACTATATACTCCTAGTCTTGGATACATGACGGTACTCAAGTGAAACAAGCTGTTAGTTATGCCATGTCATACTGGACATGACCCAAAAGTAACTAATATCCTTGTGAGTCCTAGAACACACTAAATGGAGTTTAGACAAGGTATGGGATAGTGTATGCATGTGTAGAGTTATCAATAGCAATTCTATAAATAGTTGGTCCATGCATAGGACTCTATTCTAGGTGAATCTATGTATAGGGAACATAGGGCTATGCATGGCTATGTGTCCAGGATGCTTTTGCTCTATATAAGAGGTCCAAACTCATCCTACTCCTTATCATGGTTCTTGATTCATTGCTAGGCTCTCACTCAAACATTCATGCTTCTTGTTCCTTGGCCTGGGGGTGAGGCTTCTAGAGATTGATTGGATGCTTCTAGTTGCTTGGGTGATTTCTCCACAGTGTGTCATCCTTTGTGTTTAGGATTTGTAAGTAGGATCTAAAGAGCTTCTCTTATACATTCCAATCACAAAAACACAAGACAAATGTGGAGAATACAAGCAAAACTAGAAATTGGCAATGTCTCATTAGCTTCTCATTGATTTGGTTGATCCCTTTAAGTACATCCACGAGCTGTGTACTGTCCAACAAGCCTTCACACATGTGAAGAGTGCCTAGTCATCCAGATCCACCAATGAGAGCCACATATGCTCATTTCACAAAGCTGACTATGCTCTTTGGCTAGAAACAAAAAAGCTAGTCTTCCACATTTATAGGAGTATTTCCTATAAAATAGGATCTAATGGAATCTTTCTATCTTCTCATCTAGAAGCTTATCCACACGTGTGAATGGCATTTTGACATGTGTGAGTAATAACTCATTCACATGGAAGTCCAATCTATTTACATAAAGTTTGACCAATTTGACCAATTTCAAGATTCTATTCAAAGGTCAATTTCACACTTGTGTAGATCTAGCTAAAATCAATCTAACTTTATAAAAGTGACTTATGTACATTCTTTCACACGTGGGAACTGTAAAGACCCTAAAGGATTACCCCTAAGATGAGATAGGAGAACACAATAAGAGAGACAATGGAGCCAACCCGCCCAATCAATCGTAGACCTGGATCTAGTCCCCAAGCCATGCCATGTGAAAGCTAGAGGAGAAGAGAGAGATTGGTAACCTAAATCCAATATGTCGACGAGAGAATTTCTACCTCATTATATAGAGAGTAGAGTCATGTGCATGAAACCATGCAACCCCCATGCAAGTCAACTATAAATAGATCACATCTCCCCATGTAGTCCTCCTGCCTAACCAGATGGCTACTTCTGTTGTTGGAGTTTGATTTTCGAATAGTAGTCCGCAAGGAAAAACAACACTACATGGCAGATCATGTGTCACAAATTAAGGGAAAGGAGGTTGCAACCCAACCCGACGATGAGCTGGTTGATGTTGCCTTATTTTACGTGGACACAGTACCAGAATGGGCTGTCGACATTGTAGAATATCTAATGCGGGGCCAACCAAGTAGAATCAGAGCAGTGAAATGTTTTCGTGTTCTTATTGGATGATTCTGCTTGCCCATTACCTCGAGGACAATATGGCGTATTGGTTCTATGGATCACGAAGAATTCCTCCAACAAGATCTTGATGGTCTCCAATTTTGGATCTAGTCCCCAAGCCATGCCATGTGAAAGCTAGAGGAGAAGAGAGAGATTGGTAACCTAAACCCAATATGTCGATGGGAGAATCCCTACCTCATTATATAGAGGGTAGAGTCATGTGCATGAAACCATGCAACTCCCATGCAAGTCAACTATAAATAGATCACATCTCTCCATGTAGTCCTCCTGTGCGGGGCCAACCAAGCTAAATCAGAGCAGTGAAATGTTTTCGTGCTCTTATTGGATGATTCTACTTGCCCATTACCGCAAGGACAATATGGCGTACTGGTTCTTTGGATCACGAAGAATTCCTCCAACAGGACCTTGATGGTCTCATTGATGAAATGACTTTCGCGATCACTGACTATCTCCACCGGGCATTCAAAGCGCACAAAAACATTTCCAAAGAGCAGTGAAATTAGCCTACCTACATGGTCTGACCTTGAAAATCCAACCACAAGAACATGTTTTGCGAGAGATCACCTCCTGCGAGAGTTGAACCCTCGCAGACAGTCTGAACCCTCGCAAAACCTTCGTAGGGCAGTCAAATCACCTTTTGAACTCTCGCAGACTTCTCTAATTGGCAAAGCATCCTAATGCTACCTTTGATACACATGAACTTGACAAAGCATTCAAGAGACAAAAGAAACTTATGAAAGATACTGATGGCAGCCAAAAACAACAGCATACCAACCCTACAACATCAGCCTACCACTTTTGGAAACCTCTTAAGATCATACACAAAAGCTTGAAGACAATACATAGAGCAATGCTCTCAATGGAGGAAGAAACTGTGACAATGATCTATTGATCTCTCTCAACAATACAAAAAGTTTCTCCAACCTGTTCTCCAAGAATTTCAGCCTAATATAGTGAGAGAGATGACTCTCTCTCCTCTATCTAGAACTTAGGCCCCAATTTTAGGGCACTTGTAGCCAAAAATAGCCAATTTTAGCCTATATGTCCAAATAACATGATTTTGGTGTCATTTCGAAGGTTCTAAAGTTTGGGACTTATTCAATATGAAATATATACTAAAATAAAAGTATCTAGGCCTCTTTCACATGTGTGAAAGGTTAGATCCAAAACTATGTACAAAAATTGCCAATTTAGGCCTCAAACTAGCTAGGAAATGTTGACAATTTTCACACTCCCTCCTCAATATTGGATGCTAGTTTTAACATAGATCTTGAACACATTCCAAGATAGATCTATGCTTATAACACAGGTCCTTTCCCAATAGTTTGGTGAAGATATCAGCCACACACTCCAATGAAGAGACATGTTGAAGCACCACCTCTTTGGCAATCCCTCACAAAGTGATGAGCAATCTCAATGTGCTTGCTTCTAGCATGGAAAACTGGATTGGTTGCCAAGCTTTGGGCTGAAAGGTTGTCAAAATAGATGATTGGTGTCTTCTTAGCTTCCAGCAAGTGAAGATCCAATAGCATCCTCTTTATTCAAAGCATCTCCTGGGTGCATGTTGTCAATGCCTTGTACTCGGCCTCGGTGGAAGATAGAGAGATAGTAGGTTGCTTCTTTGATAGCCATGAGATAGCTCCCTCTTCAAGATATATTGCAAAGGCACTTGTTGACTTCCTATCCATTTGATCACCTGCAAAATCTGAATCTGAGAAACCACAAAGGTTAGGTGAAGATCCTTCATACAATATGCCAAAATCTCTAGATCCCGAGAGGTATCTTAGTACTCTCTTTCCTAGCTTCCAATGAGCCTCACTAGGATCTTGCATGAATTGACTTAGTTTACCAACCACATAGCTTAGATCAGGTCTTGTGATGGTTAACCAAATAAGAGATTCTATGAGCTTTCTATAGAGAGTAATGTCCTTGAAGGATCTTTCATTACCTCTTATAGATAGCTTTACATTTGATTCCATAGGAGTAGAAACTACTTTGCAATTTTCCATATGAAATTTTTTTAGAATAGAGTTAGAATACTTCTCTTGACAAATGAAAATAGTCCTAACAATCTCTATTCCTAAGATATAGTAAAGCTTACCAAGATCTTGTATCTCAAACTTACTTTTAAGTGCCATCTTGATGTCATCTATATCTTCATTGCTATATGTTGTGGGTATTTCATGTATACAAATACTATTGGCCAAGCCTTGCCTAGTGGGCCCCGCCACAGTATAGTAGAATAATAAGTGCAAGGCACTGGCATCATGTGTGTATAAGCCCAGCCACCAATGAGCACAAGTAGCAAGTTGTAATTTCTAGGAATAAGAGACTAGGGGCTTAAAACTCTAAAATGACATTAGAGGCCCTAAGTCAAGTTGCAAATAAAAAAGCTAAAAGAGCCCAACTTAAAACTCACATGAATCATGTGAGTGCCCTTGTGTTTTCTTAGCACCATTAGATTTAAGTTGTGTTTCTCTGAAAGGCTTGGATTAGAATCCTTGTCCCAATGAAGTGGCCAATGAGAGTAAATGAGGCTCACCTCTAAAATCTATAAGAGGGAGTCATTTACTTTGTATTGCATCATCTTCCATTCTCATTCTAATAAAACTCTCTTGGTTTCTCCATCTCCATCTCTCTCTCTCTCTCTCTCTCTCTCTCTCTCTCTCTCTCTCTCTCTCTCTCTCTCTCTCTCTCTCTCTCTCTCTCTCTCTCTCTCTCTCCCTATGTTGGGATAGAATAGCTTTGGGTAGGCGCTCGAGCCCCCAAAGCCTTTCTCAACCTAGGCGTTCTTTCTCTCCCTCTCTCCACTCTCTTTCTCATCTCTCTCCTCTCCCTCTCTCTTGTTGCTATGCAGGTGAAGGCGAGGTTGCCGCTCTTAGCGACGGACCCCTATGCTACATCGACGACGACACAACAGTGGCGCCGTTGCCGGGGAGCACCACACACTCGTTTCGCCGCATAGCTTTCTTACTCACTTTCTCTTTTCCTCTATCTCTCTCTTTCTTCTCTCTCATCATTCTTTTTCATCAAAAAATCAAATTTTTTAAGAATAGAATAGTGTGAGTAGTGTTAGTTTTTGCCGTTTTCTTCGTGATTTTTTTGTTTGTTTGCACTGTAGGGAGAGATTGTGGGATGGAAGGATCAGATCCAAGCACCCAATCCCTTCGTAAATCCATACAATCCATAAAAATCAGAAAAAAAAAGCTCAAAATCTGTTTTTGGAGGGAAAAAGAGAGGCAAAATCTCATCAAATTTTGATTTCTCAAAAACCAGTGGGCATGAACCTTCGCATGACTGGCAGCAGCTCCAGGGTACTGTCCCAGACCTGCATAGAAGCCTGCGAGGGATAGTTCCCATCAGATTTTGAAAAAACAGAGAAAAACCCAAAAAAAATCAAAAATCCTTTGTTAAAAAAAAAAAAATTTCAAAACTCAAAACTAACCTTCGCAGAGCTCTCTGAAGTTCCATCTCACTGAGACCAGGACACATAATTAAGCAAATCTTGAAGCAATTCACCAACCAGTTACTTTGCGACATTCTAGTGCTGAACTATGGAGACCGCCCTTGTAGGATTATTGAAATTTTAAAAGTTTCCTGCTGAAACAATCCGAGACTACACCTATCGGATCTATCATTTAGTGAAGGATTGTAATCCACCGATTCCTGAACAGATCGTCATGGCAAAATACTATGCTGGACTGCCCAAAAGGATCAGATCTGTTATGGCATAATTAGCATCATATGCGTCAACTGTACAACTCTGTAAGGATGCTGCCAAGATGGAAATCTCACTCGGGAAGAAGGATTTTTCCTATCTAGATGGGGAATCAGAGGAACAAAGGTCGACAACGAGCAATGATCCAACAAGAATGGAACCCCATGCAAGACAACAAAGTGCAGCAAGGTCAAGCTGAACAAGTGCAACGGAAGACCCAGAACCTTGCACTTTAAGCTGTCAGCAAGCTTATGCTCGCTCTATTAAGTTTCTTGAAAAGGACAAATGTACCTTCTGCTTTGGAGATCATCCAAGTACCAGGTGTCCAATCAAGAATCCGCGCTTGTTAAAAGGACAAAATATAGAGCAATAGGCTTGTCGACAACAAGATCCAGTGGTTCAACGGTCATAAGTAGAATCAAGCCAACAAGGAGCTCACCAGAAGGGTGGATGTTAGATTGATCCATCTAGATCACGAGTTTCTTCAACAAACAGTGGCAAGGTAAAAGTTTTGGTTATATCCTCTTGCATGTCACCGAATTCAATGGAGGACCATAACAGCCTACCAATCTATTTTGTGGAAGATCATAAGGGAAATCTGTTACCGGTGTATGCCTATCAACTTAGAGGTGATGGCATACTACACTTAGTTAGGTGCTATGGATACGGAGGAAAACACTGGACTGATCCCACTGCCCCAGATAACAAAAGGTCCCCTGAGAACCTGATTGAAGACAACGACGACGACGCTCCACCAGTTGTCGAGGCCGCTACCACACAAGCCCCTCTTAGTGCCAGCGTACTGGCAGTTTCAACAGATTTAATGACGACATACCAAACCTTGGGGACATACATCCAGGAGGCGGTAGCAGCCAAGGCCATTTTGGACAGCAGGGTACTCCACTTGGTGACAAGTAACACCCAGCTGCGAGTGAAACTCACGAAGCTGCAATAAGAGCTTATTATAGCTCAACAACATGAATAAGATGGGCACTGGGAGATCGCCAGGCTGCAGCAGAAGGAGGATGGCCTCAACCTATATATCCAAAGCCTCTCCAAGGCGCTGATAGAGGCCTCCACAAAGGTGTAGGAGCTTCAGTCCGAAGCCTCCCAACGACTTGCTCCCCTCCAGACGCAGCTACAAATTTATGAAGTAGAGAATATGCGCCTGGGGGCAAAAGTGAAAGCATTACAAAGTGAAAAACTCGCCTAGCTAGCTTAACTCGCACCGGACTCAAAGCCGCTCTCTCAAGCAGAGATGCAGGTCCTAGCCAAAGCCAAGAGGAAGGACAAGCCTCGTCATCAAGAGGCTCATGCACAATATCTACCATCCAGGCCTTCCGACGACCAAAGTCCGTGGAGGAGAAAAGAAACAAATTTCTAGCTAAGTATCCCCACGAGTCATCAAGAGGCGGCTGGCAGATATCATTTTCGGCGTAGACAATAAAACACAACGAGCTGCAAGCACTACTCGCCCTCCACCCACAACCAGAGTGGCGTCAGCAGCTCTTTGAAAGAGACCCTGTGGCCATCAGGGCCTATGTGACAAGTCCACAACAACTACAGGTGAACGCGCACTTCCTGCCATGCACACGACGATTCAAATGGGTGGAATGCGGCACCCCTCTAGACAAGATCACTATTCAGAACTTCAATTGGCAAAGAATTCCATCAGAGGATGATTGGGATATAGATGTAGACGCCTAAAGGGCTCTCACCCTATTTGTCAATAGATATTTCAACTGTCCTGATCCAACAGTCCGCGAGACAGCCACTTACGCCCGGGACTTAGAGCACTTAATGGGGATTGAAACCAAGTGGGACAATTTTCTTCCCCCCATATTCTTTGATCCTAATAAGGTGCTAGCCTCTGACAAAGTCGAAGATCAGCTGTCAGTTGCTCGGGTCTATTACCGAGCTGCATTCCTTGGCGATCCCTAGAGCGACCGACACTACTTCAGGCCGTGGATCCTGTTGGGGGTATTCCCGACGAATTGTAAATAAATAATATTGGCCAATAAAATGTGTTGTGAGGGCATGTCATCCTGCGCGTATAAGCCCATGGCCCAATGAGCACGCAAGTTGAGTTGTAAATAAAATAATAGACTTGGGCCCCTTGTAATAAAGATAAAACTTGAGGCCCAAAGTCAATTTTAAACTTAGAATTTACTTTTTAGAGTTGGGTCCAATTTTGGACTCACATGAATCTTGTGATTTGCAATGTACTTTTTGTGGACCCTTGGATCAAGTTGGGTCCAAGATGAATGGATAGGATCAATGTAAATATTAGCCAATAGGATTTTGGGGCAAGGGCCTTCCCCATTTATAAAAAGACACCATTTGTACTCTATTTCCATGCTTAATGAGAAGGAGAAAACTCTACCACTTTTTGGAGAGAAGCATCCTCATTTGCTAGTCACTACTTGCTAATGCTTTTGATTGTGTTTTCCATTGCTTTCTATTTTCATGTTTATCGGTCGTCTTAGTTAATGTTTCTCCATTAGCAAGCATAAGGAGCATTTGAGCTAACCTCCACTCTCACCCTCTATCTCTCCTTTTCCCTCTTCTCTTCTCAATCTCTTCTAATCTTCCCTTTCCTTTCACCTACAATCATGATGAAGGTAGTTTAGAGAAATAGAGTTAGTGGAAGTAGCGTTAGTGGTGGTAGAGTTAGACGAAAAGTAGGGAACTAACTAAAGTAGCATCTATGCATAGTTAGGTGCCTATCCAATGAATAACCCTTGTTGACAGTTGGGAGGGCTATTACCACAGCTGATCGAAGACCCTACACTCATTCAGAACATTTTTATCAAAATCATAAAAGTAGAAGAGCACTCTATTCAGAGATTTGTAGCACCCTCGTCCGCATCAACATTTCCTGATTCATTGACCGTATATACCATGTATAGTTGTCACAGAAGCCAAATACTTCCAAGTACAACAACTTACCTAATCAGGTGACAAATAATTACTGTAGTTAGTACATGGATGAATTCTATAAATGGATCATTCAGGCACACTCTATGCGATGCTCTGTCCATGAGACGAATGATTTTGAGCCTCCCAGTTACGCCGTCATTATGCTTGTAACTGCTATTTTGTTGTGCTTCAGTGTAATATAGCAGCATCACATTTTCTGATGACCAGCTGGATAAGAATAACTCATTTTCTCTCATGATAAGAATGCCATCCTCACTGGTGGATACTTCAATAACAAGAGCATTTTCAGGTATGGGTCCTCTTCCTGAACTTCTTGTTCACAAAGAGTGGCATTGACACAATCAATGGTCGCTAAGGCATGATCCCAGTTAATGATATCAATGCTCTGCACGTAATGACCCTTTATGATTGAATCGATACTTTTTGGATCATCACAGGTAGTTGAAGACCAATCATCTTCAATTCATCGAGGTCATCATATATAGTTGAAGACCAATCGTCTTCAATTCGTGCAGGCTTTATCTTTTTCATGGCATCAACATATATTCTCCTATCTCCGTTGCCAAAAACTATTTTGTTTTTTCTTCCAATCTTGAATCACTCCAGCCATTTCTAAGAAAGGCATTCCAAGAAGGAATTGATAGGTGGGTGGTTCATTGGGAAGGTCGTACGACACACTCTATGGTAAAAAAATTAAGCCTAGTAAATTGCTTATGTGACCAACAAGTGTTGTCATTCTTTGGTCAGCCATTCGTACTTAGGCTTTTCCAATGTGGATATTCCCCATGCCTTTGCTAAGGACAAGACAATAATATTCACGCCAGGTTCAGTATTGAGAATGGATGGGTAAGATTTGTAGTGCACTGGTAAAGAGATGTTGTTACCTTTAGCAACACCTATATGAAGTAAGCTCATGTCTACATTATGAACCACTTCAGCATTTTTTGGTTGTCTCAACTCATCTGGTATATCAGGCTGCTGGGAGCTTTGTAGAATGGCATTCCACAAGGGCTTGGAAAACTTGACGGTCGTGTAGAAGGGCATAGTAATTTGGGCCTTTAAGAGATTGGAAAGAACCTATATTCCTCGTGGTGGTTGCCCTTGCGTAGATAGCTAGACAGATGGCTAAGTAGAAATCTTATCTTTAGCTCTATCACACTCATCTCGAAATTCATGGTATTGCCTTTGAGCTTCTATAGGGTCAGGGTAGGATTGTGGAATCATGGAAGTATTAGCACTAGGTTGTGGTTGTGTTGGGTCCTTATTCTGATCTAAGGCCCTATGTTGCTCTTTTGTGACATCAAGCAACGGTTCTTCAGATATCCTATGTGCTGAAATTGTCTTTTTGATTTGGTTAGGAAAATCTTTATAGAAATGCCTTCTGACACAATCAACACATTCATCTACAAGTTGATATCGTAGTCTACATTCACTTTGAAAGTGAGTGGTTTCTCCGCATACAAAGCATCTCTCCTGAAGTGTTGAAGGAAAAATTGCATAACTATCTTGGTTGGCTTGACTAGGTTGCTCCTTTGGATAATATTGCTCGTTCGGATAGGAGGTAGATGCCTCATCTATGTACATGTTATTAATACCTTCATCGTACGAAGGTTCATAGGTCGAGGTGTCATAAGAGGTGTTCTGGACCACGTTGGCCTGTATGTGAGGTCGGTTTTGTTGATTTGGCATGTTTGGTTGAGCAGATCCTCTTGGACCTGGAGTTAAGAAAACACAGTTTAAACACCCGACCGGATCAATCACCACATCACAACATCAAGTGCAACAAGACAAGACAACAGAATTGCCTAGGAATCCTTTTCCATCCTTTCTACTTGCCTTTAGCAAGCAAGGCTTGATCCTCCTGTGGGGTTTGCCTTGACTTCACCACTTCGTGACGCTGCTCTTCTTGCAACATGATTCCGTGGAAGTCTTCAAAAGTAGGCAACCTCTCCCTCAAAGCAATGCCGCTCACAAACATCTGTAGCCCTTCCGAGACACCGCTCATTGTGGTATGTACCAATTCAACGTCCCTAATTGGTTCTCCAATTGCCACAAGTTGATCTCTCAGCTCTTTTATCCTAGTGAAAAAAGATCCCACTGACTCACTTTCTTCCATCCTTATTGCGTTCAATCTCGACTTCAAGAACATGGCCCGAGCTGGATTGCAAGTTTGAAATTGCATTCTAAGAGCTTCCCAAGCTCCCCTAGCCATCGTGGCATCACTTGTATGAGTGATTACATGGTCTTTCACTGAAAGATTGATTAAGGACAATGCTCTCTGCACCTTTTTATCAAAGACCCTCATGTCACCTGGAGTGGTATTTGGCCGGACTTCAATACCTGCCACAATCTCCCTTAACTCTTTCTCCATCAAAATGCTATTCATTTTGAATTTCCATATGTTGTAGTTAGAAGCCCCATCAAGTTTGCTTGCATCGCCCAAAATTGCCTCATTGATGTTTTCCATCTCCAAACTGCTTGAAACTCCATCTATAGGCTATAAAGTGTATGCCGAAGCCAACCGTGATGTCAAAAATCACAAATAATGACCTGCAATTTTTGGCTTACTAGGCCATCTGCCACTCTTTCGCCAAATTGAAAGCCAAATTGGCGTCGCTTTCCGAAATGCTTCTCATCACCAACTCCCATTTACCTGCCCAGTGAAATGGTGAAATCACTTCTGGCACGTTCCGAACATTTTCTCTGCGACAATCACTCTGTTTTGGTGTACCGTACTTGCAGGTACAGTCAGGGTTCCCTTCGTTTGGAGGAGATAGCCTTTTGTTTGGCCAAAATAGGCTAAAGGAGGTGAAAATAAGGGCAATTTGGATTTTTGAATTGTTTCTTCAGTGTGAAGAAACTTCACCCTTCAAAAACTTGGGACCCATCAATTATTTCAGTTTGAAGATTTTTAATGAAGTTGCAATGCACTTTGCACTTCAAACCCCTTCAAGCTTTTTCACTAGCCATCTAATGGCTCTTCTACATCGAATGGCTCACATTAGTCCTTAGTTGCCCAACCTGACCATCGAACTAGTGTGGAGGTCGATCAACAAATGTCCATGATTATGTGCATCGAATAACACTCCCTCCATACACAATACACCTGCAACCGCTACAGGCCTATTTGAACTGGTCGCGCAGCTGATCTGCGAGCTCTCTCACACCATCTTCATGCTGATTTCCAGCGATGGCCGCCCTGCTGATCACTCTATCTCCTCCAACATTTCATGGCCGCCCACGACTTCTTACAGGCAGAATCACATTGCTAGGACGCCCATCATCAGCTACTTACAACTCTGAAAATGTCCTCCTACAAGGAGATATCCACGGTTTTGCTCTTTGAAACCCTAGCAGCTTTGAAGAGAAGGATATATTGGGCTTTACTCAAGCTTTCCCTGAGCTTTCACTTGCAGCTCCTATCTGGCTGAGGTTGCCCTACAGCAGACAATATTCTGCTCCAAACCGCTCTTCAAACGGTGTTCGACTGGCTTCAAACCAATCACACACGCCAAGCAACACTTCAGAAGATTTTCCAGCTTCACTTTTTTTTGCTTGCCCTCTGATTCAGCTGACAATCCCCTGCCTCTGAATCTTCTTACAATTTTGAGCTATTCCACGAATCTCCACAGACTCAGTTTTGTGCTTCCTAACCAACAAACCGTCGTGAATTCACAACTGGTGATTCAAGCCACGAAGGGCTCTGATACCAAGTTAAGAAAACACAGTTTAAACACCCGACCGGATCAATCACCACAGCACAATGTCAAGTGCAACAAGACAAGACAACATAATTGCTCTCCTCAAACTGTATATTCAACTGATGAGTAAGTACAAAGATAAGTTGCTTAAAAGCACTCAAAGGGCTCGTAAAAGAAAGATGGCCCGATAACTCTAGAACTAAGCACACGTGGTGCCGTCAAAATAAGAAAGCACTGTATAAGTTGATCATTGCTATTTTAACTCATGGGAGTGCCAATCTTTGTCGTTGTGTAGGTGGGTGTTGTCTTGGCATTTTTTGCTTTCTATCGCATCGCATTCCGATGTGTCATATGAAAGTTACGACACCTGGAAGTAACTTAAGTAGTTATGGAGAATCGCTCACAAGCAATTTTGGAGGAAAAAATATTGTTATCGAGATTTCGGGAGCGAACAGAGGTCTACAGATAGGGGGCTGACCATATTGTTTTGGCCTTGCCTTGCAGAGACAATATTATGTGTTGAGGTTGGTCAATGGAGTTTGGAAGAAATTCAACGTTAAAGGATAAATTGCGAAGGTGGTTTTAACTTTTGAGGCTTAGACCTTAATGAAGGGCTCACTCACCCAACATGAAAGTGAATGTGCATGAATGGAAAAAAGCAGATCATGTTTGATTCATCAACATTTGTAGATGTAGCATGTAAGCCCCTTCTTATTGCATGTCGATAGGTAGAAATCTACATCTAGTTTTGTTGCATGAGTAATAGAAGATGTACAACTCTGAACTTTTGCATGAGTAATAGAAGATGTACAACTCTAGACTTTTGCATGTAATTTTATTTGTTGCAAAAAGCTTGCTTTGCTTGCTTCCACATGCGTTTTAATATAAGATGTCCTTGCTAGTCCATGCCATGTTCCCCATTTCAATGATTTTCTCAAAAAGGGTGCTTGCAAAGAAACAATGCACGCTTCACTTGGAAGAAGCTTCTATTGAGAGCATCTCTAATTCTAACTCCCAATGTGCCAAACTTATGCTAGGATCCAGTGCCAATAGTTTCGAGCGAGTGTTTGTTTTGATTGGTGGTAGTTAAAACATCTGTAATAGGTATTCGTATGTCCAGTTCGACTTGTTCTAACAATAGTCTGCAACAACATGGATTAGAATAATATCATCAGTCCATAAATTACGACTTATGATTGCATTAAAAAAGCCCATCTGCTCCTGGTCATGGCTTTGCACTTGCGCTCCTTGGTACTCTCAATGGTGCCATGTTCTTTAAAAAGTTGTTATTATTATGATCATGGCAACTGTTTAAGACCAAGCCCAGAATGACGAGACATAACTAATAACCACATACACTAGAGTGACCGGCTATCCATGCCAGGAATTATTCCGAGTCCCTCATACTGGACATGGACATAACATTCTTCACCCCTTAAATTAGTTATGTCCTCAGAACGAGCAACTAGAGAAATCCAAATTTGTATGCTTTTAACTCTTTCTCATGAATCATTATCCTCAATCTAACCAACCAACATAATCAAGCACCCCATCCAACGCTTATTAACAAAAAAATTTCAACCAATCAGCCTACTTCAGATCTTAGTGTACAAACCAAGATTAGGCCGACTTATGCATACATCTTTGGACATAAGGTTAAGATAAAAGCTTTATTCCTCTGATCCAATCCATAACAAAATGGTACTTGGCAACAATCAGTGAATCTTAATTTAATCTTTACTACTACTTCCCATATTCATGAATATCTCACAGCTCAATATCCCCAAAACTCCTCTAGTTCCAGATTATTCAAAATAATCACTCATAGAGTTCTTCTATTTCAACTGGATAGTTCTATCTTTGTACACATACTAGATTTTTTTTCAAAAATCTATGCAATTGGCTGATTCATCAAAAGTCTTATTTCTATCTTTTCTTCTCCCTCTTTCAAAAGAAATCCCATAATTTCAATTAAAAGTTCTCAGGAGACAACGTATAAGATATCAAAGATTTGAAAAAGTCAGTAATTAGTATCCCCCCATACTATTACACATCGGACTTTTTCCTCAAGATCATAGAATATCTTATCCCGAGTGACAGAAATATTACATCTCAATAATCAATTATTGAATAGAGATAAATTTGGATTCAAAAAGTCTAAATTTATTTAATCAATTGATTCTGAGCTATATTCACCATTGTATGGAAGTATAATTTCATATAACCTTTCAGTCCTTCAGAACCAAGTTTAGCATTGGAAGGAATTATATAAATCTCAATCCAATTGTCTCGTATTTAAGAAATTTCTAAAAAGTAGAGGTCTAACATAATAGAGTAATAGATTTCAGGGCTTCCAGATTTTGTAAATAATGAGATAAAGATTGATCTCAAAATACCCAAAACAAAAAGCCAATGGATTTTAGTGTTAGTATGACCATTACAATAATTACTAACCATTGGCATCTCTCATGCTCCTTAAGTATTACCCAAAGAATACCACTTCACGTTGTACCCCAACATTGACGACACAAAAATGTATCGTTCAAGTACAGATGAAATGCTTTAAGTGTATTCACTAACCCAAAAGGAACATGGATATCAATAAAACTGAATACCATACTGTCCTAGATATCCAATATCTATTTCAGATCAAATGGAATCCAAATTACTAGATTCCTGTATGGAACACCTTCAATATGCTTTCATTTGCAAGATCCAAATCTAATTGCAAAATAGAGATGGTTCCATAAATGGATTATCTGACTTGCCACTCTTCCCTTAGAATCATCTATTTCTCGAAATTCTAATTAACATTGGAGAAAAGGAGTCCAAATTCCCAGAGGCAGTCTTCTTAATTAATTTCCAATTGTTATTCTCATTTGCTATCGGTTATACTTCAAGAATTGAAAGTAGATTAACAAAATTGATCGACTGAGTCAACTAATCAACTACCCTTTAGGCTTCATCTCTTTCCTCCCAAATATGGTTCAGGCTAAAAGCTCCAAAGTTGTACTAGGTAAAAGTTCAATTTGGTATAAGTATTACTTTTCTACTAATCAACCAGATAGTTTTGATTGTTCAATCACTAAGTGCCGCACTTAATTACTAGCAAATCCCCTTAGGGATCAGCATAGAAACTGTTCCAATAGGATTTATATTATTCTCAATCTTTATTGATCCCAAAAAACAAGAAATGCTCCTATTAGTTGACAGATTCCAAAATCTACAACTAAAAGGGAAAGGAAACGTGATCTTAAAAGTTGACAGATTTCAACTCAATAAGGTCATTCACTTTTCAAGTGATTTTTGTCTGATCAATAACCAACGAATTTGAACAAATCTAAAACACCAATGGTTACTTCAAATTTTACATAAACCGAGATTTTCAAATTCCGTTCGATATGGACCTAAACTGTGAAAATCGATCTAAAGCCTCGACTTAGCAATTTCACAATTACTATCACATTCCGAAAGGATTCCGAAACATCCGGCATGCATCAGACATGACATGTAGTGATTTCTAAAAAAATCAAATTTTTTACATAAATTGTCTAGAAACTCAGAAATCAGCTTTTTGAACTAGAATTGCTAAAAATAACTTTATGCATGAAATTTTCTCAGATCAATCTACTGAATACCCATGTACCATGCATCCAAACATGCATATAGGTCTATCCACAATTGGATGCATGATGGCTCAAATCAACGGAAATACATCATATATTTAAGCTTATATTGAGATCCAATAAGGTGGTCAAACCACCATTTGATAGGTATTCATGCTCAAAAGTCCTCAAAAATACACTATTTTTTGACATTTTGAGACCCTTAATGTGTCCAATCCTAACCAAACTTTATGAAAGTCTTAGGACAACTTCATTACACCTCCAAAAATGTGCATAATAATTATTTGCCTTGAATTTTATGAAAATCTTTAAAATTAGTCCAAAAACCATCCAAAAACCATGTTTTTTGACCAATTTGACCAAAATTTGTGGATCAAATCCACAATTGAGTACAATAAAACCCAAATCCCTGTAAATACATTACATTCAAGCACTAAAAGTTCTAATTTCAGTCAATTATGGTTCTTATAGCCCATTTCTAGTCCAAAAACCCCAATTTTGGGCTAAAAATCACTCTTTAAGCACCTTATTGACTTTTCAGCCGACATGCAATCATTAGATCCAATCAATAATGACTGTAAAACAACAAGTAAAATCTGAAAAACGTACTAGATTAGTATAAATGACAAATTCCAAGCCAAAATTTTCAATTCTAGGTGAAAAATCACAAAAAATCATTAAAAATCCATTGATTTCCATCAAAATTCATACTATAAGGATTTATTGGGCTGGTTTTTTTTCTGTGATTTTTGTGTTGTTTGAGTGCACTACCATTTCTGATAGAGAGCAAAATAGGTTGCGGCCACGTGGCAGCATAGTCGCAATGATGATTAGAAACTCAGTATAAAAGCATTTGCTATGTCATAGCTAGCAAATGGCCTGTAATGAAAAATGGCCAAAACTCCACAAAAATCTGAATTTGTTTTTTGTTGATAATAGTGATCAATGGCCTAGCATGCTTGATTGTAATGCTATTGCCAAGTAAAAATTTGCTTACTAAACCTCTGTAGGAGGTAATAAGAGTGATTTAAGATGCCCATGCAGAGCATTGAATGCATTTTGGAAGGTGTCATCAATGCTTTTGCGTGTGTACTTGCAATAAAGGAAAGCATGCTATAACAATAAATTTAACATGATTTTTCATTTTAAAAATTGTGTGACTGCCATGAAAATAGTCTCGTCAATGCATGTTAGCTTGCCAGCAAATTAACATCTTAGTCCTTAAAACATGAATGCATAAAGTAGATGCAATAGAAATAAATACAACGTGAGACTTGAATATGCACTTCTCCTCCATTTAAAAACCTACACACGACAAATAAAATTGCTATTAATCTCAAATGTTGAAAAATTGCTGGCTGCAAATGGGATTGTTTCTTCTTCTACAAATTGCTCGTTGGCTGATGTGTGGTACTTAAAGCTTTATAGAGAATGTTGTGTGGTAAATTTTTAACTTCACAAATTTTAAATTTATACTTTAATTCAAGGTTTTATTTTGAATTCAATAATAAGCAATCATTTCAAGTTTTAAAAAAATGAATATTTTTTATTTATTGATTTTTTGAATATTCCATGTCTAGTACAATCCCAATGTCAAAAACATGGGTGGTATTAATTATAATCTATTAATAATTTTTTTTAGCATGATTAAAATTTCTAGCAAAATACGATATTTTTTAGTATTATAATATATATTTTTGAAACATTTTAAATATTGACATATTCTAAGAAATTAAGAAAGGCCTCTTGGTAGAGAGGTCTGTCCTATCTAATGGATCGAGTCTAGGAGCAGCTAGCTCACCCATATGTAATTTTGAGTATCTCTCTCGCATCCTATATAGTAGCTCAAAATCTTTGGGCATAATTGTAACTCGCTTGGCATGTATGGCTAGCAAAAATGAGTACTCAAAAAAGAGGCTTTGGTAATCCTCAACAGCCTCCTGAAGGCACTGAAGTGCCCGAGGAGTGAACCTAACTATACTGCCGAGATCTTCCCTGGTGATCTGGTGGACAACACGGTAAAATGGTGCTTTGGGAATTAGGAGTTTGTGAATTTTTGATATTTGCAAATATCAGATAGCCACCTGCTACGGTTACGCTTTCTAGTTTATCTGGGAGTATTTATGGCAACAGTAGGAGTGGTGGGAGTACCAGCCGAGAAAAAATCTCTCTTTGTCTTCTTTCTCCTATTCATGGTGGAACTCAGAGAGATATCAAACTTGTGTGCAAGATGTGAGATATGATGGAAAAGGGTGCAATGGTGGTCGCAGAGAAGCGATATGTACGGAAGGTACAATATATCGCTTCTGTGTGCAACGGGAATGACAAGTAAAAAGTAGATAGAAGAAGGTCGCACAAGAGTGATATGCAAAGGTACATTATATCGGATCTGTGCACATGAATAGTAATAGACGGCAAGGCACATACACTAGCGTTGCACAAGAGCGATATGCGAAAAGACAGAGCGAAAAAAAATAAAAAATAATGCATCAGGTTCGAGGACTTTATCATATGGTTCGCACATGCGAACGCATGTCCTGTTGCACGTGTGAACTATGAGCTCACCAGATTTTGCCATGTGTCATCGTATCCATGCAATCAGCATGTGACATGTGTCGGGATGTCAGGTCACATGTGTGTAGTAGTACGAACCATTAACGCGACACATGGTGCATTTTCAACAAATGAACTAATGACACATGTCCAGCAGTCAGACCACATGTGTGTAGTCATACGGACCATTAGGAGGGCAACACATGTCTGACCCACACGTGAAAAAATAGCCTATAAAAGGCATGCTACCCGATTAATTTTTTACTTTTTTTTCTCAATTTTTGCGGGATATCGCTCTTGTGTGCGGCGCTATTTGTAGTGTCTATTTCTGCTAGTCTTCTGCATGCGCACTAGTGCGATATACCAACTGCATTTTTCATACAAAATCACTCCTATGCACATTTTTTACAATCTCTTTTTTCCTGTTTGCATACCCCGTGCACAGAAGCGATATCTACCTGAGATAGATGGCCTCGTCCATGGGATCTAGCCATGAGAGCAACCTAAGTGCAATTCTTATTGAGTTTGGAATTATTGAGGCCCTACTTTCACACCCTATTTCGCCCATATCTACATGTTTTCAAGACTGTCCAACCTAATTTTAAAGTATTTTATGAATACTATGTTAGATTCATGGATATAATCAGTAGACCTATTATCTCCATAGGATCTCTCTCGTTCATGCATTTCACTGATCTTGTCCATTTCTTCCCGCTGTTCAAGCAAAGACCGGATAGGATGTTTACTAGATTGTTTGAACAATTTAGATGCACTACGATGTCTCTTGTTTGTAAGAGGAAATGTCGATAGATTTCATACTTTTTTTGCTAGTTCAGATTTCGGATGATGAGAAAGTTGTTGATTCCGATTCTCAGATGGCCTCATCCTCAGTTCCATCATCCTTTAAAGACATTAGTCACTTCCTTATTGACACCCCTGATAAGGATAGTGATTTCCTTGATGTTGATACTAAAGTGTTTCAGTATTCTTTTATTGGCTCTAATATCATTGTTGATGATTCAATGTCTGGAGATGAATCAAAATGTTTTTTTAATTTGCTTGTGTATCATATAGATGATGATATATATATATATATATAACTATAGTTGATTTGTGTAAGCTTTTTGACTATCGTGAGGATGGGGTGCTTTGTTTACTATCCGGCACAATTTCTGAATTCTCCGACATTGTGGATTTTGAAACTGAAGACTTGGTGCCTAGAATTGATTATGATGATGAGGATGGACTTATGACTGGTGAAGAATGCCTAACGAAAGCTTTATCAAATTTTGTTGATCATGGACGAAGCATGCCATCTGATGAAGAATTCATGGCATTTCAATCCCAGATGGGCTTCCCTTGTCCATCACGAATGCATTTCACAGATGATTCTTCTTTAGTAGGTGGCCATCATATTGATCATCCGGATATGGTCTGAAAAGTACAGTACTAAGGACCATAAATGGATCTTTGAATGATCCACAAGGTGATTGTATGCTTGTTAAACAATCTATCAGAAACTAGTCATCAGAAAACAAGATCTAGTTTAGCAGCTTGATAGGAAACAAGTAGAGACAATCAAAGCATTGATCAAATAGTCTAATCCAACTCCACACGTGTGGAAATAAGGCTGTAGTACGGCCTGTAGACAGTGTTTACAAAGTGCCAAAGCTGGGTTTCATTGGAAATCAAGAGTAATCACCATACAATGAGAGGAAACTCAAGTTTCTCCTTGAGGCTCCAAAAAGTTTCTATCTTCTCACTATGAAGAATGGGAATACATAGTAAAACACACTTCCTTTGCAAAGTTAGGTGAAAATCCAGCATGTAATAAGGAAGTAGACTCCACTTTCTTGCCCTAATGTGAAAACCCTAGCCTAGATCCAAGAGTCATGCTTGGTAGGTGCATGGTAGGTACAAATTTCATCATAAATCATGGTCTAGATCCTACAAAGTAGGAATCACTACCAAATAGACACAACCACTCCTCTTGACTTGTGGTAACCTACTTTAGGTGTGTATGTACAAGTGGCACTTTGGCCATTCAAGTAACCAACAAACAATATTGACAAAATATACAATATTCTACATGGCTAGATTTGCCAATGTAGGCAATTTTTCACACTCCTCCTCAAATCTAGCCTTGGAGATCACAATGCTTTTATCAATAACTCCAATTGAAAATCTAAGCTTGACAAATGAATCTTTAGGTAAAGGTTTAGTAAACAAATCAGCCAAGCAACTTGATGATAGCACGTGTTGGAGCTTGATATCTTTAGCTTGCACTTTTTCCCTCACGAAATGATGAGCAATTTCGATGTGTTTGCTCCTTGCATGGAATGTAGGATTAGTTGCAAGTGATTGGGCTGATTGGTTGTCACAATAGATGATAGGGATCTCCTCCTCCATGAAATGAAGCTCCACCAATAGCCTTTTGAGCCACAAGACCTCCTTGCATGTTGATGTCAAGGCCTTGTATTCGGATTCTATGGAAGATAGGGAGATGGTATCTTGCTTTTTGGAAAGCCATGATACTACTCCATCACATAGAAAGGTGGCAAAGGCACTTGTTGATCTTCTATCCACTTTGTCACCTGCAAAATCCAAGTCACTATAGGCTCTTAAGCCAAGATTAGTTCCTCTATACAAAATACCAAAATTCTTAGTGAATGAAATGTATCTAAGAACTCTTTTGGCCATCTTCCAATGTGAAACTAGAGGACTTTGCATGAATTGGCTTAATTTTCCAACACTATAACTAAGATCAGGTCTAGTTATAGCTAAATAGATCAAGGAGCCAATAAGCCTTCTATATAATGTGATGTCCTCAAAGGATGCTTCATCACAACCAATAGATGCTTTTACATGTTGCTCCATTGGTGTCTCAATGCCTTTACAATTCTTCATTCCAAATCTATCTAGGATGGATGTAGCATATTTAGATTGAGAAATGAAGCTAAAATCACATCCTCTAATAACCTCTATTCCAAGAATGAAGCTCAATAGGCCGAGATCTACCATCTTAAACTCTTTTGCTAAAGCAATTTTTACATCTCTAATTCCATCTAGATCATTACCACTCAAGATAATGTCATCTACATACAAAACAAGAATAATGATCATGCCATCATGAAAACTTATATACAATGATGGATCATAGGCACTCATTACAAAATCGATAGAAATGAGAAAAGAGTTTAGCCTAGAGTACCATGCTCTAGGTGCTTGCTTGAGCCCATAAAGGCTCTTCTTCAAAAAACACACCTTTCCTTCATGCTTTGCCTTGATGAAGCCCTCGGGTTGCCTCATGTAGATCTCTTCCTCCAAATAACCATTGAGGAATGCATTTGTGAAGTCAAGTTGGAATAGCTCCCAATTGAAGGTTGTAGCAAGACTAATGATTAACCTGATAGTAACAAGCTTAGCCACAGGAGCAAAAGTCTCATCATAATCAATGCCTTTGGTTTGTAAAAAACCTTTGGCAACAAGCCTAGCTTTATGCTTGCTTATTGATCCATCTTGATTATACTTCAATCTAAACACCCACTTGCAATCAAGAGGTTTCTTCCCTTGAGGAAGATCCACAAGATCCCAAGTATGATTCTCAATAAGAGCATCATACTCTACTTGCATAGCATCCATCCAACTTTTAGACTTACAAGCATCTTCATAGCATGTTTGCTCATCTAACATTGAAGTAAGAAAGGTGTAAGATGTGAAAGATGATGAGCCTTCCCTTTGATCACCTTGACCATCATAGGTGAGCCTCAATGGCTCGGATCTTGCCCTTATAGATCTTCTTGGAGTTCTTGGAGTTCTTGGAGTTCTTGGAGTTCTTGCATCTTGAGGTGGATCCTCAAGTTCTTCTTCACTTGGAAGCTCCTCCTCCATCCTAGCATGATCCTTGGCATCAAGATAATTAGTAGCATTATCATCCAAATCACAAGCATGTCCTTCATAAAAAATAACATCCCTACTCACTATCACCTTGCTAGTGATGGGATTGAAGGCTCTATAACCTTTGCTATTCTCACCATTTCCCACAAAGATGCCTTTGATGGATGTTGCATCATCCTTCATTCTCTTATCCAAGGATTGGTGTACATAACAAGTGGATCCAAAAACTTTGAGATCCTTGAGATTGGGCTTCTCTCCAAATAGAGCTTCAAATGGTGTGATTCCTCCAATGGCTTGGTTTGGCAATCTATTGCACAAATAGTTAGCACATGTTATTGCTTCACCCCAAAATGGTTTGGATAGAGAAGCATCTAGCCTTAAGGCCTTAGCACACTCACAAAGAGATCTATTTCTTCTGTCACTCAATCCATTTTGTTGAGGGGTGTATGGACATGACAACTCCCTCTTTATGCCATTAGAACTACAAAAGTCAATCAACTTATTGGAGATATATTCACCTCCATTATCACTCCTTAATACCTTAATCTTGGTACTAAGTTGATTTTCTACCAAAGTCTTGAACTTTACAAAAGAATCAAACACCATTGATTTGCTAGACAAGAGGTACATCCAACAAAATCTAGAATAGTCATCAATGAACATTACATAGTACTTGGCACCACCATTAGACTCATGTGAAAAACTATGAACATCCGAATGGATGAGTTCAAGAGGAGAGTTTGATCTTGATGTAGATCTTGAGAAGGGTAGTTTGTGAGCCTTTGAGAGGCTGCATGCTTCACATCTCTTCCCACACTTTGACAAATGCTTGGGGAGTCCAACTACAAGCTCCTTTGCAACCATAGATTCCATGGCTTTGTAGTTGGGGTGGCCCAACCTTTTGTGCCACAGTTCCACCTTTGATAGCTCCACCTTTGCCAAGTTAACACTCTCCACTGCAATATTAGCATCAAGCTTAAGCAATCTACCTTGCTTAAAGCCTTTGGCTATACATTCATCATTTCTAAGGATGGAACAAACTCCATGCTTAAATTGTACATCTAGGCCATTATCCATTAACTGGCCAACACTAAGCAAATTCTTGGTTAACTTAGGAACATAAAGAACGTATCAAGATTCATCCTTTTGGATGATCCCACATACAAGGGAATTGTTCGTATTCCACTTATCTTACATTCTTGACTACTTGCTATATAGATTGATCTATGTAAGTCATTGTAAGAAAGTAAGGTGGAGAATATGTCCTTTTGATATGTCATGTGGGAACTTGCCCCACTATCAATCCACCAAGAATCATTGGTGTTGCTCTTGGATGATCGTGTTTTGTTGGAAAACATCACTCCTCCTGATGTGCAATGTTGCTTTGTTTGCTCTCTTGTTCCTTCTTCTTCTTGAGACATTTTGATGCAAAATGTCCTTTCTTTCCACAGAAAAGACATTTGTACTTGGACTTGTCTTTGATCTTGCCCTTTGAGCTTGAAGCCTCCTCCTCCTCCTTGGTCTCCTTGAAGTGCTTCTTCTTGTCATTGGTCTTCTTCTTGCTTTTGAATGAGAAATTAGCTTTCTCATCACCATCCTGCAGAGAAATAGCATTCATTCTTGCATTGGTATGCAACATCCTACACTCTTCTAGGCTGAGTTCAAGTCCTACTAAGGTTTCAAACAGGTCTTGAAAGTACACCAAGAAGGAAGAAAGAGATTAAGTCATTTTTTTGTCCAAAAATAGCCAAAATTGGCAAGATTTGATTGTAAGTAGATTTCACATCATCTTATCTTCATTCCAACTTTGTGAGGGAGTGCTAGAACTGAGATTATAAGTCCATTTGTTGGATTAGAAATCTAATTTGAGTGAAACACTACAAGAGAGAGACCTTAGTGAGTTTCTAGAGACAATCAAATCCATTTCTTGGCAAGATTTGTTTGAAAGTAGTTTTCATTTCATCTTATCTTCATTCCGGCTTTGTGAGGGAGTGATAGAACTGTGATTATAAGTCCATTTGTTGGATTAGAAATCAAATTTGAGTGAAACACTGCAAGTGTGAGACCTTTGTGAGTTTCAAGTCAATCAAATCTATTTCTTGTTTGTAGAAGTCACTAGTAAGATGGGATCTGCTGGAGCATACCTTCTAGAAGCTAGTGAGAAGTTGAATTCTACAAATTATGCTATTTGGAAGGTTAGAATGGAGTCACTCTTGGTGCTCCAAGACCTTTATGAGTTCTTGATTGAAGATGAAGATGAACCTTTAGGTGCACAAGAGTTAGCTAGATACAAGAAGAGATCTAGGCTTGCACTTCATTGTGTGAAGATGAATGTGAGCAATGATTTGTTGAGAGAAGTATCAACATGTACAAGTGCTAAAGAGGCTTGGGAGTCTTTAAAATCAATCTATGAGTCTAGCAACACTTCTAGAGTTCTTATGCTTAGAAATCAAATTTTGCAAAGCATGAGAAGAAGTGAGGAGAGTGCACAGGATTATGTACTCAGAATCAAGTCTCTAAATAGGGAGTTGGCTTCCATTGGAGAGAAGATTCATGATGGAGAGCTTGTACACATTGTCCTTAATGGTCTAGGAGATGACTTTGCAAATTTGGTCCAAAGTTTTGCCATCCAAGACACTTTGCCAACTATAGAAAAACTTCACAGTGTATTAGTGGCTGAAGAGTGTAGGATGCTCCATGCAAAATCTAGGATGAGTTCCTTGTCTTTGCAGGATGGTGATGAGAAAGCCAATTTCTCAGTCAAGGGCAAAAAGAAGACCAATGGAAAGAAGAAGCATCCAAAGGAGGCCAAAGAAGAGGATGATGCATCAAGCTCAAAGGGCAAGTCAAAGCAAAAATGCTTCTTTTGTGAAAAGAAGGGGCATTATGCATCTGAATGCTACAAGAGGCTAAGAGCACAAGTGGAGGAGGACAAACAAGGAAACCTTGCAAAGGAGGAGGAGGAGGATGAAGTAGATGTATTCTTGATGGCATCTACATCCTCACCAACAAGCAATAGCAATTCAAGAGACAATTGGTGGATCGACAGTGGGGCTAGCTCCCACATGTCTTGTGAAAAGGACTTTTTCTCAACCTTACACTCTTTCAATGCTGCTAAAAAGTTTGTCTTTACTGTAAATGATGAAGAGTGTAGGATAGATGGTGTTGGTACCATCTCTTTGTGTCTAGAATCCTCAAAATGCATGGATCTAGAAAATGTCCTTTATGTACCATCAATCACCAAGAATATGCTTAGTGTTGGTCTACTCTTAGAAAGTGGTTTGGATGTCCACTTTAAGCATGGTGTTTGCTTCATCTTGAAGAATGATGTTTGCATTGCAAAGGGATTTAAACATGGAAGATTGTTTAAGTTGCTTTTGAGAGAATGAGCTTGGCAAAGGAGGAGATCACTCAAGAGGAGATCTTGGCAAAGTGTGATCTTGCTTGCATTGAGGAGGAGCATCAAAAGGAGGAAGATCTTGAGGATCAGCCTCAAAGCATGAGAGTTACAAGGGAGTCCTCAATGACAATGGCCGAGTCATCAAATTGCATGCAAATTGTCCATTCAAGTGTGCATCTTGCAAGGGTGGTGAGCATTGGAGAGTCTACTATCTTTGAATACTTTTTGGAAAGTAGTAGTAGACATGAGGTGACTTGTTTCTTACCTTTAAGATTCATGGTGTTTATTACTTTGTATGACAAGACAATGAAATGGGTTGCTTTGAAATCTACATTTGTTGTCGATAAAGCAATTTCATTGGATAACTATTTTTGTAATAGTTTGAATAGAGTCATAAGAGATGAAACATCATTTGCTTTGGAAATCTTTGTGTCCACATGCTTTGTGCATGATCATTACAATGTAAGGACCAAAGATTATCCTATTTCAATGACATGAATAATGGTAGTGTTTTTCTCTTCAAGTAGAGATTGTAGAATCTACATGTTTTCAACCAAAGAATTTGTCAATGGTGGAAATGTGATCTTTCAAGAGTGGAAGATTTGTAAACTTGAAGAAGCACTTTTGGATCAACACCTTATTCAATTCATTGATGGTTTGGAGTCAAGTCAAGTGGAGGAACAAGCTCAAGGCCCGAGGACTCCAAGAAGGACCTTGAATATCAAGATGGAATCATCTAGGCTCAATCATATGGATCAAGCAAGGCAAGTTGTCTTTGGAAACATTATGTATGCACTTAATAGTTTAATTGATGTATCTTCAAGTGCACAAAATGCCTTGGAATCCATGGCTTGGCATGATGTATAGTTTTTGAAGTGTGCTACATGTATATAGACACATTTGTGGAACATCTTGTAAGGGATCCTTTAAGAGGTGGTGAAAGATCGTTCATGGACATCATTCTCTATTGGAGTCTCAAAAGTTCCTTGTTTGTAGCTGTATTTTTTAGACACTTCTAAAAGCTTTTATTCATCTATCAAGAGAGTTGTAAATAGATCAAGCTAAATTTGAGGAGGAGTGTGGAGAATTGCCAAAAATTGGCAAATCTAGCTTGATCAGAAACCATGTAGAATAGTGTAAATTGTGTACACAAGTGGGTCCCACACATGTGAGGCCATGATGCCACATGGGAAACCCATCCTAATGTAGGTTAGGTCAATTCAAGAGAGTTGGTCATGTCTATTTGGTGGTCATCCCTACTTTATAGGACCTACACCTAAGTTTAAGGTGAAAATTTGACCAACTAGCTACCTACCAAGCATAACTCTAGGAAATAGACTAGGGTTTCATTTTAGGTCAAGGAGAGCGAGTTAACTTTCTTATTACATGCTGGAAATCCACCTAAATTCAAGAAGGAAGTCGAATTTGCTATGTATTCCCTCTCTCCATAGTGAGAAGATAGAAAATTTTTGGAGCTCATTGGCAATCTCAAGCTAGTTCACTATGTACATTGAGTTTTTGTGATTCAAATGAAACCAAATCAATTTCTACTTGTTTCTCAGGTTGAATGCCGTACTACAGCCTGTAGTACACACGTGTGGGCTCGGATTTCAATGTTGATCAATGCTTTTGATTGTTAATGCTTGTTGTTTGTCAAACTACCAATCTAGATCAACTTTTTTGTGTCTAGTTTTTTGATAGATTGTTAAGCAAGCATCCAATCACTCTTGTGGATCTTTTGTAGATCCATTTATGGTCCTAAAGTACAGTACTTTCACAGATCCAAGATTCATGCCTGGTAGGTGCATGGTAGGTACAAATCTCATCATAAATCATGGTCTAGATCCTACAAAGTAGGAATCACTACCAAATAGACACAACCACTCCTCTTGACTCGTGGTAACCTACTTTAGGTGTGTATGTACAAGTGGCACTTTGGCCATTCAAGTAACCCAGGTCAAAATAGGTGTCAGGTCAAAATAAGTTTGAGTTGATTTGATCCGCCGACCCAGGCTAGGATTGAAACCCATTTTGATTCTCAAGAGTCAAAAATAGACTTCGATCTTTTGTGCATATCTTTTCAATTTTATTGTTGTTAGAGTATTTACAACTTCAAGATGCTTATTAAAAAGTGCATTTTCACTTGAGATTTGAAATTCAACACTATTAGATACCTCCTCTTCATCCAAGCCTAAGGAGTTGCTCAAGGGCATCCTTCTGCTTGCTAAAGATGTAGCTCAAGAGGTAAAGCTTAAGAGGCATGTCTCATGAGGCCTAGCTCAAAAGGTGGTTCAAGATGTCCTCTTGAGAGCATGCTCTTGAGCCAAGTCTGCTCAAGAACACCCTTGAGCTTGCTCAAAAAGTAGGTTCATGAGGGTAGGCCTTGTCTCAAAAAAAAAGACTCAAGAGGTTATACCACTTGCCCATGTACCTGTTAACTTAAATGCATATCTGAAACAACTATCACCTAAAAAAACTACAAAAGTACAATGAAAGTCCAAATACATGAAATCTTGTTGAGAAAGGCTCCCCAAAAATCACACCCTAGAAGTAAGTTGAAACTTTTTTAGTGAAAAATCTTGTATAAAGAATTGCAATTAATCACTACTTGGCAAAAAGTTTCAAGTCCAGAAAATATTTGTCCTTTATGTGGCAAAGAAGTGGGAACAATCTAAAAACTATATATTGGTTGTGACATTTATAGAACTTTGCTAAACTTCAACAAAAATACTATATAATCATTGCAAACATCACTTTATTGGGAGACAAATTACTATCACTACATCAAAAAAGAAAAATTGATAGGTCTTCAAAATTTCTACTCTGTTTTGTATTTTATTTACTAGAGATGATATTGTGTTTAGTAGTTCAACTTTTCCTTCTTGTAGTCCTATGGTAATCAAAATCATTAAAGAGTTTGACCTTGATTGTCTTCTTTTTTTGTTTTCAGAAAATTAAATGGTGGCCTACTCATTTTGACTTTGAAGTTTACTTTATCTTTGAGTAGTGCACAATGATGAAAAATAAAGCAAAAATGTTTCAGGCATCAGCCTTCTTTTGTGAATTGTTGTAGATACATTTGGTCTTAATGCAAGTCTTATCTAGAAAACTCTCTTCTAACTATATGACATGCGTGATTCTTTTGACCTTCACTTTTGTTCTTCATGTTTTGATTATAAGCATGTGTGCAAGAAGGTAATACTTTGAAAGCTTTGGGCACAAGGAACCAAACTTTGCATGGGGAAACCTTCCAATTCTTACTTTTACTTCTTATTCCCTTTGTGCTAGATATGCATTTAAGTTTATGATGAGCACCATTGCTACTAGTTGTAAGAGATATACCTCAATAGAGTTGATAGGACTCAACAAGCAATTAAAGTTTGTTTCAAATACAACAATTAATGTAAGTCTATGGAGCCATATTAAAAGCAGATTGAGAAAATAATCCCCAACAATGCACATCTTAGCTCATAAACTTACTCTAGTTTTGTACATTTCTATATGTTTGGTTATTTTTGAAAAAAAAAATGTAATTTTTTTTACAAACAATGTAAATGGATGCATCCCAATTCACTTTCTTGTGCCACATGAGATGCAATGGACATACCATGTTAGACATTTTGATTTACTCTATAGTAGACATACAAACCATAGCAATTTGTGTTTATGAAAAGTACAATGCTAGAGTGACATGACAATTTATTTTTTCCGATAGTTTTCATTTTATATCAATTGTCTTCAAAGAGAAGCTCGACTCCATGCGCAATATTCTACAAATATAACTACAACAAGTTTCACATTTGTTCTTTAAATCTTCAAAGGCACCGATTGAATCAAGGACAACTATATTCTCATGAATTTTAAATGCCTTGAATTGATCATAATCATGATATATGTTTAACAATCACAATATTATTTATCCCTAATAAATCAAACACAATATTTTGCTCTATATCTCATTTGATTTAATTAATGGTATTGCTCTTTGCATTTATGGTAATGGAAAGCTTTTTGAATGGTCTCAACTTGTTGTAAGTTATAGATAGGTAAATGCATTTCAATGCAAAGTATAGTACAAAAAGTCCATATTTCAAAGGCTTTTGTCAGGAGAAGCTTTTATGTTTATATATTGAAATTAAAGTACATATATTATAATCCTAATATGATCACATGATGTTGTGCGTGGTTGTTAGATGTTTAAATATATGAATTAAAAACTTTTTAACAAATGAAAGGAAATGATGTGTTATTACAACACCATTACATCAAACTCTAGATCTAAAGCATGTCTAAGTAGGTCCAAGCCATGTAAAAGAGTGTTGAGCAAATTCGAAGCAAAGTTGGCACATTTGCAAATGAGGTCATGCTCATGTTTTGTTCTCTACTATTACAATATTTAAGGTGTGCTACATAGCTTTCTTCTTATTAGCATTTTATATGAAAGATGAGTTTTATTGAATCTTCTCATACTAACACACATCCTTGCACCCTCAATTCACTAGAATTTCTAGATTCCTTCAATATTGAATACCAAAGCTAATTTTCCACTATCATATTAATGTGGTTGGATCATGG
The DNA here is from genome assembly GCA_029204225.1 of Diphasiastrum complanatum. NCBI lineage: Eukaryota > Viridiplantae > Streptophyta > Lycopodiopsida > Lycopodiales > Lycopodiaceae > Diphasiastrum > Diphasiastrum complanatum. The sequence goes on along the minus strand of CM055111.1, from coordinate 6,856,878 downwards.
CATCCTAATTAGAACCAACTTGACGATATCAGAACTTGACTCTTTCATTGTTTATAAGGTTAGGATTTATGTTGTAAAGATTTGGTCTCTATGAAGCATCTTTATGAGGTTGACTTGCAGATTAATGGGCACTTTGTTGGCACTTTTGCAACAATAAATATATCGAATTTATTTCATATGTTTTGAGTGAGCATGAAAGTCTCATATATTCAAAAACTGTATTCACTTGCCCAATATAAAAATATATAGTTGTCATTTATCATTGTGTTGATGCATCTAGTAGTTCTCATTATTGTGGTTATTTTATTATTGATTGAGAAAGAGCTTTTTCATTTGGCATGAAAACCATTATGAATTTGTGTCCTACATTATTCTCATCTCCCACTTAAAAATCAAGTATTTTTAGCTTCACTTGGGGTACCTTTTTCATATGATAATGTCTTCACATGTTAACTTCCTAAAGAGAGTGGTTGGATAAGTAGTAGCCACTTGTCATAAACTAAAAACATTTCTTTTGAGATGCATTAGTATTAAGAAGAGTGTCTCTTCACTTAATATTTCCATATCATACTTTGATCTACAACATTATTCTCTTTTATTTGTGAAATTGTAAGCCCTTTAACTCATCTCCTCTCACACTCTCATTGTCCTCTCAAGAATAGAGTCATTGATGCACTCTTAATGGATCTAGCTCTCAATAGTCTTTCATAAGTGAGGAATGGATGACTCTCTCTCTCTCTCTCTCTCTCTCTCTCTCTCTCTCTCTCTCTCTCTCTCTCTCTCTCTCTCTCTCTCTCTCTCTCTCTCTCTCTCTCTCTCTCTCTCTCTCTCTCTCTCTCTCTCTCTCTCTCTCTCTCTCTCTCTCTCTCTCTCTCTCTCTCTCTCTCAAGCACTCAAAATCATGATAGATGAAATGGTGATGTTTAGAAACTCTCAAGTCTTGAAAACTTTCTCAACATACCATTCATGGAATGACACACAAAAAACACATTTTGATTGAAAATCTCTAAGTATATATAGAGAATGGAGATGACTTGCCAACCTAGTATGAGCCAAAAGAAGTTACATCCCATAATCACACTACCAAGACTTTTTTGCCCATACTCCATGTATTTTTGTCACCCTTCCTTTTATTGCCAAGTACCCTCTCTTACGTAGCTGACTTGTGCATGGGGGGCTTGCATGCAATTGGACCACACTTTGACTTTGCGCAATTGAAGGTCAATGAAGGGGTGTTTCGATGAGTTTTGACTCTTCATCCTCATTGTGCTAGGCCCATTGTACCTTGGTCAAGAGCTTTTAAGATGGTGGTCTCTCCTTGTCTTTTGTGTTCATTTTTCTTTTTTTCTTTTCTTTCATTTTTCAAGTTGAAATGTTGCATTGGTACTTGTGATGAGTCACGCTCTTTTAGGATTGTCCTCACTTCCATAAGGTTGTACGTCATTTTTAACGGCCCTATATGTTGAAATCAATGGAAAACACAAGAGCATGATTTTTTCCACTCCCGTGTTATAGATTACAGGTTAAAGATTATAGATTACAAATTACAAATTACAAATTACAGATTGTAGATTACATATCACACTTTATAGATTACAGATTATAGATTATTGACTACAGATTATCGATTATAGATTACAGAATACAGACAACAGATTATAGATTATAGATTACTAAATATAGATCACAGATTACAGATTACAAATTATAGATTGTGGATTACATATTGTAGATCCTGATCTATCTTACGTCATGAGGACAGACACAAGGGATACTATAGTTGGAGTTATATTAGTACATAATGATAGACCGGTAGCATTTGAAAGCAAGAAATCTTCTAGACTTCATTTGCATTACACAACTCAAGAAAAGAAATGGTTTATAGTGATTTCTGCACTAAAAACATGGAGAAACTTTCTCTATGATAGTAAGTTTGTAGTGTATACAGATCACCAACCTCTGAAATATTTTTGTAGTCAACATAATCTTCATGAGAGAAAGGCCAAATGAGCTAAATTGATGCAAAAATTTGATCATGAGATCCAATACATTGAAGAAACTTCTAATAAGATTGTAGATGCCCTAAGTCAGATTGGAAAATTGAATGAACTTTCATTTATCCAAATGTCTATAGATCTATATATTTTATTTAGAGGATTATATGAGGAGATTCTCATTTTGGACTAATTTGGCCATTGTTCTATTTGGGATGAATGAGGATGTGATTGAGGTAGAGTCACAAGGGTCTCAAATATCTAAGGAGGATAAGAAGACTGTGGAGTAGCATACCATTCAAAATGGATTAAATTTGATACAAAAAGATATGTGTACGTAATGACGATGAGTTAAAGAAGATTATATTTGAATGCCATGACAATCCATGTGCGGGTCATCTTGGTATACACAAAATTTTTGATTTGGTTAGAAGAGAGTTTCTGGCCAAAACTTAAGCCACATGTTGAGAAATATGTGCTGAGATATAAACTATGTCAATTATCTAAAGTAGAGCATCTTAGATCTAGGGGTTTATTAGACCTTTTCAATATCCTAGATAAGAAATGAGAGAGAATACCAATGTATATTGTAGTTGGACTTCCAAGAACACAACATTAGAATGATTCTATTTGGATAGTTGTGGATGTGACAAACTAAGTTGACTCCTTTTATTCCAATTAAGTCAACTGCAAAGGCTTTTAATCCAGTCTAGATTTTTTATGAAAGATTATTTAGTTGTATGGGTTGCCCAATGATATTGTTAGCAATAGAGATCTAAAATTTATTGGACACTTCTAGTCAACAATGTTTCATAAACTAGAGCTTCACTTAGTTTTAGTTTTATTGATTATCCTAAATTAGATGGACATACTAAGGACTAATTGAACTATGGAAGATATGTTGAGGACTTATGTTTCTCACAAGCAATCTCAATGGGAAGGTTATATTCCATTGATTTAGTTTGCTTACAATAGTTCTGAGTGTTTGATTAGATAGGTAGGTAGGACCGATGATGATGAATGCTAGAAAAGAATTAATATCTTAAATAAGAACTTCTCTAATTTTCAATTTTAAGGACAAAAGCAATCGAAGAGGGGAAGAATGTCATGTCCATGTCCAAATAAGGGCATATGGAATAACCCTTGACATGGGTATATTGGCCCTTTATAGTCGAGATTATTAATCACACCTCAAAATTTCATTTAAAGCCAAGTTTGGTGATTAATAATCTTGTGAGGACCCTCTTGCATATCTCTAAGAGGAAAAACTCACCCTACCCACTTCTTGTAATTCTAGCTTTCTCTCTCTCTCTCTCTCTCTCTCTCTCTCTCTCTCTCTCTCTCTCTCTCTCTCTCTCTCTCTCTCTCTCTCTCTCTCTCTCTCTCTCTCTCTCTCTCTCTCTCTCCCTCCCCCTAGTGTTTGATGTGCTTGGAGTTGGAGATTAGGTGACTGATCCTTTGCTTCTACTTGGTTGGGTGGTTTACAAGCACACCACTTCCTATTCACCTCAACAGAACGAGATTGTAGAAAGGAAGAACTGAACTCTTCTCAAGTCAGCCAACTCAATGCTACATCAAACACACCTACTTGCGAAGGTCTGGGCAGAAGCTACTGCCACAACTTGTTATGTGCAGAATAGATCCAACACCAGAGCCATCAACAACAAAAGTCCTTATGAAGTTTGGCATGGGCACAAGCCCAGTGTCAGCCATTTAAAATCTTTGGTTGTATATGTTTTGTTCACATTTCTAAACAACTTAGGAAGAAGCTGGATCATAGGACAAATAATTGTATTTTCATTGGCTATCCTGATGAACATAAAGCTTATAAAGTTTATGATCCATCCACCAATGTAGTGTTTGTCTCTAGGGATGTAATATTTCAAGAACATGCATATTATGATTTTAAACAACCATTGATAGATGATGTTATGTTATTTCATCCTATTCACGTAGCATTCAGCCTTCCAACATTGATGATTCTTCTATAGAACCTGTAGCTACAGCTACAGAAGGCGAGTAGCAGATAGCAGTACCTGTCACTAGACTAGACCAAGCAAGCTCGAGCAGATCTGGAGAAGTTCAAGAAGAAGAATCAGTGCATCCTAGATTCTTACGGACTCAGACAGTTCCTGAGAGGTATACACCTCAATCATTCTGGACTTCATCAGAAGAACCAGAGAGCCTAGCCAAAGCAATTAACTTCAAGGATGTTGTGAAGTGGCAAGAAGCTATGGAAAGTGAGTACAACTTACTTTTGACGAATCAGACCTGGACACTGGTCGACTTCCCCACTCACAAAACCAATGATACTCCAATGGATCCAAGTATAGTATTGACTAAATCTTCTTGTGCTGAGATTGATAGTGAAGTACTTGACTTAGCGAAGTACCCTTATCATTCACTAATCGAATCTCTAATGTATGCAATGATGTGTACTAGACTAGATTTAGCCTACACTATTAGCATGTTAAGTCAATTCATGTCTAATCCCAAAATCTCTCATTGGAAAGCATTGAAGAGAGTGATGAGATATATTCAGTGAAGTTTAGATCACGTCTTATGTTATGATGAAAATGCTATCAACCCACTCATCCTGCGAGGCTATTCTGACTCAGATTGGGCAGGAACAGTTTCTACCAGAAAAATTATCTCCGGGTTGTATTACTATATGGCAGGGGGACCAATTTCATGGAACTCAAGGAAGCAAAAATCAGTTGCGCTTTCTACAATAGAGGCAGAGTACATCGCAGCATGTCAAGCTTCAAAAGAAGCTATATGGATCAGGTTGTTAATTCACGACTTACATCACACTCAATTTAATGCTACCACCATTTTGTGTGACAACATGAGTTGTATTTCACTGTCACTGAATCCCAAATTTTATGGCAAACCCAAATACTAAATCCCAGTATCATTTCATTTGGGAGAAAGTTTTCTCAGGGCAAGTGATCCTTCAATACTGCTCCACAATGGAAATGGTCGTAGACATCTTCACCAAAGCGCATCCCAGGATCAAGCACCAGAAGCTCTTTAACATGCTGAACATGACAAAGATACCAAGGCACCAACCGTGACCGCTTGGATGATCTATTTATAGATTTCATCCGTGTATTAATTACATTGAATGTTTGTCACCTAATCAAAAAGTCGTTGTACTTGGAAGTATATGGCTTTTGTGAAGGATTTCAGATCATTCAAGATTCAATCCATGTCCCAAATCTTTGGTTACAATAAGGAGCAAACCAACAATCCTGCCAATGTAGAAAAATCAGCATCTACATACAAAATGAGATGAAAACTCTAAGAGATATTGATCAAAAATGAACCAAAACATAAAATATGTTTTATGTCCGTACAATTATAGTACCCTACTATATTTCACACGTGTGGAACCAAAAATAGCAATAAATGATCATTCTACACATAGAATTGCAAGATAACACCAAGATAGTGCACCAATGAGTAGTAGAACCCAAAGAGAACCATGTATAATGATGAAATGAGAGAGAGAAGAGATAAGATGTGTCTCTCCACAAGTTACATCCTTTTATAGAGTTTCCAAACCCTATTTGGCCACTTGGCTTTCCCTCCAAAATGTAAACCCTACTATTTTTGGGTCTAGATTCAATGTACCCAAAGTTCAAATTTGAGTCTCTCTCAAACTTGACTACCAGCTTTCCCACACTTTTCAAAAGTGTTTATTGAATGTATTTTAAACTAATATAACTTCAAAAAGTTTGTCTCTAAGTCTAAAATGAGTTTTGGCCTCTTATTGACAATTAACCAAAATATGAATAAACTAGACTAAACTAGTTGAAATCTCTCACACTCCCTCTTCAACTAGTTTTGGCATAGTTTTGACAATAGAACTTTGATCCAACTTTAGAATGATCTCCATCCTAAGTATAGATCTCCTTTCTAAGGTTCTAAAGTATCTTTCATAATTGGTATAGAGAATAGTGTCCAAATTGGATGCTTCACTATTTCTTACATCAATTTTACACATCAAGATATAACTAGAACATGAAGATCCAAATAGAATGTGAATGAAATGATTCCTCCATGTTTCAAACTTTGAACTCTATGAAAAATTACAGCAACCAAACAATAAATGTGAGTGATGACCATTTGCTTGCTTGTCTCCTCCAACTTTGTCCTTTCTTGATATGTCTCCACCATAAAACTCCATGAATGAGCCTCCATCTCCATCTTGCCACAAGAAACCATCAAACCTTGGAAATCCACGAGTAGGTGAGTACATTAATGATGCAAATCCAGCACCACATGACTCCATAAACCAAGTAGGTTGCACTAGTCCATCTTCAAGATCTACTTGACACAAGAAAATGACCATGAATTCACCAAAAATTGACAATCTCCAAGTATTGGCACAAGTAGCTCAACACTTGAGAACTTGATCATGGATGAGTGATATAATGAGCCTCCATTAGCCTCATTTCCATCAGCAAAACCAGCCAAGAATGCTAGTACAACACCAACAATAAGATATTGCAAGACAATGTAGCTAGTTTGTCCATATCTTGACAATTTGCACACATCCACATGAAATAGCTAAACATGAGACAAAACAAGTAAAGTAAACTTGAACAACACTTCCTTGCTGCTGCTTTGACCTTACTTGAGTCTTCAATAAGCTGCAAAAACATATCCATAACACCTTTGCCAATTACCTCTCCTTTGATGCTCTTGATTAGCTCCAAATTGCCAACTTCCCTTTTGACTAGTTGAAGCCCTTTGAGATCAACCTCTTGATCTTCAACTTGACCATCAAAGTCATTGAACAAATTTTGTTTTTCAGATCCATTACTTGATTTTCTAGTATGAAAACCATGGGAACCAATATCCACTTGCATAGCATCATCTACACAAGAAAATTCTCCAAAACATGTGAGTAAAGCAAAATGAGTCGCTTCCACTTGCTTACCTTTCTCTTGATCATCAAAGATATCAAAGATATGAATATCTTCATACCTGAACCTCTGGAAATACTCCTTCTCAAACATATGATCTAGATTCAACAAGATCTCATCAATGCTTGATCTCGATCTTCCATAAAGGTTAGTGAAAACAATGCCACCAATGTCACCATCATAAATCAAAAGATAGATTCCAAACTTTCCATCCAACATGAAGTAGAGTAGGTGAAGATGAGTATCAAACCTAATAAATCCAGCCCTCTTGAGTCCATAACAAACCTCAATAATCTCACCAATGAGATCTCCCTTGCCTTGAAGAAATTGCCTCTCGATTTGCTCCATGTAGTCTTCTTCAACCAACCTTTTGCCATCTTGATCATGAGTGATCAATTCATAATCATAGAATCCTTTGAGTTGATGAAGAGATATGAGATCCATGCCTTGGATCTTCCCAAGAACCAATCTTCCATTGCTCTTCCCTCATAAGACTCCCTCTTAATGATTGCATCATAAGAAGTAGAAACCTCAAAAACATTAGAAGCCATGAAAAAAATGATTAGTACCTTCAACATAAGGATGATTGAAGTACTCTCTTTTCTCAAACAATAACTTCTACTCAATGTTTTAGGTAATGACTCATATGATAATGATTCTTCCTCACTATCATTCACAATGACATCATTCAAAGTACATCCTACTTTGAACTCTTCACATACTTCTCTTCTTCTTGACTTGTGACTATCTTCCTCACCAAGTCTCTTGATAGAAACATTTGATTTACTCTCTTTATGAAGACATGTAACTCTACTTGCTGGAAAAATGACTTTCTTGGAATCATAACAAAAGAATGTAGAAGAACCACCTCCTTCATGCATGCACCTAGCAACATCCTTACATCAAAAGAGAATCACCACCACCTAGACCCTCATCATTAGTAGTAAAGTTGATTTGCTTGCTACCTTCATCTCTTTGCTTCTTCAAACATTCATTTGCAAAATGCCCTTTGATTCCACAATAAAAGCATTTCAACTTAGACTTATCTTTTTTTTTGCCAAAAGAAGAAGTCTCACCTTGATCTTGCCCTTTAGACC
>CM055111.1:6495417-6838853 GCA_029204225.1 Diphasiastrum complanatum | reverse complement strand
GTCCTTCACAGGAGGTGAAAGCTTGGAGAGGCAAAAGTTGGAAGAAATCCTTCCTTGGTGCATTTTGAGAGGGAGAAAAGAGAGAGTTGAAAGGTGTCATATGTTAGAAATGAAAAATTAGCTCAATAGGGAGGTAAGACGAACACGATTGAGAAACGAACTCGAACAGAAAGTGTTCGTGCATAGTGGAACGAGCTATACGACTCTCTCTATAAGCATGACTATGCCTATCAGAATGAACAGAATGTTAGTGGTGGAAATCACGGTCATTCTCGATTACATAGCCAAACATTAATGAATGAAACACCAGAAGAATAATTTGTCGTGAATAGCAAGACAAATTATGTGTCGCAAATGTTTCGCGAAGAGCTAGACTGTGCTCGATTGATAATTAGTCGCGAAAGATTCGCGAAAGACAAGACTAAATGTTAGTCGTCTATTACCATAAAGAGCAACTAGAAAGATTAGACAGAATGAATAATAAACATAGCAATATTAATGCAGAACAAAGAGCTGTATCAGATTAAGTATATCAAGTATACATGTCAATAATGCATTAGAGCACAAGACAATAGCGGACGAAACTGCGTGCTCTATGAAGCTTATTCAATCTGTAAAGGAATGAAAACCTTATTACTGACAATAAAGAATGAATGCATGAGGCATCTACTTCGTCTATCTCGCAGATAAGCTTCTGATGCTCATTTACATACACTCTCTTCTTCTAACCTTATTCGTCAGGACTTAATCGTCCAACATTTGACCTCTTAAATCATGCCCTAATGAAAATGGTATTCAGTATCTATATACATAATGTTACAAGTGTGCAGATAAAGAAAGTACATGGTGGATGTGTTGTCTGTAAGAGATCGTGGGTGGCTGCAATCGTTGTCCAGTTTGTTAGCACAGCTCCCTGCGGTGAGCGTGAAGAGGGTGTGACGTCAGCCTTTGCTTTTCGTCTTTTCATCGTCTGTGAGAATTTGCATGTTAATATGCAGACTGCGCGACAACACGAGTAAATATGCAGCATGAATGGAGGTAGATTAAAAATGGGATTTGGGAGTAGAGGATACAAATCCAACAGAGAGAGAGAGAGAGGAGAGAGAGAGAGAGAGAGAGAGAGAGAGAGAGAGAGAGAGAGAGAGAGAGAGAGAGAGAGAGAGGAGAGAGAGAGAGAGAGAGAGAGAGAGAGAAGAGAGAGAGAGAGAGAGAGAGAGAGAGAGAGAGAGAGAGAGAGAGAGAGAGAGAGAGAGAGAGAGAGAGAGAGAGAGAGAGAGAGAGAGAGAGAGAGAGAGAGAGAGAGAGAGAGAGAGAGAGAGAGAGATTCGAAAGAGAAATGGATAGAGTTTTATTAGGAAGAGTAGAAGGAGAGCAAATACAAGGGAAATGGCTCCCTCTTATAGATTAAAAAGCTGAGCCCTCGTCACTCTGATTGGCTATTGAGGTTCCATTTGGATCACTATCTTGACCGTCAAGATCACTTTGTGTTTCTTGAGGTCAAGTTGTGTTTCCCAACTTAAGAACTTTATAAAAGCTAAGTCTAAAATACTTCATTGAATAATTGTGCTCCATGACACTTATTAGCCTAAGGCCCAAGGTTGGACTCACACACATAGGATGCCAACTTGTCGACTATTTCTAAAACTTCTGACTCTCTACTTCAGTTGTGTAGTGTTTGGGCTTATTGCATAAGCCTCTTGCCATATTTTAGAATATTCCATGTCATACCCAGAATCGGACAACATGCTCCTGCTGCCAAACGAGTGCCAGTCCCAAGGCACTCTACCTCTGACTGGTCCTTGGGATGATGATGAGTCACATTGTCAAAGTTTGTAGAGAGCATAGGTATATAATAAGTTTTTTTTTGGTGCTCCAGGAAAAGCGTAGATATGAGTTCGCTTACATAAAACCTGAGGCTTTATTCGATGACGATCAGCAAACTCGAGGCTTTATTCGATGATTATCAGCAAGAATATGGACTTGCCAGATTTTCAATAATAACCACATGAGTCTGGTGGCCATTCTGATAACCTTGTTCATCGACAAATGAGTAGTCGAAACCATCCATCAGAGGATCCCATGATAAGACTAGTTGATATTGATCTTGATAGATCAATGCTATTTCTCCTCGTGGTATTGTCGTGGTCTCTCTCAATTTGTAATGTGGATAGGACGTGCTCGCTTTACTACTAAGTCTATCTAGGTATTCGTGGTATGCTTTAGCCTGAAGACTTTCTTCGGCAGTCAATCTTACCAACTGAGGACAAGGCGTAGACATTGTAGGCGCTGGTTCTTGCTATACAATTGGCCTTTTTGGCCTTGAATTCCCTGGATTTGGCCTTTAGCACTGTCATACTGTTGAACTTGTTGCCTCTGCATTTTGTCTTTGTAAAAAGTGCAGATTCTTGATTGGACATCTTGTACTTGGATGATCCTCAAAGTACATACGTACATGTTAGAATAAGTAAGGCCGAGTTTCTCTCACAGTTCATGACTTTTCGTGTTCAGCAATGATTTCGAGTTTTTTACTGTCTTTGTGATAGTATGCATGTGTGCCAATTTGAAGGTACATGTAGTGTAAGTTGGGTCATGCGTCCCGTAACGGGGACCGAACTGCCATGCAGCGGTACCCCACAAAAATTAGACTGTGTATATATATATTTTAGTCTCTTTTGGTGTGGACCGTGGATTGGAGATCAATCGTTGGATGAACTTGATGTGGACTCGAAGGGCACTGAAGGGCCATGCACACCTTCAGTTTCATTAAAAAATTTCAATGTGAAATTGGAGTTGAGTACCCAAATTCACAAAGTTTGAAGATATTTCATTGTGAAGAAACAGTGCATTTTCAATAAGGGCACATATCTTTTGGGTCTTTTCTCCGTTTAGGACCGTCCAAAAGCCAAAATCCTCCGGATTAAGGGCAGAAAAGGACTGTACTTTGCAAGTACGGTACTTGAAAACAGAGGGATTGTCGCGGAGAAAGCGTTCGGAATGCGCCAAAAGTCTTTTCACCATTCCAGTGGGCAAGTAGTTGAGAGTTGGTGACGAAGGGCATTTTTTGGAGGACGACGCCGATTTGGCTTCCGATTTGGCGAAAAAGCGACGGGAGGTCCTGAAACTTTTTTGGTCAGACCTTAAAGTTGACTTTTAGAAGTCTAAATTGCTCTATAAGCTTGTCATTGTCCTCATTAAGGTGCTATAGGAGCAATTTTTGGTGAAATGGTAGGATTGGGAGAATCCGTGCTTGGAGAAGCTAGTAGATTGGATGGGGTATCCAATTACAGCATCTGAAAATTCAAAATGAAAAGTATTTTCATGGAAAAGGAGATGTGGGACATTGTCACTGGGGTGGAACAACGGCCAGCTACAACTCTAGCCGATATTCGTGCATTTGACAAAAGGGCGCAGAAGGCCTTATCCTTGATAAACTTGTCAGTGAAGGATCATGTTATTGCCCATATTAGTGAAGCTGTATCAGCAAGTGGCGCTTGGAATGCACTCAAAATGTAGTTTCAAATGGCGAACCCCTCTTGAATGATGTTTTTGAGGACCAAACTCATAAGTGTTTGCATGGAGGAGAATGAGGGCATAGGGTCCTATTTCACACGAATAAAGGAGTTACGAGACCAGTTGACAACTATTGGAGAGCCAATAAGAGATGTTGAGCTGGTTCACACAACTATAAATGGCCTACCCAAAATTTTCTAAATGTTTGCAAGTGATATTGCTTCAAGGGAGAGACTACCAACATTTGAAAATCTTCATGGCATCATCCTACAAGAGGAACAAAGGAGTGAAGTGGTAAGAACTCGACTTCCCACATCGGAAGATCAAGCAATGCTAGCCAAAGGGAAGCATAAATAGAAGAAGCAATCCAAGAAGTCGAATGTGGAGGATGACAATCAAGGATCCACATCAAGCAAGAAGAAGAAAGACAACTGTTTCTATTGCCAAAAGCCTGGACATTGGGCAAGCGATTGTCGCAAAAAGAAGGCGGATATTAAGAGGGGCAAAGTGAAGCAGTTGACCAATTTTGTCGAAGAAGAGAATGATAGCGATAACAAAGATCAAGGCACGACATTTGCGACAGCATTAGCATCGCAACATTCCATTGATCATACACATTGGTACATGGACTCAGGAGCAATGAGACACATGGCTGGCAACAAATCATGGTTCAAAAACCTGGAGCTTATTGATGATGGAGATAGAGTTGCGCAGGCGAACGACGACGAGTGCCAAATTCATGGAGTTGGTGCAGTGCCTATTCAATTTCCTGATGGACATTTGAAGGTAATTGAAATGTGTTGTATGTTCCTGGCCTTCAGAAGAGTCTTTTATCTGCTGGTACAATGACAAATCATAAGTTGAAGGTGGAGTTCAACGACAAGAAATGCCAGATCAAGGATGTGAAACGGGGTTTCAAAGTGATTGCTGATGGCTTTAGGGATAAAACTTGTGGTTTGTACAAGCTAAATGCTGTTGTTACGAAATGCAATGTGTTAGCATCTACATCTATATCACAAAGTGATTTATGGCATAGACGCATGGGGCATTTGAACTTCAAAAGCTTGAGGCTACTTCGTAAGGTCAAGATGGTAACAGGTCTACCTAGTTTGGATGACAAGGAAGAGTCCATTTTCAAGGAGTGCGTGCTAGGCAAGTTACACATGAAGAAGTTCAACAAAGAAGGAGCAACAAGGGCAAAACGAGTGCTTGAGTTGATACACTCTGACCTATGTGGGCCAATGAAAGTAATGTCTATTGGTAAAGCATTTTATTTGCTAACCTTCATTGATGATTATTCACGGAAGACCTGGATCTACACCGTTAAGTAGAAGTCTGACACATTTGGATGCTTTGAAAGCTTCAAAGCATTGGTTGAAAATCAGTTAGGTGCTAAGATCAAGGTACTCAGGGCAAATCGTGGTGGTGAGTATCATTTCACAGATTTTATTGACTTTTGCAAGGAGCATGGCATTAAACAGGAGTTTGCGCAAGTTGATACACCTCAACAAAATGGGGTAGCTGAAAGAAAAAATCATACCATTGTCGAAGCAGCTAGGGCAATGATGACACATATGGGAGTTACTGATTCTTTATGGGGAGAAGTTATCAAAACTGCTGTGTTCTTACAAAATAGAAGCCCTACAGTTGCTGTACATAATCGCACACCCGAGGAGGCCTTCACTGGTAAGAAGCCTAAGATGGATGGGTTGCGAGTATTTGGATGCCAAGTGTATGTTCACATACCTAAGAGCGAGAGAACCAAAATACAGGTAAAGGCCTTGAAGTTCATTTTTACAAGATATGATGAACAAACCAAGAGATATAGATGTTATGATCCAGAGGGGCTACGTGTGCACATAAGCCATGATGTCTTATTTGATGAAATCCATAGATTTGGGGATGAAGAAAAGAATAATGATGAACTATGCAAGCTTCTCAAAGAGGATGAAGTAGTTCTACCACCACAAGAAGACCATCATAATGATGATGAGGGACGTGGTACTTCTCCCACCATAGAGACGAGATGGAGAGTAAGAAACAAATCTATTGGATCGGAAAAGACCGAGGTAGCAGGTGATAAAAGGAAGGAGCAAGATGCACCATGGGATTCCTATTCACCTCGTAGCGGATCACCTCAACGTAACTTACCCAAATGGTATACAAAACTCATGAGTGACAAGGAAGGGGAAATTGCCGAGCCTAGCAAGGAGGGAGAGTTGCAGCATTATATTCCACACGAGAGAGGAAGGAACCTGACAAGTTTCAGGTAAATCTTGCACTTATGCGTGACATTATTTCATCTACTGAACCCTCTTGCTTTGAGGAGGCTAAAAATTAGGAGATATGGCAAAAAGCAATGCAGGAGGAGATTGATGACACATGGGAGATAGTGGATCTTCCAAAGGGCAAAAGACCCATTGGCAACAAATGGGTATACAGGACAAAGTACAATGTCGATGGAACTATTGCAAAACATAAAGCAAGGCTTGTAGTGAAGGGCTATGTGCAAAGTAAGGGCATTGACTACAAAGAGACCTTCGCTCCTATGGCCAAGTGGAATACACTTCGCATGGTGATTGCTTTGGCGGCACTATTTGGATGGAATCTACATCAGATGGACGTAAAGTCCACATTCCTGAATGGTAAACTTGAAGAAGAAGTGTACATGGAGCAACCTAGTGGCTTTGTGACACATGGCATGGAAGACAAAGTGTGCAAGCTGAAGAACGTCTTGTATGGATTGAAACAAGCACCACATGCTTGGTATAGCCACTTTGATGAGCATCTCCTTTCTAAAGGTTTGATACGCACTTCTTCAGATTTCAATCTTTACTACTTTGCTCGTGACTCTAGCATCACACTGATTGTGCTATACGTAGACGACCTCATAATCACAGAAAATGATGATGAGTTGATTGGTGCAATCAAGAAAGACTTATCCTCTAGTTTTGATATGACTGATCTTGGCTTGATGCACTACTGTTTGGGAGTACTAACACAAACAAAGTACGTGAATGAGATTTTGAAGCATTTCAAAATGTGCGACAACAAGCCAGTATCCACACCTATGGAGGTTGGTAAGAAACTATCTAATCAGGATGAGAGTGTATTAGTTGATGCCACTTTATTTCGTCAATTAGTTGGTTCACTGATTTATCTCACAACTACTCGTCCTGACATAAGTTATGTTGTAAGCGTTGTAAGTCAATTCATGACTACTCCTAGAGAGATTCATTGGAAAGCAGCGAAGAGAATTCTTCATTATGTGAAGGGCATGATAACCCATGGATTGTTATATGAGAGGCATCATACTTTACCAGTTTTATAGGGCTTTGTTGATTCAGATTGGGCAGGCTATATTGATGACATGAGATCTACCATATGTTATATATTTCATGTTGGTAATGGTGTATTTTCTTGGTCAAGTAAGAAACAAGACACAGTTGCTCTTTCTACTATAGAAGCAGAATACAAAGCACTATGTTCAGCTACGCAGGAAGCAGTTTGGCTAAGAAGAATGTTAGAAGACATTGAATGTGATCAGATGTGACATTCAAAGTGCCATACAGCTAGCTAAAATCCCGTATTTCATGCATGCACGAAGCATATAGAAATTAAGTATCATTTCATTAGAGAGAAGTTGTTATCTAATGAAATAGACATAGTGCATTGTAAGACAGAGAATCAGTTAGCTGATATATTCACTAAACCTTTAAGTACTGATAAGTTTGAGTTTTTTTAGAGAAAAGCTCTTTGTAAGAAAGATAAACTAGGGCTTAAGAGAGAGTGTTAGAATAAGTAAGCCCGAGTTTCTCTCATAGTTCATGACTTTTCGTGTTCAACAGTGATTTTGAGTTTTTTACTGTCTTTGTGATAGTATGCATGTGTGCCAGTTTGACGGTACACGTAGTATAAGTTGGGACACACGTTCCGTAACAAGGACCGAACTGCCATGCAGCGGTACCCCACAAAAATTAGACTGTGTATATATATCTTTCAGTCTCTTTTGTAAATATAGTTCAGAAGTGTTTTCTTGGGTTTGTGTGTGATCTCTCTTTTTAGTTAATCTGATTGATGTCAAATTTCTTGCAAATTAGCTAACTATACTGCTAGTAAGATCCTTGACAGTACATTCGTCCTTCTCAAAAAACTTTGCCTTGTGAGCCTGAGTTTCATGACAGTCGAAACTTGAAGTACTAGGTTCATGGTCACTTGTTGATCTGCTAGACTCGGTTGCACTCCCAGATAATCATAGCCTTCCTCCCTTGTCTGCTTGACTAGCATGGAACCTTCATATTTTTCTGATTTCCCATCTGATATTTATGTGGTTGGACAAGAGTGATCTACTCTCTTCTTTAAGATAATATTTTCCATAATGACCGCATCTTGACAGATTTGTGGCAGTGAAGTGTAGGATGCGAACTTCTTCATACTAGACTTGATCTTGTTGAGTATCCCGATATCGTAGTTTTTCATTGTGGTCTCTGGGCTCAGTAGATCATTATCTTTCACTAGATTGCATAGTCGTCTAGTGTATTGTTGAACTGTCTCATCACAAAACATCTGAAATGAAGAGACAAACTTGGTAGTCATGGATGGAATGCAGTGTAGTCTTGATGCAAGAGATTGCTTCAAGGGTTGCATAACTTTGGTGTCCCACTTTTTTTTTTTGAAATGAGAAAAAGAAAAAGAAAAGAAAAGAATAAATAAAAAATTGATCAATATGGATGAAAAAATACGAACAACAAAAATAGAAAGTCACAGTAACATATGGATGTAACAGGTGGATATAACAAATGGATATAACAGATGAACAAGATGAAGGTTACACAAAATGGAGATGGAAAAAAAATGAACAATGTGACGGCACAATTGATGTGAAAGAATAATGATAACTATGGTGCGGGTGGGGTTCGCAACCTCCCCGCTGAGGCCCCGACGGGTGGAGTTTGGGGCGTCATGGGTGACACTCCAACGTAGGGGTCTGGGGGACTACGCTGGCCCCCAACACTGAACGATATGACTTGTATGGGATTGAGCCAGTGATTGGCATGTCAAGTCACTAGTTGATGTGATGATTTTTTCTTGAGATTTTTTATCTTTCAGAATAGGGCGAGTAATGATGGCGAGTAATAGGCAGTAATACAGATTGCCAGTAATAATGATGGCGAGTAACAAGCGACGAGTAATACAAATGGTGAGTAAGCGGCGACGAGTAATAGCCAATGGGTGAGTAATGATGGCGAGTAATGGCAAAAAATCAGTTCTTTACTCGCCGGTCTGCCAGGTAATAGATCAAGTACTATACTATGCTCTTTACAAATGACGAGTAATGATACAGAAAAAATGCAAGAAATCTCAGCAGGCGAGTAATAGAAAAAGACAAGAAACTGAAAAATGACGAGAAATTTTGAATCGGCAAAAAATAGGCGAGTAATGGCGAGTAACTTATTACTCGCCAAGCTGCAGAATGCTAGATATGAGTTCTGAGCATGCTGTGAAGAGGACGAGTAAAGTTACTGTAAAAAGCTTGTGATTTTGCAATTGGCAAGTTATGATCACAGTAGGTGAGTAATAGACATTACTCGCCGAGTTGACTAATGATGCATCAAGGTATGCTCTGGCCTCTAGAGAATGTTGTGAAGAGGACGAGTAAAGTTACTGTGATCCTATTCATTGGATGGGCTGTTGTAGAGCTGATAGCCCTAGACACCACCATTAGTAGTGGTGAGTAATAGACATTACTCGTCAAGTTGACTAATGATGCATCTAAGAGATAGTTAATCAATGTATGGATTACATATTCAGCCCTAGAAGGTACTACCCCGTCATCATAATCATTGGATGGGCTGTCGGAGAGCTGGTAGCCCTAGACACCACCATTGGTAGTTTAAGAATCGAGGATTTGGCCTTAGAAATCAACAATGAGGGGTTTAGAGTCAAGGTATGCATCTACTTAAAGGTAAACACGTCTTCGATCCATGTAACAACACATTCCATTCAATTGCAAAGCTCTGTTAGAACTAGGTTTGGTTCATGATTGTCATGACAGAATAAGGACTACGTTAATTGCCTCTTCCCGGAGACTTTTGCCAACAGATTTGAGAAGGGATCTTATATCACTATTTTTATTTACAAGTCTTCCATAGACACCTTTTGGAAGGGGACAAATTATTCCGAGTGAGACATAGCATCGATACTAACACCTTAGAAGTGTACGAGTTGAGTGACAACTTGACGTGGAGAGAATTGAGAGGAGCCTCAACCCAGTATATAGAACTACAATCACAAGGACTCCCTGATCCATTACCAGAGTATATTGTAGAGGACCTGCATGATATTATCAAAAATGCCGGAAATGATCCACGCTTAGTGTATGAAAGGGATGTAGCTTGAGAGCTCTAAAAGAGGGCAATATATCATTGAGTTCTCACTCCTTTACTGGCTGCTCTGCATGCTGCGCTTGAGCTATGGTGATTGCTGGTGTGATCTCATATTATATAATCCTTCGAAAATTTGCATCAGCACAACCACCATCAAAAGCACATATGGGGGAGGCATATAAGCCACCATACTTGAATGACCTTGCTCTTGGGCCTTAAAAGGCATTCACATGATTTTGGCTAAAGATGCTCTCAAGGAAATCAAAACAAATGGTGAGAAAATAACAAAGAGAGAGTAAAACTTTGCATGAGGATGTGATCTTCATGTAACCTATCTACATCATGCACATATTTTATTTAGTAGGTTATTTTTTGATATGAGCATATAAATATTCTTCTCATCAAAAACCTTATGTTTTGTTGTCACATGGACGACATGTACAATTTTGTGTGGAATGCATTGATGAAACTAGAAACACATACGATTGTGGACTCATGGCAAACTTTATTCAAGGGACTCAAGCAAGCATGAGTGATACGAATTTACTTCTCAGCTTGATTATTGTGGGACCATGCATGATATCTTGGAGGTTTGATTTAGATAATATTGTAAAAATAATTGAAAGAAGTTGTGAAGTTTACAATAGTGACATTTACAAAAAGGCAACGCCTTAGTAAAAATATCAACTATTGATACAACAACTAGTAGATTAAAAATTAGAGTCAAAATCTTGGTATTTGAAAATGTTTGAGCCAAATTTCTTGGTTGATTGAGCTATAGTAGAATGTTCAAGCTAGTCAAATTTGAAAGTTGTGCATATTTGTAAATGATGTATATAAAAATTTGTTTTGAACTTTGGCCAATGTCTTGGGACATGTTTTTTTGTAGAGTTGAAGTCTTGGATGCATTAGAGAGTCAAATTTAAGCTTTGACTCACAAATCTTGAAATTTTCAAGAGTCATTTGTAATATTTTGTTGGTTGATGAAGATGAGCTTCTTGGCTCTATGAATGTGAAGCAGATAAAGATACACTGATAAAAATCAACAACAATAGAACCAAAAATAGTCTACAAAGAATTATAAATAACACTTTGAAACCAAGCTCTTGCAGCTTGTGTAGACTTGTTGTATTTGACCTTTGATGACATGATTGTGAACTTGATGTATATAAATGTCTTCTTGAATGACTCCATACTAAAATGAAGTTGCAAATTACTAAGCACTTGCGTATTGTTGCAATACACAAAGTCATATAGATTTTGGTGCTCAACAAGGAAGGTTTTTGGCAAAACTTGGCAAGTACATTTTTTTGACATAGTAAGTAGAATTTTCACTCAACTTACATAAGGCAATTGTCTTTCCCTTATTGGTGATTTGGTAGTTATAGAAGTCGCTCTCTCATAACTTTCAAAACAACCCTTATAATCCCCCCCCCCCCACCATGATATTAGTACATTCAATACGTGAGTCTATACTTGACTAGAGTACCTTACAAACTCATATCAATACCTAGACTAGGAGCAAAATTGAAATTTTGCATAGTAGCAAATGTTTCTTCTACCTACAATTTGAACATGTGATACATTTTATTGCTATCACCCAAAATAGGTCAGTGAACATCAATAAAGTTTTGGCTTTCAAATCAGCTCCATAATGCATTTTAAAAAGGTCATGCCTTTCAACAAATGCATGCTACCCCTCAGAAACCTTTATGACTTTCAACAATTTGTGTATTTATAGTTGGATTGGTCATAATATGGTATCCCCCTTTTAATATCATCTCGTTTTATACTAGTTTCCAACTTGTAAACTAGCTTAGAATCAATGCCTTATTGGTATCACATAAAATTGTTATACCAAGACTGCGCTAAATGGGAAGGATATTTTAATATGGGGACTCCGACTAATATTAAAAGTACATATACCAATCCAACACTAGATTCAAGACTCATAAAAACTCATAAATGTGTCTCAATAATTGGTGAGTTTGTGAGGATTTCCCTTCTTATTGGTAATACAAAGCATTCCGAGATGGAAGAAATTTGAAAGGAGAAAAGTGGGGTGCTTAGTAAAAGACATCTTACCAAACCCCTACAAACGTCAACAAAATGGGCTTGTGGAATTGAAGAATCAAACTCTTGTGAAATGTGCAAGAAGTACGTTGAAAGTAGCGGAATTGAATAACTTATGTTTGGGCAAAAACATGGAAATGTCAAACAAATTGTAGTATAGATCATCAAGAAAAGCATGAGAGTGTAAGACATCCTAAGAGGTATTCAATGGCATAGAGTCTAATGTTTTTCACTTGCAAGGTTTTAGATGTATTGCATTTTCTCAAGGACTCGATGAAAATAGATAAAAATGAGACATCACATTTTTGTGGGTTATGTTAACAATTTAAAAACTTATGACTGATCATGTTGCTAAGAAGATTGCATTAGTAGAGATGTTATATTTGACGGGTATGGAAATGTGGAGATATAGGTCCCATACTTTCTATTCTAGATCACCTCCAAAAGCATGATTTTCATGCAAATTTAGAAGCAATTTTTTTGTGAGCCTTCTTCCCACAATTCTCAAGTGGACAACTAATAAAAAATTAACCCACAAGAATGAAAATTTCGATGGAATGTTCATGTCGACAATGGAATGTTCATGTGGACAGCCAATGGCAGCAGTTGCCACGTAGAAACTGTTCATGTGGACAACCAACGACAACAGTTGCCACATTCCAGCAAAATTTGCAGTGCCATGTGGCAGCCCATCATTGGGCTATCCACATGAACAGTTTGTCTGAAAAAAAAAAGTCGATAATAAACTTGTAAAAACGTCAAGAAATTAATCTCGCAAAAAACGTGAAAAAATCCATCAAAATGCAAAAAGACAAAAAACTTCGCGCCTCCGCATTACACACAGAAAGGAGCAATGGGGCCTTGGGCCCTCCGCCTGGTACGACAGTGCCCTCGGGCTCTCAACCTCGGGCAGCCGCTAAAATCCTTAGAATATGAATAGTTTCCTCTTGACCTTGAATTGATGAAGTTGGTTCTCTACTTGAGGCACGCAAGTCTTAAAACAACATTGGGCCTAGTCTCTAGGCAGTCATAGACTCTTGCCAAACCTGATAAATAGGCCCGGTTCCAGACCTTAGGCTAGGTTCCGGATCTCCATCGTGGGAATAGGAAAAGAATGGATAGATATCCTAATGGCACACTGAGCTTTTGAGTGCGCCACCGTTGGATTCTCCTATACTCATTCAGATTCTGGGAAGCTTTAAAAATCTAACTGCCCTAAATTGTCCACGTGGCTGGTGTAACTCGTGGCTGACATCCAAGTGGCAGGGCGTAGAATGTCTCGTGTACCTAGCCAGCTCAGAGGAGAGCAACCACCCCAGCGAGCCAGCGAGAGGGAGAGAGACGGGGGCGAGAGAGAGACGCCATAGCCGTAGCTTGCGAGGAGGCGAGTGCAGACGGTGAAGGATCGTGGTATCTATTGCAATATAGAACACTCCATTGGTTAGTTCATTGATCAGATTGCTATCCATGATGCTGCTGTGTTTGCATTTGATTCAGCCAGCTTTTCCTTGGGGTTATTGAGCCGTTTTTTCGTTTTCTGCACAGGAAATAAGTTTTTGCAATAGTGATTTGCTTGCTCGATCCTTGTGTGGCTACTTGAAATGTCACTGCTTAATCAGCTTATCGTTTAGTTGTTGTTGTTGCTGTTGTTTGGGTCTTGAAGTAAGCCGATCTCGGAAATGATGGAAATGAAGCGGTGTTGATCAAGGCGGGCATAGGCAGTGGAAGCAGTTGCAGCGGATTGCTGCTTGAGCTCAAAGTTGAGTCTGATATCCTTCTTACGACTTGTGCTGCCCAAATTCAATGGCTATGCAGAGCATGGCGAGCGGGCCAACTCTTTCAGCGGATGCTGTAATCGGTGGGGCTTGCGCCTTTTCAAAGCAAGCCTGTGGATGCTCCTCACAACGGAATTTTTCGGTGTCGGTTAGCAAACGCAGAGGGTTCAAACCAGTTGCAGCTATTTCCACTGTATCTAAGTTATTTCCGTCTGCCCTCAAAAGACCTGCAGCCAAGAGAATCAAAGATGTTTTTGGGGATTCTTGGGTTAGTGGACTGTTGAGAACAGATTGGATTCACCATCCTGGAGCAAGGCTGCGGACTTCTGTGAAGAGATCAACAGTGCGAGCAGAGGCTGCTGTAACTTCTGCACCAAGTGGCCCATCCGATGCGTTTCCATCATCAAAATCCAAGAAATTTTTTGGAGTTGAGGTGATAACTTTGAAGAAAGTTTTACCTTTGGGCCTTATGTTCTTTTGTATTCTCTTCAATTACACGATTTTGAGGGATACCAAGGATGTGCTGGTGGTTACAGCCAAGGGAAGCAGCGCTGAAATCATTCCATTCTTGAAAACCTGGGTGAACCTTCCCATGGCCATTGGTTTCATGGTTATCTATACCAAGCTTTCTAATGTGCTTTCGAGAGAGGCCCTTTTTTATGCTTGCATTTTGCCTTTTATCGCCTTCTTTGGCACATTCGCATTCGTCCTGTATCCACTCAGAGATGTTTTACATCCTATAGCCTTGGCAGACAGTCTTCTGCAGACTCTAGGGCCAAGATTCCTTGGTCCGATTGCTATTTTCCGAATATGGACGTTTGTGCTATTTTATGTAATGGCGGAGCTGTGGGGAAGCGTCGTGGTCTCTGTGCTTTTCTGGGGGTTTGCAAATCAGGTCTGCACTCTGTAGATTTAAGTGTAGTTCCATCGTGGCTGCAGTTTTTAAGCAGAATTTCTTTATTAGAGCTACTTCGTAGGTTTCGCAATGTTCTTATGGGTCATGATTAAGCTCTGTGTACAAACCTTTGCACAGTGGTTTGTCTTGCCAAGATGATTCAGACGCATTGCTTGCTTTCATGTTTATGCTAGTCTTATAATGCTATCCAATATTTCTCAGATTTGTCCTTATCAATTGAGACGTTTCTATTGCAGGTACTGGATTAATGCTTTTTGTAACGTTGCAACTGTCAGTTATCTTTTATAGGTTTTTGTGCTTGATGACCATTTGCATATATTTTTTCACTGTATCTTTGGAAAGGGTTTAAAAAATTACCCTTTTTTAGATTTTACTCTTTGCAAAACAATTTTTAATCTGTTGCAGCTTGCAGTTGGTAAAATTGAGATCTTCAAGCAGCAGGATGTCTGTTGACTGTTCAGACTATTTTAAATAGAACTGGTTTAGAGAGATTAAGTTGCAGAGAGGATACACCTTTTGATGCATGTTACCACTGTGAGTTTTTATCTACGGAAAGCAGTTCATGTTTCATATTTGTTTCCTCACAAATTTTGACATCAAGTACGTGCTTGAGCCATCACAGATTACCACAGTGGAGGAAGCAAAGCAATTCTATCCATTATTCGGTCTTGGGGCAAATGTTGCTCTAGTCTTCTCTGGGCGCACTGTGAAGTATTTTTCGAAGCTTCGTGCTCAATTAGGTCCTGGTGTTGATGGATGGGAAATGTCTTTGAAAGGCATGATGGGTCTGGTAGTTTCACTTGGCTTTGTTATTTGTGGAGTGTACTGGTGGGTGAACAAATTCGTGCTTAGAGATCCAAATCTTCCAAAAGCTGAGGCGAGGAAGAAGGTAAGGCATACATTGGGTCATCTTAAATAGTTAGGGAGGTAGAAATGGGCCAATAGGATTTTGAGGCCAGGGTCCTCCTCTCCACTATCTAGTTTAGCACTGCAATCTGCAAATTTCATAAAACAGATGGTCTTTCAGATTCAATCTTCAAATATTTATCATTATGTATAAAGGATTTTTGTTTCTAGCTTGTATGCAATCGACCTGTTACATTGAGTCAGAGTATGTTGATGTTGGAGTTATTCATTTAGTGGATTCTGTACCTATGCAGAAGGAGAAACCTAAGCTTAGCATGGTTGAAAGTGCAAAATTTTTATTAAGTTCAAGGTATATTCGTGATCTTGCTACCTTGGTGGTTGCTTATGGCATCAGCATAAACCTTGTTGAAGTTACCTGGAAGGGAAAATTGAAAGCACAGGTGAGGTTACAAGACATATCTTTCTTTTGTTTGTTAATTGCAGTGAATTTAGAATGTATGTGACATTGACTATGTCAAACTAAGGACTTTTGATAAAGGGCAATGTATGTAGTTTCAGCACTGTAGAGTCTGACCTTCCTCTCTTATTTTGCAGTTTCCAAGTCCCAATGAGTATTCTGCATTTATGGGAGACTTTTCAACTTATACTGGAGTGGCTACTTTCATTATGATGCTCCTTAGTCGAGTTATTTTCCGCAAATATGGCTGGGGAGTAGCAGCAACTGTAACCCCAACTGTTCTCCTTATAACTGGAGTGGCTTTCTTTGCATTAGTCCTTTTTAGCGAGCCTCTGATCCCAGCTCTCGCAAGTGTGGGGCTTACACCTCTTTTGGCTGCTGTTTATATTGGAGCTCTTCAGAACATCTTTAGCAAGAGTGCTAAATATAGCTTGTTTGATCCCTGTAAGGAAATGGCTTTCATTCCTTTGGACGAAGATACAAAGGTCTGCTTAACTTTCTTGCGATGAATCTACCCGCAAAGATCATAGGCAGTAAACTTGAAGTTTCAGAACCCTAGTTTCTTCTTCCTTCTCATGGCTTGTTTACTAAATCATAGTCGTAGGCTTTGAGGAAATTGTATGCTCTATTTTTTGGAAAAGCCTACAAAGTGCTTTACGTAAAATTATCATAGGTGTGAAAATGCAGGTCAAAGGCAAAGCTGCAATTGATGTTGTTTGCAACCCATTGGGCAAATCTGGAGGGGCGCTCATTCAGCAAGTACTTATCTTGGGTTTTGGATCTCTTGCCAATTCAACACCTTACCTGGGAGTTATTCTGCTGGTTATTGTTCTTGCGTGGCTGAATGCTGCTCGATCGCTTGATCAACAGTTCACACCACTTGTTCAGAAAGATCTGAAAAGCAAGCTGCTAGAAGGAAAGCTGTCAGCTATTTCTTCTGCTGTACTCAACAAGTTTCCACGAAAAAGAGAGGTGATTTGCTACTCCTCCCACTGCAACCATCGGATGTGTTTGATGCAAATCAGTTAAAACTAGATGTATAATGAACTATTTGCTGAACTCATTCCTTGATTACCTAGTAATGTCTATATATTTTGCTACAATGTTTCTGAGCCAAAAAATTACTGTGGGTTTGAATGCAGATAGCTTATCGCTTTGTAAGTGTTCTGACTGAGCAAGGCTTTGTTGAGGGCCGTTATGTCCCAGTACTTGATAGTCCAACCATGTCTCGAACCCCTTTGATGCAAGAGACGCAAGCAGGAGATGACATAGGTGCCAACAATGGAGATGGTTCATTAAGTGAACAGTCTTTGGGAGGAGATGCAGACTCAGTCATCTCAGAGTCTACACCAGCAAAATAAGTACATTATCCATGTTATTTATATTATTTTTCCAGAATATAGGCACATCACTCCTAGGCTTACTTGAAACAGTCTGTAGTCTGTTCCAAGCCAAGATGGTTTGCAGCCTATTGACTGCATATGTTGTTGATAGGCTGCAGGCAGAGGCACTTTTCTCGTTCAGCTGCAAGGCTCTGAGTGTCTGTTCTTGCTTAGAGCTTAAGTCTTTCAAGTTGGCCCAAAGTTTTGCGGGAGTTTCTAGGAATGGTTGTATAAATGTTGACAGTTGGACCTTGTCTGGAAGTACAGCATACAGGGACCCAGCTTTCCTGGAAGCACTTGTCAGATCATGGCAATGTGCAAAAATGTTCAGGTTTTGCAGTTAGGATAAAAGTTAATTTATCTACAAGATTATTGTGGACTAGCTCAAAGGAGAGGAACTTCTATTAGTTTAAAAAATTTCCAAGTAGGATATATGTACTACCAATTAGTGGGGTTCATAATTGGGCAGTTCTGAACCATATGAATTTGCATGAATCATTGCTCAGAACTGGGTCTATCTCTAAAGAACAGAATCACGCGGTTCTGAACCATGTGAATTTGCATGAATCGTTGTTCAGAACTGGGTCCTTCTCGAAAGAATTGGGTGGGAAAAAATTTTGCAAATCTTTTTGGATAGCACTAAAAATATCTAATGTCTACAATGTTTTCCATAGATATTAGATTGCTGGTGAATACATATAGTTCACTATTCATTGTCCATTGATGCATGGTGTCTGTCTTTTTTAAAGTCTAGACTCTGGTTTGTTGTTCAGAGATTACAACCATAACTGGTAACGTGGCTCATGGTGTGTCATGTCCTATGTAAAATTAGCCCATGAGCGCATCAAAAACACCATCGACGTGTGGCTCGCAGCTATGACCATTGGTCAGTTTGGCAACCACTATGCCTTGGGATTTCATGTGTGACTTGTCTTTCCTTTTGGGTACCTTTTGGGGACGGATTCTGAGTTGGTTGGGATTCCAGTTTTTCTAAGTTTGAATGGTTAGGCTTGTTGTGTTTTCTAAATTGGCTTTTTAGTGAGTTCATGGCGGATGAATGTTAGACATAAGTGTGTCTTGGGGAAACCGCTCAAGTCCCAACGCCCTTTGAGGCGCCAGCGCAACAAGGGATGATAATGATTTTAAGGATAAAAATTTTATGCCAAATTTCAGTGTCAACACAAATAATATAGATGTGGAGGAATGGTTACACAAATTGGATAAATATTTTCAATTTTTTAAGGACTGATGAAGCGAAGATTGCTCATGCTTCGCTACACTTCAAAGGTCCAGCTTATGTTTGGTGGAAAAAAGTCGAGGCTGAACCACATGTTCAATTGGTGGTTTACTTGCAGTTCAAGCAATTATGTACTAAGGTCTTCTTGAATCCATTTTAGGAGAAAATGTTCTTCCAACGTTGGTGCTTAGTTCGGCAAAATGGCTCAATCCAAAATTATAATAATGAATTTTGGCAATTGACACTCAAGATCTTAAATTGGATGAGAGTGCACATTTACATCGATATATCCATGGATTACAATCACAAATTGGAACTGATGTAGAAGCAGTCAGATGTAGAACTTTAGAGTCAGCCATGCAATTAGCTTTGATTCATGAACAAAAATATTCTTCAACATCTAAACAATTCCATAAACAAGGGATTACTACAATCAACACATCTTATAACACGTCTGCGGCTCCAAAGTCTCAATCTGGCACCTTTCAATTTTTCAAGCCAAACGTTTCAATTGGAGCTTTTAGGTATAACAAAAATAATAATAATTCCAATACTATTGTGCATTATCCAACGATCAAGGTTGGTGATAAACCTGGTACTAAAGTTGCTGGGAAAGGCACGATGTCTACAATGACAAGAAATCAAAAGCC
Source organism: Diphasiastrum complanatum (assembly GCA_029204225.1). Taxonomy (NCBI): domain Eukaryota; kingdom Viridiplantae; phylum Streptophyta; class Lycopodiopsida; order Lycopodiales; family Lycopodiaceae; genus Diphasiastrum; species Diphasiastrum complanatum. The sequence goes on along the minus strand of CM055111.1, from coordinate 6,819,600 downwards.
AAAACCAAATCTGAGGTTGTAAGATGATCAAGTGAGGAAACTCCAAGCGTTGAGGCTCTGCTACAAATGTCGAGAGAAATATGACAGATTATTGGAAAGTGTGCAAATTTCATGAACAGGAGGCCCGGTTAATAGCTATGACCGGAAATTTCAATGGGAGAAATCAATCAGGTGATAAAGAAGTTGAAAATCTGCTGAGTCAGAATGACCTTCAAATGTTGCATGAACGTCAATGTAAATCATGATGATGAAGAGTTGGAGATTGAGAATGGGGGATGACAAAAATGTGCTAATAGTAAAGACTTGAATGCATCACTTTATGTTCATGTCCTTAAATGCATTTAATGGTTTTCATTCTGCTAGGACTTTTCATGTTAAAGCAAAAATTAATGGTAGAGAAATCTATATTTTAATTGATAGTGGGAGTATTAGTGACTGTGAAGACTTCGAAGGCATTGCGAGTATAGACTGTTGATGGGAATTTCATCAATCGTGATTAAATCATAACAAAGTCCAAGATTCAAATGGGTAACTATGAGTTTAAATAAAATTTCCATGTGGTTGACATGGGTCATATTGACATGGTATTGGGTGCCGAGTGGTTATAAACATTGGGTGATGTTACTTTTAATTTTGAGCAGAGAATAATGCATTTTGAACAATTAGGATGAATTTTTGAAATTCATAATTGCAGGAAAGAAGAATCATCTTCCTATATATGCTTGATTACCAACGCACAAGCTCGACGTTGTAGCGGGTATTTCCTATCCACCTTCAAACCTAGATCCAAACCCAATCAAGCATCAAGAGATGAAGAGGATTATCTTGTTGTCACGCGAAGATTCGTCCCCATGAAAGCAATAGCATAGTTCAGATTCAAGCACATGGTTATGATTCCACAATTAACACTATGATTTACACTATGATCCATTAACACTAATCTATCAAAGATAAAGCTTGTTTCTCTCACTCTCTCTCTCTCTCTCTCTCTCTCTCTCTCTCTCTCTCTCTCTCTCACACACACACACACACACACACACACACACTCACACACACACACACACACACGCACACACACACACACACACAAAGTATAATAAAGATAAATCTCAACAAGTGTCAAATCCAATAAACATAAAGATCCAAATAAAGCATGAGAGATGAAGCAAGGAAAGAAGAGCAAGAACATCCAATTTCAATTCGAAAGATGTTCAACCTGCTTTACTGAAATGAACATGTCAAATCAATCACAAAGTATCACTATATATAGTGAATTTTAGGGCTTTGGCCTCAAATCCTATCGAGCATTTCCAACTATCTTATTATCTGAAATTTGAAATTTGAAATTTGAAATTTGAAATTTGAAATTTGAGGGAAATCCGTTTTATTCAATTACTTGACTATTAGGCCTTGCAACATTTAATTCTCGCAAAAAGGTCTAAAGTCCTTTTATTAACTTTTGACTAATCAAATAACTATGTGATCCTCGGGTGAACTTACACACGTAGGGTGCCAAATCCCTCTCACTTATTAACTAGGGTTAGGATTGCCTAGGAATCCGCAAGCTCTCCAACAATGCATATCTTGAAAGCATGTAGATATGTTTTTATTGAAGGTTGAAATAGATGAATGTAAAATCAAAGAAGTTGTTGCGAAGCCTATAAATACAAGGGTACAACTAGTTTTGGACAAGTTTAAAGATGTGTCTCCAAACACACTACCAAAAGGGAATTCTCCAACCAGATTCGTGGACCATGTCATAGAACTAGAATCAGGTTTGAAGCCAATCAACATTCCTCCATATAGACTATCACAACTGGAAAGGGAAGAAGTTCAAAAACAGGTTCAAGAATTACTTGATCAAGAGTTTATTAGTTTGAGAAAATCACTCTTCACCTCACCTATACTTCTTGTTAAAAAAAAAGATGGTAAATTTCGAATGTGCATAGATTATCGAGCACTCAATAAAATTAGATTTCAGATTTCCCGTGTAAATGATTTATTGGATGCTCTTAACGGAGCACAAGTGTTTTCAAATATCAATCTTCGCTCTGAATATTATCACATGAAAGTAAGCGAGGAGGATCAACACAAGACTGCTTTCCGAACAGACATGGGGCATTATCAATTCAAAGTTATGCCTTTTAATTTAATCAATGCACTGGTTCCAGACATTGATGAATAGAATTTTTGGGCCATACTTGTATGAATTTATCTTGGTGTTCTTTGATGGCATTTTGGTTTATAACCGGAACTTAAAAGAACATGCCCGTCATTTGGAAGTGGTTTTGGAATTGTTACAAGAGTATAAGTTGTTTGCCAAGATGTCAAAATGTGAGTTCGTCGCCCAACAAGAAATTGAGTATTTGGGACATATGGTGACTAAATATGGCACAAGGCAGATAAACGTAAGGTCGAGGTGGTTAAGAATTGGAAGAGCCCTAAAACTTTGTGACAATTAAGAGGATTTTTGGGATTTTTATCCTACTATCGATGATTTATTTTCAACTTTTCAAAAATAGCAGCACAGTCACGCATTTATTGAGGAAAAAAAAATTCGAATGGAGTGAAGATGCTCAAAGGAGCAGCATTCAATTAAAGGAAGCTTTGGTGAATGCTCCAATTTGGGTACAATCGTTAGTTTCCCTTTCAAGGTGACTGTTGATGCAAGTGGAAATGGACTGGGAGCCATACTGAGTCAGAAGGATGGTGTGATTGCCTATGAAAGTCGAAAGTTGACCGAAAAGGAGCTGTCATATCCAACGCATGACAAGGATATGTTGGCTATAGTTCATGCCTTGAAAAAATGGTGACACTACTTATGTGGGTCAAAGTTTACTAACAAAAGTGGTCACCATAGCCTTAAGTATTTCCTATGTCAGAAACAGCTTACAGACAAACAAAAGAGACGGTTAGCACAAGTTCAAGCATATGACTTTGCTTCGAATATCTTAAAAAAATTAAGCCATTGATGCCAAATGTGTGATACAAGTGAATCTTTGGAGGAATATATAAATGTTCTCCTAGATGCAAAAGACAATTGCATGTCCACAAAAGAAGAACAAGCCTCACAAGGGTTATGTTGCATGTTAGAAAGCTGAATCCCCTCATTTCCTTGGAAAATTGTCGTACTATACTTATCTCAAAAGTATGGAAATGTAGCATAAAAGATAGTCGAACCCCAAAGGGATTGCTTATTGTTGTGATTATAGATGATTTTGGTTCATTTATTGTTTTTGGTACTTATTCTGGTTGTCAACAGACATTTAATGAAATCGGCGACCAATATCACCAGTTAAAATGTGACTTCGACATACAATAACAAAAACATTATTGATCTCAACAATTCTCATATCGTACATATTTCACTACTGGGAAAGAACATCTGACTTATCGACCAGATCGATATATTGGTCTGTGCTCGTAATAAAGTTTGTCAAACAAGAATGGCACTGTTGCATCAATAACTCCGATACAGAGAAACTTGCAAACGTCTCAAAGCAAGGTAAACGAGATTCGACAATCAATCTTCAATAACAGACTGTCGCTCATTCAAATGAATGATTGATCTTAGATTTACAATGTTTGAGTATCCATAAGCAAACTTCAATGAATATCGATTTACAACAACACAGTGGATTCTTTTAGGATGTGTAAAAATGAACATTTTGTAGTAGAAATGAAATAGTGATTCTGAATGTCATGATCACCGTTAAGTTCAAAACAATCAGTTAGTTCAATTACACAAGTAATTAAATAGCCGACGAGTTTGAAGACAATTTCAACTTCGAATTTACGGTTGAACACTTACGATAGTGTCAAGGCTAGATGTATTGTCTGACCAGAGTAATCAAACACATGTCAACTATGACAAAGCGAGACTATCAACTGTTAAAGACAGAAGCACTCAGCAATCAAATAGCGTATAAAAATGAAGAGCAGAGAAAAACTCTAAAGACTTAGAACTCTCTTTGACTCTCTAGTGGTCTTTAATATGATGAAGTCCAATAAAAATTTATGGTCACCGATATACACCATGATCTGAGACATCTTTCCTATCAGAGTTCTTCGAGTTGCATCTGCCAACCTAAGATGTCTAAGTGTAGGTGCTATTTGATGGTGAATGCCTAACTCATATGTAGTTTATAAGTGATAACTCCATCAAGTACTGCATCAATTAGAAAAACCACCGAGTTTTTGATAAAATTGTCGATAAAATTAATCATAATGAAACTCAGTGTACCACAACGTTTGATCTTATAGTAACTAACTTTAAAATCATTAGTACTACAACGATTATGTAACCAAACATTTAGCATTGTATTATCAGACAAATAATCTATCGCGAAGAACTACAAAAACACATACATTGTGAGACAAACCTGAATGCAATAAAAAGATAGTATTGATTCAGTATGAAATGAAACAGATGTAAATGAGTACAACAAGTTTGCAGATTGAAGCCGCGTACTCTAAGCTATCTATGAGCGACTAAATAAAAGTTTAAATTAAGCGCAACTACTGATAAGCAGTAAGCGCAATAGCAATCTCTAATCAACTCTAAAGAAGTGAGCTAGAATGCTCAAGAGTGTCCAAGTTCTTTGGCTTGAGAGAGAATGATAACTCTTCAATACTTGATCTAAGATCTTTGATTATGCTCTAAGATGATAATCATTCTCTAAGATCTAAACTTAAAATTGTAGAAATATGAGCAACTATTTATACTAAGCAAAATGCGACAACGTCCAATAGTAGGACAATTAATTTGGTCGTCAATCATAATGGCCAGTGAGCCATAGTGAGTCGACATCCATCCAGTTAGGACTTCTCAGAAGTTACTTGCTAATGAACTAATACAAGTCGATGACTTTGGTTGTAAACAGTTTGTCTGCTGTTTTGAAGGTGAATTGTCACTCTACAGAAATGAACATGTGAAAAATGTGAAAAAATGTGAAGGTCTTTGCTAAAGTCATTTCCTTAATATTTGAAGCATCTGGCATTTTACGAAAAAGCTGAAGTGAGAGAAAATCCCGAAAGGCAAAAAAATCGAAAATGTCGACATTGAAAACTGTTTCCGAGTAGTTATGCAGACTGTGTAAAAACACGAAGAAATCTACAGGTCTGGATAAAAGTTGGATGAAGATTAAAATGTCGATTAGTCGATTAGTAGGAGAATAATCCAACATAAACAACCTTAGCAGCCTGTGTTTCTCATGGCAAATATAGAATCAATCCAGTAGTTTAGAAGAATGTTCAATAGAACATAATCAATTTCTTTCAACTTCAGTACCGCCAACCTCTAATGAAGGAGTACGAGAAATTGAAGGAAGAATTAGAAGAGGCCAAGTTCAATTCAAGCCAGTTCAAGATACCCTTGTATTGCCAAAGAAGAATCAATGCCAAAGGAGGATACAACTATCCAGACTATACTCTTCCTCATGGAAGACAAGTCTACTCAGACCACTGAAGTGTGAATTTTCTGATTTTAGGACAATGATTGATTGTACTAATCAATCTGCAAGAGTTATTGATTGCCAAATCAAAGGATCAAGTTCTATTGACTAAATCTTGATCTAGATGCAAATCTCTAACTATTTAGCAAGATCAATAGGTGTAATACCAAAAAACTAACAAGGGCGGCCTCACACTTGTGAAAAACAATCACTGTACAGATTGTGACCAGAGAGCAAAGTACTAAACTCATATGATAGCTTAACATAAAATCACAAAACAAATGTGTAGATATCAAGCAAATTGCTAGAATTGAAATCTCTCATCAACTTCTCATTAGATTTGGTGATCTCTTTATAGATCAAGTACATGAACGACCTGTAAACTGGTCCAGCAGGTCTTAACCGAGCCATTTCTAGTGTAGATAGATGTACATTAGACTTACCAAGTTAGAAGCCATGTTAAAAATGTCACTTCCAACTTGATGTACTTGGTTAATCTTGAGATATTTGATCATGATAGGATCTCACACGTGTGGAGCCTGTTCCCACTTGTGAAAGGATGTACATAACTTACTATTATAAAGTTAGATTGATTTTAGATGGATCTACACAAGTGTGAAATTGACCTTTGAGTAGAATCTAGAAAAAAGTCATTTTGGTCAAACTTTTTGTAAATAGAATGCACTTCCATGTGAATGAGTAAATTCTCCCACTTGTCAAGATGCTATTCACACATGTGGATAAGATTGTAGATGATAAGATAGAGAGATTTCATTGAGATCCTATATTATAGGGAATATTCTTATAAATGTGGAAGGCTAGTTTTTTTTTTGTTTCTAGTTAATGAGAATAGTCAACTTTGGAAAATGAGCATATATGGCTCTCATTGGTGGATCTAGATGATTAGGCACTCTTCACATGTGTGAAGGCTTGTTGGATAGTACTAAGCTTATGGATGTAGGGGATCTATAAAGGGAGCAACCAAATCAATGAGAAGTTGATGTGACATTGGCAATTTCTAGGTTTGTTTGTAATTCTCACATTTGTCTTGAGTTTTTATGATTGGAATGTTTTTGTATGGAAATGTACTTCACTCTCTGTTTACAATCCATACTGGTATTGTCCTCCACATTATTTGCAAAAGTAAGAAAAAGGGTGTTAGCATCAAAGCCCTTTTTAAGAATTAGATGTGGATGTGTAAACTTTTCTGAGTATGAATATGAACTTTTCTATTTCATCATCTCTATTTCATTATCTATGAAATGATTGTTTATTGTTTATGTTTTTCTATTTCATCATGTATAAATTTGTTGTAAACATACACAAACAATGAAAAACAAACAAAAAACATCAATTTAAGATGTAGAACATACCTCATCTATTGCTTGGATGGTCTTTAATTCCTTTTAAGATGCAACTTTTTTTTTTTTTACAAAAGCAAACAATGAACATGAAATCATTGTTAGATTAAAAATCAAAGAATCATGGTTAGATTACAAATCAAAGAATCATTTTTAGATTACAAACAAATCAACAAAAATCAAACCACTATGACATGCACTTTATAAATAAAATGTAATCCACATCAATATGAGATGTAGAAGATACTATGAAATGCACTTTATAAATCAAATGTAATCTAGCAAAATTTAGAATGTATAACATACCTCATGTATTTGCTTGGATTGTCTCCTTTCCTTTAGAATTGCATCACTTTCTTCTACAAAAGTCAACAATGAACAATCATTCATTAATCAAACAATAAACAAACCAATAAACAATGAAAATCTCTCTCTCTCTCTCTCTCTCTCTCTCTCTCTCTCTCTCTCTCTCTCTCTCTCTCTCTCTCTCTCTCTCTCTCTCTCTCTCTCTCTCTCTCTTTTCCAAAAGCTTCTTTTCAAAATCAAAAATCGATCTCCAAATAGAGTCGGGACTCCCAATTTTTTCATTTTGTGGGGTTTTTTTTTTGTTCTAAAATTTCTGCGTGGTAGTGCCACGCGTGGCACTGCCACGCCAAAGCAAAAAAATTTCTGGAGATTTGCCAAAGTGTGGCAATACGTTTTGTAAAAATTTTCTATCCAGTTTTGCGTGGCCGCGTGGCAGTGCCACGCAAATTCAAAATTCAAAAAATACCCCCCCCCCCCAATCACAAATTTGATCGGAGAAAGTGCTGGTGACAAAAATTTTTGATGGCATGGCAGTGCCACACATCCATTGCCACACAGTTTGCAATGCGATTGCCACGGACATTGCCACACGAGGGCCGACAGGTCAAATATGGTCCACGTCTTATGGGCGTGGCAATGAGCTTTTTGGTTGGTAGCTTCGGCAACAAAATACCCTCCGCCTATTCCTTTGTGGGTGATACTTACTAGTTGGGGCACTTTGTGCGTAAGGACGCATCGTCGTATAATTCCATCGTTGCACATTATAGCTGTCCACAGCTATCAATGTGTGGGGAGCAGATTTGATAATCAACCCGCATGGTTTCACCTTGTTCATCTTTTGGGATGGACATCATGACATAAGGTATCCAATGATGTCAGCAATCCACAACAACATCGACGTGGAACAATATGACACCAGAGAGTTTGTCATTTGCCCCTCTACTCTCAGTATGAAATCGTGAGAGGTGATCAGCCAAATAGTATTGCTTACACTTGCGAACACCTATTTTAAAGTCGAACTCTTGGAGAAGCAACAACCATCTCATGGTCTATTTACCAAATACAATTGATGATCTACAAAGAAAATGAAAGGATTGGGTAGAAGGTAATGGCAAAATTTTTTCACACTATATGCCCTTACTAGCATTTCACACTCGGTGGTCATATAGTTCATCTCCGTAGGAATCAACTGCCTACTAGTGAAGTAGATCGGATAATCCTTCTTGTACTCCTCAAGCTGTGTCAGAACACTCCCTATGGCATATTTAGAAGTGTTTGTATGGACATGGAATTCTATGGTCCAGATAGGAGCTCATAGGATTGGTGTCGTTACTAAGGCTTTCTTGAGTTTATTTGAATGCCTCAGTAGCTTTAGCTGTCCATTTGAGTTGGGTGGTCATTTGGTAGATCAAACAAGCATGCTTGGCGAAATTTAAGACAAACTTCCATTAATAATTGTAGTGCCACATGAAGATGTATACTTCATGAACCATTCCAGGTTCAGGCAAGGCAAGTGTAATTATGTGGATCTTGTCAATGTCGGTGGCGATATCTGTCTCGAAACAACATGGCCTAGCACTACACTGTGCGTGATAAAAAATTGGCATTTGGCTGGGTTTAGAGATATGTCGAATAATCGACATTATATGAACACCTTTTCCAAGCAGGACAAATGTTCTCGGCTCGAGAGGAGTGAACACACAAGTCTTCCATGAAGATTTCAAAGAATTTTCTTAAAAATTCCTTGAAAGCAAAGCTCATCACTCGTTGGAAGGTGCTAGGAGCATTACAAAATTAGAATGGTTGGTTGAAACTAGAGAGAAAAAATAAAAGTATCTTTACAAAAGGTCATTTTTTATTTTGGAATTCCTCTAATGGAGGGCCTTTGCAAGCAAAAGCTAAGGAGCAAGAGATACTCTCTCTCTCTCTCCCTCTCAACTGTGTTCTCTTCAAATGAAAAGGATGGCTCCAAAATGGTGTCACATGCCCTTATATAGACATTCCTAGGGTTAGGGTTTTTGGTTCACCCAAAACCATGTGCCATAGCAACATGACTATACAAAGTTTTTAAATCAAATTACATTTTCAACTGATCCCCTTTCACTTTGGGCCCATCTGAGAGTGAATCTACCTCTAATTCTCACGCCATAGGCTTCCGAGACAGTGCACCTTCTACGGGTATCTAGCATTACATTTCTGGTAATTTAATTCTTTTGCCGACTCAACCATGCATTTATTCCCATCGCCATAAAATATGGTTGAGAGGCGTTGGGCTTTGTTGTCACTCATTGGCTGGTCCACTACTTGTCGACTTCTTTGGTATTGGCACTCTCGGTATATTTTTCCTAGAGCTCCTTTATCGGCGCTCTCCGTTGTAGTTTGGTGGCTCAATTCTGCTTCCTGATTATTATGGCTAAAATTTGCTAGAAGAAGTTTTCTAACACACACTTTAAAATAATTTATTTTTTTTAAAGCACGTTGAACTTACCAAAGAAACTTTGGATGCCAAGCTAACCAATTGAGTTAAAAATCTCCTCTTTGATTGTTTCTAGGGAGAGATTAATTGGTACTAGGAAGGATTGAAACCTAAAAAAAGATTGATGTCATGGATTAGGAGAGTTCTTTAATTTCCTAGTTATGCTAGGTTGACGGGTAGTTGATTAAAATACTTTGTTTCATTTGGTAGCTTTGTTCATAATCTGTTAAAAGCTTACATGTCTTACCTTGAGGGGTTTAACCACAAAAATGCCTCATTTTTTTATATTAAACGGTCTTTAATTACAATTTTGTTTTCTTCCTTTTCCAATGATCAGATGCTTCTTTAACTTTGAGCATACACGTGCATGAAACTTGTCGTGATCTCTTCTTTGATTACCTTTTCAACTTTGTCACAAAGCAGCAAGCTATTGTAATTATTTGCTTCAAGTTGACGTATGCTTTCTCAATTTGAGAATAAAAATACCATCTCTATATATTGTTATTTTTCAAGAATTAAATGATATTTTAACTCTAATCCTACATGATAATATTTTTCAACTAATATGATCTTTTGGATGAAGGTCCCCCTTGTTAGTTTTGCTAGACACCTATACATAATTAGTGGTTAAAAAAAGTTTGAAAGAACCTATAAACACGTTGACTATGGAAAACATTTAGATTATTTATATGGGGACTTGAGGCTTAGTAAATTCTCAAGGTAAATGGCCAATCTTCAAACTAAGTCCAAATATCCAAAACCATGAAAACAATCTTCAACTTTCATCTAATCATTAATATGACACTATAGGATGACCATGTGCTTTCATCAACATGCCCCAAAGGACACCTTTCAATGTTCATCAACCTGAAACAATGATTACACAAGAGCACAAGGTATGATTACTTAAGAGCACAAGATATCGTCACACACACATATTGGGACTTGATTTTTGAAGAAGGGTGGCTAAAACTATAAGCCAAGATCTTGTCTACCCCACTACCACTACAAATCATTGGTAAAGTTTACTTTGGTTAGTATAAATTTTGAGTTGCATGATTTAGAAGGCAACATATTTCCACAACCGACAACTTGGAAGTGTCATAGCATCTTTGGATAACCTTAACAAACCTCACCATTGTCTATAAATAATTGATAAAAAAACATTCCTCCGCAGGGGCTTGGGATCACACCAAGCAATCTTTCCCAACTCAACACTTTGAAAGTTAGTGGGTGTAAATAAATACTAAACACACGAAAAGGGGATGTCTTCTTGTGCAGGTTGGCTTTATTGAAGACCATCTTTCCCAACTCAACATTTTTGGAGGGATGTTTTCTTGTGCAGGTTGGCTTTATTGAAGACCGTCTTTCCCAACTCAACATTTCGAAAGTTAGTGGGTCTAAATAAATACCAAACACACAAAATGGAGGGTTATGCAGGTTGCCTTTACCGAAGACCGACATCCCAAGTGACCTTAACAATATCCCCAAGTGTTTTTTTGCGGCCATTGGTGTTCGGCCCGGTTCTCAAGTGACCTTTGGGGTCCCTTGCTCCTTGTTTACCTTGAGTCTTAGGCAAGGGAAAAAACTAAAAGGGTGTACATCAAGCTGCAAGGACTTCCAAGTTCCAAGTTAGAATTTCTGGCTTTGCAGAGGAGGAGGAGGAATCAATCATTGGGCTGCTGGACACCTAGATTATCGTGAGATTATGAGGCAGCCGAGGGGCCAGGGGCCAGGGGCCAAGCCGCCAATAGCGTGCTTGGGCTAGCCCACCCACTTCCCAGAATCGATTTCTCGAATCCCTACCCAGGCGTGGGCATGCCTGGCCAAAACCCTTAAAAAAAGCTTTCATTAATTATGACACCAACAACTCCCCTTCCTCTCGAGGCTTTCTTTGCAGTGAAAATGGAATCGTGGGCTGTCGAGAAGGATGCTTCTGCAGCTATGTACGATGAGTGGTGTGAGACTTATCACTTTCCTTACTGCCTACCTGGCTTACGGAGTTGGACTCTCGGGATATTGAGAAGATCATAATTCTAAGCATTAAAGGGTAGTAGGAGCAATTGAAAGATCCCGATCAGTCTATCTTGGATTCATCCTTCTTGGGTTAGCCTTTTTGCATGTTCACATCCCTAGCAATTAAAGATTTTGCTATATCTTCGTTCACCCATTTGCATTTGCCAGCTCTGATCGTACTAATGCTTTGAGAGACACTACGATCGCAGTGAGTGACAGATGGACTTGCAAAACGACAGCTTTAATTTGCCCAATTGTGATACTTTAGAGCATATGAAAGCACGAATTATACACTTGACTTGCTACTTAAACTTTTGGAAATTAAGCTATATGCTGCAGAAAACTTAACTGCCCTTTTCGTTTTGCTATGCAGCTCGAGAGCCTCGAGATGATTAGCATAACACTTAAACCGGTTTGAAAGAGTACGCACCAAATTGAACATTACGTTTTATTACTCTCCACTACTTTATAATCTTGATGCCATTCTTATTTAGTACAGTACTTATGTTGCTTCCGATGCTGTCTTAGAGTTTAAACACAAAGAAGTTACAAATACAGATACAAACTACATCTCAGGAGTCAGATTACGCATCTGGTTTTCTCCAACTACCCTGAAAAGATGTTCCCATGCAAAAACTGCACTGATGTTCTGCCGGAAGTGAGCAAAGAAAACCATAGAATTCATAATAGAAGTTCTTGCAATCTTGTAAACTTGAAGATAAAGTGCACTGGACTACGGCTCTTTTACTGACATAAAGATTTTACATCAGCCCAAAATGGAATCTGATGGGAGATCAGAACGACTGAAAATAAGTTTTGCTGTGGTCTCAGCAGAATATAGCACTACTACCGCTATACAAGACTGTTTTACCGCGAAGGTAAAACCTTCTTCCCTCCGACTCAACCTTGAACATGGTCTCGGCGCTCTGTGCTGCCTCTTTGGAGGACGTCTTCTGAACTTGATGGTTCACTTCCATCCGATCAACCTCAAAAATCCTGCAGAAAAGTCACAGTTGTGACATAAAATTAAAGAGTAGTGAATTAAAGAGGACTGTGTGCAATCAAGGCTAGTGTATGATACCTGCAGAGAGAACAAAGCTATCGATGAAGGTCGTAGTCATAGGGTGAGGGACTCAGAGCTTCGGCAAACAGCATGGTTGGAGCTCTGCCTCCATCCTCGGCAAGCATTGTGAAAAGAGAAGAACTTCTGAATGCAGGACTACTAATGAGGCGTGGCGATCTTCGGAATGCAATAATATCAGAACGCAACATTCCTTCTTCACCCGAAAATGCTCCACTCCAGGTTGATGCTGGCGTCTGGGGCCTCGTCACAATCTCATCTCGGCAGGTTGGACAAGATGTGTGAGCACAGAGCCACATGGCTATGCACTGAGAGTGGAAGCTGTGCTTACAATTGGGAAGCACCCGCTGTTCCTCGCCTCTGCCAAACTCGCCTAAGCAAATGGCGCATTCGCTGCTTTCATCCAAGCTTTGCAAAGGAGATTTGTATGTGCCGAAAGAAATCACAGACATGTAATCCGTCTCGGTCTTTTCACTTCCCAAGCTCTCCACTTGAACTACTCGGTTGTCCACCGAACAGTCATCTCCAACCCATTGTCTGTAGCCCGTCATGTACCTCACTAGACTGTGTAGAGCTACAACACAGATCATCACACATAGTAAAATTGCTAAAGTTATCACAATCTGAACATCGAAAGGCTTAGAGCCGCTGTCGCTGGTGTCTGAGTTCGACTGCAGCAAACTCCGACGGCTGGCTGAACCGGAATGAATCTCCGCAACAAAATGTTGCAGCAACCCAGCTACTACTTCCTCTGTTGCCGCCGAGGAACCCGATCCTATAACACCCACGTCAGTAGAGGTTGTCATCTGAAATACAAGGCAAAACAGCCGATCTCCTTACCTCTAGTCTTCCCAGCTTGCTTTATCACTCAACCTACATCTAAACTATGAGCAGAAGGAGACCCCAGCTGAAGAAGAGTCGATCGTGTCCTTCACCAACCAGATCAAAGACTCAAACGCTCTCTGCCATACCAGAATTCTCACACACTCTCTCTCTCGCGGTCTCACACTGTCTCTTTTACTCTCTCGCTTTTGTGTGGAATTGGACTGGTCTATGTGATGTCTCAGTGCAGAAGGAGGACACGCGAAAGTCCGCATGTGCTAACAAGGAGTAGCAATACACAAAGCATCATCTGTCACCAATATGGTAGTAGATATATAAAGGCATAAAATTGACATGTATGATCTGACGCTGTCCTGCAGGTTTCGCCAGCCACCTCGAATATACGGCTTCAAGTATAGATTGTCATGTTCGTTTCATTCCATTAGGTGGTGGAAAAAAGGTTGTTCCCTTGTTACCTAACTTTTCTTCTTGGGTGCTCCGAAAACATTCCCCTTTTTTTTAAAGGCTGTTACTCTTTTACCTTTAAAATCTCGGAACTCCCAACTTTTTTGGGCTAAAATTGTTACCTTTCAAATCTTGAAACTCGAACCTTTTTTTGGGCTAAAATTGCTACCTTCAAAATCTTGAAACTCAAAAATTAAACTTTTTTTGGCTAAAATTGTCCAATAGTACATCTGCCAGTGAATATTGTATGCAAAAGTTAACGAATGAAATCAAACAATCGTGGCTACAAATATATCTTCTTACAACTTTTACAATGTGCAAACTCTAAAATTTTCTTTGATATCAAAAAATTTACATGTCCTTGCTTATTCTCCTATCTCAAACGGTAGCGATCTTTGGGAAAAATCCCTTGTCAATAAAATGATTTTTAACATGAATCTATATATCATATGACAACATTGTTTAGATATAGCCTTTAGCTCACTTTGTAACCATGTTATGATTTTCATTTTCTCACCATTTGGATTGCATATACTCTACTTAGAATGCATACAATATCAAAGTTTTCATCATCTCAATAAGATCATGATTTTTCATACTAGCAATATTAAAGACTTCAATTAGCTATTTTTGTTGAACAAAGAATTACATTTTCCTACATAAAACATAGATGTTGATTCTTCAAATTTAGTCTCTTACATACATCATAATTTTTTGAATTGGTTGTTGGAAAATGATGATGGTTGCATTCTCAAAGAGTGCCAATTTTTGTGAGCATCTAGGCTCTCTCTCTCTCTCTCTCTCTCTCTCTCTCTCTCTCTCTCTCTCTCTCTCTCTCTCTCTCTCTCTCTCTCTCTCTCTCTCTCTCTCTCTCTCTCTCTCTCTCTCTCTCTCTCTCTCTCTCTCTCTCTCTCTCTCTCTCTCTCTGCTACGGTTGAACATGGCTAAAAGGTTAACTCCTACTAAGTTTGTATGAAAATTTCAGCCGAGAGAGTACTGACCTTGTTGATTATACACATGTTGTTTAAAAAAAAGGTTTTTTTTTAATGGGAGTTACCGGGATACGTGACGACTTGCCCTACAAGTTTGTGAGGAACGGTGAGGATTTGCCCTTCCACAAAGCTTTGAATCCAACAATGGGCATTATGTCAAGGAGATTACTGGCATTATCTAGCTACAAGCAATTCATCACAAATAGATCAACTGAAAAAGAGAGATCACTCCTCAACACAAGTGAATGCTCTATGAACTGTATTCACAAAAGGACTGAAAGGTACATATATATAGTCTTATTTTTTGGGACTGCACCTCTGCATGGTGTTACAGTCCCCATTACTACTCAGTCAGTATGTGTCGTCAAACTGCACACATGCAAACTATTACATAAACAAAAAAAAACTTAAAACCACTGCTTAAATAGGAAATAGTCATGGAACCATAAGATAAACTCGAGCTTACTTATTCTAACAATCTCCCTTAAGACCTAGTTTATCTTTCTTACAAAGAGCTTTTCGTTTAAAAACTCAAAGTTATCAATACTTAAAGCTTTAGTAAGTATGTCACTAGTTGATCCTCTCTCTTACAATGCACTACATCTATTTAATTAGATAATAGTTTCTCTCTCTAATGAAATGATATTTAATCTTTATATGCTTTGTGCGTGCATGGAATACATGATTTTTAGGTAGCTGTATAGCGCTCTAGCTATCACATCTGATCACAGTAGGCTTACTCTACGGAATTCCAATGTCTTCCAACATCCTCCTTAGCCAAACTGCTTCTTGCATAGCTGAACATAGGGCTTTGTACTCTGCTTCCGTGGTAGAAAGAGATATTGTATATTGTTTCTTACTAGACCAAGAAAATACACCATTACCAACATGAAATACGTACCTTGTGGTGGATCTTCTTGTGAAAATATGCAAAATTGGACCTAAAATGATCCACAAGAGGGATTGGATGTTAGATACAATTGATCTACCAATCTACACAAGATTTAAATCAATCTAGATCAAATTTAGATGAGAAAAACTAACAAGAACAATCATTAATGAAGGAAATTGTACTTGTTGGTTTCACACGTGTGAAAACCTGTCAGAGTACGGACTCCAGCCTGAAAACAAAGTACAAATGTAGAGATTGACAATAATTTGCTTCCAAAACCAAGATTGGTGTTGCTTGATGATTATGGCCAAATGTGGCTCTATATATACATTTCTTGGAGCTCGAGGTACTGATCATGCATCAAGCTTAAATAAACTAAACAACTTAAACTTAGACTTATAACTTAGACTTAAGAAAACTTAAGCTTAGAAAGATTCTAAGTTATCTTAAGCTATCTTAAGTCTAGAGTTAGAGATTCTAAAAGTCTTAAATTCTAAGTTAGAAGTTAAAAAGCCTTAGAATGACTAGTTTAAACAATAATCCCATAAGCTAGTGGATGCTTATGGAAGGCCCTTCTTGCTATAAGAAGAGATGCATTTCCCTTGTAATCAACACTTTGTGATTATGACATATAACTCTTGATATCATCTTGACAAAAGCTTCATATACAAGGCTTTTCTTAGGCAATAATTCAATCCAAGTGTATCTACTACAATCATCTATAAAATTCACATACAATAAAGCACCTCCATTATTTTCATGAGAAAAAGCATGTACATCCAAATGGATAAGATCTAAAGGTTAGGTAGATCTTGTTAAAAATCTGTTGTAGGAAGTCTTGTGTGATTTGCAAGGCCACATGCCTCACACACTTTGCCACACTTTCAATAGCCACATTAGCATCCAACTTAAAGAGCCTTCCTTGCTTAATGCCACTAGCTATGCACTTATCATTTTTCAAGATGAAACACACTCCATTCTTGAAATGTGCATCTAGTCCATTGTCCATTAATTGACCAACACTAAGCAAGTTTGTTGTAATGGATGGAACATACAAAACTTTATCAAGATCTATCCTCTTAGATGATCCTAAGCATAATGGAATAGATCCTATGCCATCTATCTTGCATTCTTGATCAGTAGCAGTGTAGATTGACTTCTTAGAATCATTATAAAAAAGTAGATTAGAAAAATAATGCTTGTTGAATGACATGTGGGAACTAGCCCCACTATCAATCCACCATATCTCTTGACTTGATCTTGGTGTAGATGCTACCATTAAGGATGTGTTGAAGCCATCCTCTTCCTCCTCCCCTTGTGCATTCTTCTTCTTATAACATTCGAAATCAAAGTGTCCTTTCTTCCCACAAAAGAGACACTTTAGGTTGGATTTGTTCTTTTGCTTCCCTTTGGAGGTAGATCCTCCATCCTTTGCCTCGGTCTCCTTGCCTTGGATATTCTTGAAAGGATGAGTCTTCTTTTTGCCTTTAGATGTGAAGTTTGCTTTCTCATCACGATTATGTAGTGATAAGGACTCCATTCTTGTTTTGAGGTGTAGAAGCCTACTCTGCTCGGCCACAAGAACATTATGGAATTTTTCAATTGATGGAAGTTGATCTTGAATAGCAAAATATTGAACTAGATTAGAGAACTCATCTCCTAATCCATTCAAAATTACTTGTACTAGTTCATTGTCTTGGATCTTCTCTCCTATAGATCCCAATTCTTTGTTCAAAGATTTTATCCTTAGGACATACTCTTGTCCATTTTCTCCACTTCCCCTCGTGCTTTGCAAGATCAAGTTTCTTAGCATAAGCACTCTTGAAGTGTTATTGGATTCATAAATGTTCTTTAGTGAATCCCAAGCCTCTTTTGATGGTGGTACGAGAAGCCACCTCCTTCAAGAGGTCATTGCTTACATTCAACTTTGTATGGAAGCTCATTAAGTGGGCTGATACCCTAAATTAAAGGGATTTCATGTATTTAGATATATGGAATAGATCTTGGTTTTCAATCTATGTGTGATCTATGTGCAATCACAAAGTCTTAGGAGATCAATAACACACTTTATGGAACTCCCACACATGTGAAATTCGACATGGTATCAGACCCTACCTAAGATATCCATGCATATATCAAGTTTGCTGTGAAAATTTGCCTTGAAATCAAGATTTTGTTAGTGTAGATGCATCTCCTCTTGTGATAATTTTGTGAGTGTAGATGCATCTCCTTTCGTGATAATTTTGTGAGTGTAGATGCATCTCCTCTCATGGGAGAGTCTCCTCTATGAGAATTTTACAAACATAGACTCAAACTATGATAAGAAATTTATTGTAGTGACTATTTTTTACTTTTGTGTGGATAACATCACCAATTCAATTGGGTTGATAGATCTTGGCTCTTTGGTGATGTTAATATATTGTGCTCAATGTGATTTACTTATAAACGGAGATTAACTCCATGTTTATTTTGATTTCTCTCTCATCTCCCTAATGGACAACAAGTCAATTTTATTGTACCTAATTCCATTCTACCATGGTAGCTTTTAGCTTTGTTGTATTAGTTCTAAGTTATTGTGATTATTTGCTAAAATATGAGGTGTTAGTCCTAGGTGAGTTTGAGTATGAAATCGATTTTTTTTACTATCTTAGTTCTTTGAAGTGCAATCTATTATTTAATTTTTAAAATAAGGCAAAGCTTCTCATGATGTATATCACCTTGTTATTACTATTATGAAATGTTAAATAATATTGCTTTGATATTGATACTCATTTTCGGCAGTTTTTCTCTTCTGATTACACCTTGAAATAATATCTATAGGTACTATATTAAGCACAAATAGATCAACCAGCATTGATTCATTATTATCAACATGAATGCTAACATACTCATTATCACAATCTCCAAAGAATTGAGCCTACAAGAACACACACAAAAGGCAATGTAAGTGTTTAAAGTGTGGGAAACTTCAAATGAGCAACTAGAACTCAACCTCAAACAATAGGCCTCCAAATATTCAGGTTACAATTAACTATATTTCACACTCCCTCTTTAATGTAACTTGTTATTTCTACAATGTAGTTTTGTTGTATGTAATGAATAAACTCCTTAAGGATATATCTTTATTCTAAGATCTTAAG
Organism: Diphasiastrum complanatum; assembly: GCA_029204225.1. Taxonomy (NCBI): domain Eukaryota; kingdom Viridiplantae; phylum Streptophyta; class Lycopodiopsida; order Lycopodiales; family Lycopodiaceae; genus Diphasiastrum; species Diphasiastrum complanatum. The sequence goes on along the minus strand of CM055111.1, from coordinate 6,800,596 downwards.
GGATAGAAATTTCTTTCTCATAAAGAGACGAGTGGTGACATATGTAATTTCATACAAACCAATAAGAATGTCCCACGCTTCCTTGGAAGTGAAACAATTAGCTAAACTAAGCTATTTGCAAATCTTTCATATTTAGGGATATGATGGCTAAGGCTTTGTCATCCTTTGCTTCCCAAGTGGTTAACGATTTTGGTTCAGCCGGTTTGGCTATCGAACTGTTAGCATATCCCCATAATCCCCTTTTGAATCATTCTCATTTTGAACTTCCACATGTGAAAATCATCACCATTGAGCTTATTGATCAATCAGATCTCATAGCTTGAATTTTCCATGATTAAAAAATGATATTAAAATTAGCAATAATCGTGAACTTGATAGATATTTCAAATCCTCTATGATACGACTTGTTGGGGGAATGTTCGATGACACAATGGAGTGTCTGAATGTTTCTCCCAAGAAGAAAACAATAAATTATAAGGATCGATCTTTGAATATTTAGACAATCACTAGATAGCTAGATTATTTGTTTAGCTTAGTAGGATATCTAAGGTAGGTGTCATCGACAAACATGAAGAGTGTGAAAAATTAGGCATCTATGACGGGCATGCATTCTTCATCAGATATTCTACTTTAATCTTTTAAATGAGAGAGAGAGAGAGAGAGAGAGAGAGAGAGAGAGAGAGAGAGAGAGAGAGAGAGAGAGAGAGAGAGAGAGAGAGAGAGAGAGAGAGAGAGAGAGAGAGAGAGAGAGAGAGAGAGAGAGAGAGAGAGAGAGAGAGAGAGAGAGAGAGAGAGAGAGAGAGAGAGAGAGAATATGAGTGCATTCTACTATGATTAACACATACATAGATAATAGAGAATCTATAAATTGAAGCTATTGAAATACAATGATAAGATCACTGAAGAAAATCTGTGACCGGTAAGATTTGTAGTAGTTTTACACTAGGCACTATGATCCTATTATGCTTCTTCAATTGATTGAAGATGCAACTAACAGATAAGGCAATCTCTCTATTGTCTTAGATTGCTCTCACTCTCTCTTGATAGATTATGATTGTAATAACTCAGAAAATCTATTATGATTAATTGATTCTTTTTTACTTGCCTTATTCCGATCATACACTCTATTTCTATATATGTACAAAGTAAAAAAGTTTAGCACCTAATTAGTTCTTGTAAATGATGTGTTTAACACTAAGTGAGTGTTTACAAGAAGAGACTAATTTGATCAATACATTTTGCATTATGAACCATAGTCAAATAGGCGGACAATGATAAGTATTTGCATACAATAGCATGACCGAAGAGGGACATAGTCTGCATCAAATTTGATAGAGGAAATACTCCATTATAAGTGGTACCATGTTTATGGTCGAATCGATAGTTCAAGTTGAAGTAAAAATTGATGTCGAGATAGTCAATAGTCGATAGTCAACAATTCAAATTGATTTGATAAGAGTTGTCTAACTCAAAATCAAATATTGAGTCTCGAGGTCCGGATCATATGTCGACCTTCACTTTATCTCAAATTTCTATGTATTTTTGCAGGTTGTTCAAATATGCATTTAAAACTATAGACTATCTCCGATAATAGCTCATTTCTACAGGCTGTTATGATAAGTGAGTATGTATAGTAGATAGGCATTTTCAAAAGATAGAATTAGGTGAGTACGAGTAAGATTAACCTCCATGGTGTTTGACGACTATATCCATGGCTAGGGATATCAATAATAGCTCTAGTTTTGGTTAGGAGTGTACCAGGGTTGCACTGCATACATACAAGAGACATCATAGGGCCTATACTATAGCCTATAGAGACTCACTCTCCCACACTTCCAACGTTTAGTAGTTGGTTACCACTTTTCTCTCCTCATCAATATTCACAAATTGTGGCTCAGGGTTGAAGCTATTGTGGTTTAATCTTTAGATTCCACTTCGTAGAGTTTGGCTCCACAAAAACTTATTTTAGTGCTTTGTAGTTGGATCTTCAAGAGATAATATTTACATTAAAAATGTTCTCTTAATGCCTACTCTTACAAAGTGTTTAGTCAATGTAGGACAAACAATTAGAATTGTTATCAATTCAATCTAGTTTCTTGCTTGATCAAGATAAGTTCACAACTAGTAAGCTTGTAGTATCTATCTCTTCTTTTGGTGAATCACTGAGTGCCAGAGATGATGTTTCCCTTATAGGTTTGTGTCATTCCAAACTAACGCTGCTAAAATCTTTCGTAAAGAGATTACCTCAAAGAATCTATAAGGCTTGTGCACCTTTGAAATCACACAAGCTTAAATTTTGAAGGTCATCAACAAGATCAAAAGAGCCACTCCAAGTAGTCCACTTGGACATCACTTTGCTAAGTCTAATTGCATTGGTGGATATTTGTAAAATTCATTGATGATTTTAGTAGATGTCTAATATATATTCTAAAAAGACACCTTATCAAAATGGTATAGTTGAGAGGAAAATAAATTTATGTGAGTGTGCAAAAGCAATGTTATTAAGACAACTTTTTTAAAAAAAAATTTAATTGAAGTGAGGCTTTTAATTGTGCAAAGTATCTTTGGGATAGGTTGTCTGGTGAACCTCTAGGATGTAAAATCCATTTGAGGTCTTGTTTGGTAAGAAGCCAAGTGTAGATCATTTGCAAGTTTTTGGATGTACATATGACGCTCATATCCAAACTCACTAGAACCTATGTTCACATTATTATGTTGAGGTTCATTTGGAAGATTTTTTGTCCATGTGGACATAAAGGTAGAAGAAGAAAAAATCTTCTCAAAGGCCTTTTTGAAGTTGAAAGTTTCTCTGATGCCTTTGCAAGATAGGCCTAAAAAGGATATAGTGAAGTGAGCGGGCCTATAGTGTAAGTGATCTAAAATAGCATTAGAGGAATTCCTAATCGTCATAAGAACTCTTACCAAAGATGCTTTTATTTTTTTCTTTCATTTTAACTCCACATGGACCGATAAAAGCCTCCAATAGGACTGAAGCATAATGGAATCATATGAATGTGAACATAGACTCTAATTGCTTATCGGACAAGTCTAAAAAGCATGGCATTGGGCTGTAAAATTGCCCAGAAACAAACTCCCATCATGTGAACATAAACTTGGGCAACATAAAGACTTCTTACTTGATGTTCCTTATAGGGAACTTTTTTGTAAAAAAACATTTCTCTAATGATTATTTCCTATAAATAGAGGTGTCATTTTCAATGAGTGAGAAACCCTCAAATTGAGTAATAATGATACTTTCAAAAAGTTTAAAGTAGAAAGGAGGAATAGTATAAACCTACGGACAACAACTATGATACTCTTATGAAAAACCAAACTTGGGATTTTGTTTCTCTTCCTCCACACTGTTACAAAGATCTTCACCTTTTGAGAGCACCTTCAACTTTCTAAGGGTGCCTTAAACTTATTTAAGACACCTTCGGCTTTTTTGCAAAAACCCAAAGAGAGAGAAAAATGTCGAAGGTCGTCTAAAATGAACGAGGAACGTTCCTAGCCACTTTCTGTAATTTGCGAAGTGAGAGATTTTGCGATGTCCTTGTCCTCGTCCACGTCAACGATGTTGATTTGTTGACCGTATATATACTGTGTATAGTTGTCACAAAAGTTGTGAGAGATTTCAACTAGTTTAGTCTAGTTTATTCATATTTTGGTTAATTGTCAATAAGAGGCCAAAACTCATTTTAGACTTAGAGACAAACTTTTTGAAGTTATATTAGTTTAAAATACATTCAATAAACACTTTTGGAAAGTGTGGAAAATTTGGTAGTCGAGTTTGAGAGAGATTCAAATTTGAACTTTGGGTACATTGAATCTAGACCCAAAAATAGTAGGGTTTACATTTTGGAGGGAAAGCCAAGTGGCCAAATAGGGTTTGGAAACTCTATAAAAGGATGTAACTCGTTGAGAGACACATCTTCTCTCTTCTCTCTCTCATTTCATCATTATACATGGTTCTCTTTGGGTTCTACTACTCATTGGTGCACTATCTTGGTTTTGTCTTGCAATTCTATGTGTAGAATGATCATTTATTGCTATTTTGTGGTTCCACACGTGTGAAATACAGTAGGGTACCGTAATTGTATGGACAGCAAACATATTTTATGTTTTGGTTCGTGTTTGATCAATATCTCTTAGAGTTTGCATCTCATTTTGTATGTAAATGCTGATTTTTCTACATTGGCAGGATTGTTGGTTTGCTCCTTATTGTAAACAAAGATTTGGGACATGGATTGGATCTTGAATGATCTGAAATCCTTCACATGGTATCAGAGCTCTTGTGTTTCAGGTTATGAAAGGATCAGCCATCTTTAGCAAGGATTTGGAGGAGTTACCAATGCTAGAGCATGCTAGATTGATCTCTACTCAAAAATCAGCATTTTTGCATGTGTAGAGTTGACCTTTTGTAGGTCAAAACTCAATATAGGGTTATATACTTGATCAATTCCGATTTCACACTTGGTTTACTGGATTTAGATGATATTTGGTGCATTAGGAAGGTCTCATTGGAGTCTACAAGAAGATATACCAAGTTTTTAGAAATTGCATGTAGAATTTGAGATATTCAATTTTTTGTTATTTTGTCAAAACCCTAATTTTGATTGGATCTCTAGTTTGTGAGGTTACTGAACTTCATTTGAGTGTGTTTCAATCTTAGGAAGTGGCAAGAATCATTAGATTGAGGATAGATCATAGATTGATCAAGATTTCACTATTATATGTGTTGATTTTCTAGCTAGAAGTGCTAGAAGAGATTTGAGAGGTTCCATATCTTTGTGATTTCTTCTTGAGTTCATTTTTTGACATTCAAGAGAGTGATTTGTGCATTGTAACAGGTTGAAAGAGAAGATCAGGTCACTTCAACATGGCTACAAGTGGTGGATCTATGTTGGAGAGCAATGATAGGCTTACCTCAATCAACTATTCTACTTGGAAGGTGAGGATGGAGTCCTTATTGGAGATGAATGAGTTGATGGAGATTGTTATAGTTTTGGAGGAGAGACCAGCAACTCAACAAGATCAAATGAGGTATGACAAGAGAGCAAAGAATGCTCTACACATGATCAAGATGAATGTTACCAATGAACTTCTCAAGGAAGTTGGTAAGTGCACATCATCTTTGGAGGCTTGGGAAGCTTTATGAATCCAAGTCTACATCAAGAGTGCTTACTCTTAGGAGGCAAATCTTTCAAAGTTCGCAAAAGAAGGAAGAGAGTACTCATGCTTTTGTTTTGAGGGTTAAGGCATTCAATGGTGAGTTAGCATGTATTGATGAAAGCATTAAGGAGGTAGAGCTTGTTCAAGTTATACTTAATGGCTTGTTGGATGATCATGCTAATCTTGTTCAAAGTTTTGCTATTCAAAAGACTTTGCCAAGTATTGTGGATTTGCAAGAGATCTTGGTGAATGAGGAGTATAGGCTTCAATCAAGAGGAGGTGGATCTACATCGACATCTCATTATGAAGAGGATGCTATGTTCATCAAAGGCAAGTTCAAAGGCAAAGGCAAAGGCAAGTGGTCTAAAGGGCAAGATCAAGGTGAGACTTCTTCTTTTGGCAAAAAAAAAGATAAGTCTAAGTTGAAATGCTTTTATTGTGGAATCAAAGGGCATTTTGCAAATGAATGTTTGAAGAAGCAAAGAGATGAAGGTAGCAAGCAAATCAACTTTACTACTAATGATGAGGGTCTAGGTGGTGGTGATTCTCTTTTGATGTAAGGATGTTGCTAGGTGCATGCATGAAGGAGGTGGTTCTTCTACATTCTTTTGTTATGATTCCAAGAAAGTCATTTTTCCAGCAAGTAGAGTTACATGTCTTCATAAAGAGAGTAAATCAAATGTTTCTATCAAGAGACTTGGTGAGGAAGATAGTCACAAGTCAAGAAGAAGAGAAGTATGTGAAGAGTTCAAAGTAGGATGTACTTTGAATGATGTCATTGTGAATGATAGTGAGGAAGAATCATTATCATATGAGTCATTACCTAAAACATTGAGTAGAAGTTATTGTTTGAGAAAAGAGAGTACTTCAATCATCCTTATGTTGAAGGTACTAATCATTTTTTTCATGGCTTCTAATGTTTTTGAGGTTTCTACTTCTTATGATGCAATCATTAAGAGGGAGTCTTATGAGGGAAGAGCAATGGAAGATTGGTTCTTGGGAAGATCCAAGGCATGGATCTCATATCTCTTCATCAACTCAAAGGATTCTATGATTATGAATTGATCACTCATGATCAAGATGGCAAAAGGTTGGTTGAAGAAGACTACATGGAGCAAATCGAGAGGCAATTTCTTCAAGGCAAGGGAGATCTCATTGGTGAGATTATTGAGGTTTGTTATGGACTCAAGAGGGCTGGATTTATTAGGTTTGATACTCATCTTCACCTACTCTACTTCATGTTGGATGGAAAGTTTGGAATCTATCTTTTGATTTATGATGGTGACATTGGTGGCATTGTTTTCACTAACCTTTATGGAAGATCGAGATCAAGCATTGATGAGATCTTGTTGAATCTAGATCATATGTTTGAGAAGGAGTATTTCCAGAGGTTCAGGTATGAAGATATTCATATCTTTGATATCTTTGATGATCAAGAGAAAGGTAAGCAAGTGGAAGCGACTCATTTTGCTTTACTCACATGTTTTGGAGAATTTTCTTGTGTAGATGATGCTATGCAAGTGGATATTGGTTCCCATGGTTTTCATACTAGAAAATCAAGTAATGGATCTGAAAAACAAAATTTGTTCAATGACTTTGATGGTCAAGTTGAAGATCAAGAGGTTGATCTCAAAGGGCTTCAACTAGTCAAAAGGGAAGTTGGCAATTTGGAGCTAATCAAGAGCATCAAAGGAGAGGTAATTGGCAAAGGTGTTATGGATATGTTTTTGCAGCTTATTGAAGACTCAAGTAAGGTCAAAGCAGCAGCAAGGAAGTGTTGTTCAAGTTTACTTTACTTGTTTTGTCTCATGTTTAGCTATTTCATGTGGATGTGTGCAAATTGTCAAGATATGGACAAACTAGCTACATTGTCTTGCAATATCTTATTGTTGGTGTTGTACTAGCATTCTTGGCTGGTTTTGCTGATGGAAATGAGGCTAATGGAGGCTCATTATATCACTCATCCATGATCAAGTTCTCAAGTGTTGAGCTACTTGTGCCAATACTTGGAGATTGTCAATTTTTGGTGAATTCATGGTCATTTTCTTGTGTCAAGTAGATCTTGAAGATGGACTAGTGCAACCTACTTGGTTTATGGAGTCATGTGGTGCTGGATTTGCATCATTAATGTACTCACCTACTCGTGGATTTCCAAGGTTTGATGGTTTCTTGTGGCAAGATGGAGATGGAGGCTCATTCATGGAGTTTTATGGTGGAGACATATCAAGAAAGGACAAAGTTGGAGGAGACAAGCAAGCAAATGGTCATCACTCACATTTATTGTTTGGTTGCTGTAATTTTTCATAGAGTTCAAAGTTTGAAACATGGAGGAATCATTTCATTCACATTCTATTTGGATCTTCATGTTCTAGTTATATCTTGATGTGTAAAATTGATGTAAGAAATAGTGAAGCATCCAATTTGGACACTATTCTCTATACCAATTATGAAAGATACTTTAGAACCTTAGAAAGGAGATCTATACTTAGGATGGAGATCATTCTAAAGTTGGATCAAAGTTCTATTGTCAAAACTATGCCAAAACTAGTTGAAGAGGGAGTGTGAGAGATTTCAACTAGTTTAGTCTAGTTTATTCATATTTTGGTTAATTGTCAATAAGAGGCCAAAACTCATTTTAGACTTAGAGACAAACTTTTTGAAGTTATATTAGTTTAAAATACATTCAATAAACACTTTTGAAAGTGTGGGAAAGCTGGTAGTCAAGTTTGAGAGAGACTCAAATTTGAACTTTGGGTACATTGAATCTAGACCCAAAAATAGTAGGGTTTACATTTTGGAGGGAAAGCCAAGTGGCCAAATAGGGTTTGGAAACTCTATAAAAGGATGTAACTTGTGGAGAGACACATCTTATCTCTTCTCTCTCTCATTTCATCATTATACATGGTTCTCTTTGGGTTCTACTACTCATTGGTGCACTATCTTGGTGTTATCTTGCAATTCTATGTGTAGAGTGATCATTTATTGCTATTTTTGGTTCCACACGTGTGAAATATAGTAGGGTACTATAATTGTACGGACATAAAACATATTTTATGTTTTGGTTCATTTTTGATCAATATCTCTTAGAGTTTTCATCTCATTTTGTATGTAGATGCTGATTTTTCTACATTGGCAGGATTGTTGGTTTGCTCCTTATTGTAACCAAAGATTTGGGACATGGATTGAATCTTGAATGATCTGAAATCCTTCACAAAAGCCATATACTTCCAAGTACAACGACTTTTTGATTAGGTGACAAACATTCAATGTAATTAATACACGGATGAAATCTATAAATAGATCATCCAAGCGGTCACGGTTGGTGCCTTGGTATCTTTGTCATGTTCAGCATGTTAAAGAGCTTCTGGTGCTTGATCCTGGGATGCGCTTTGGTGAAGATGTCTACGACCATTTCCATTGTGGAGCAGTATTGAAGGATCACTTGCCCTGAGAAAACTTTCTCCCAAATGAAATGATACTGGGATTTAGTATTTGGGTTTGCCATAAAATTTGGGATTCAGTGACAGTGAAATACAACTCATGTTGTCACACAAAATGGTGGTAGCATTAAATTGAGTGTGATGTAAGTCGTGAATTAACAACCTGATCCATATAGCTTCTTTTGAAGCTTGACATGCTGCGATGTACTCTGTCCTCTATTGTAGAAAGCGCAACTGATTTTTGCTTCCTTGAGTTCCATGAAATTGGTCCCCCTGCCATATAGTAATACAACCCGGAGATAATTTTTCTGGTAGAAACTGTTCCTGCCCAATCTGAGTCAGAATAGCCTCGCAGGATGAGTGGGTTGATAGCATTTTCATCATAACATAAGACGTGATCTAAACTTCACTGAATATATCTCATCACTCTCTTCAATGCTTTCCAATGAGAGATCTTGGGATTAGACATGAATTGACTTAACATGCTAATAGTGTATGCTAAATCTAGTCTAGTACACATCATTGCATACATTAGAGATTCGATTAGTGAATGATAAGGGTACTTCGCTAAGTCAAGTACTTCACTATCAATCTCAGCACAAGAAGATTTAGTCAATACTATACTTGGATCCATTGGAGTATCATTGGTTTTGTGAGTGGGGAAGTCGACCAGTGTCCAGGTCTGATTCGTCAAAAGTAAGTTGTACTCACTTTCCATAGCTTCTTGCCACTTCACAACATCCTTGAAGTTAATTGCTTTGGCTAGGCTCTCTGGTTCTTCTGATGAAGTCCAGAATGATTGAGGTGTATACCTCTCAGGAACTGTCTGAGTCCGTAAGAATCTAGGATGCACTGATTCTTCTTCTTGAACTTCTCCAGATCTGCTCGAGCTTGCTTGGTCTAGTTTAGTGACAGGTACTGCTATCTGCTACTCGCCTTCTGTAGCTGTAGCTACAGGTTCTATAGAAGAATCATCAATGTTGGAAGGCTGAATGCTACATGAATAGGATGAAATAACATAACATCATCTATCAATGGTTGTTTAAAATCATAATATGCATGTTCTTGAAATATTACATCCCTAGAGACAAACACTACATTGGTGGATGGATCATAAACTTTATAAGCTTTATGTTCATCAGGATAGCCAATGAAAATACAATTATTTGTCCTATGATCCAGCTTCTTCCTAAGTTGTTTAGAAATGTGAACAAAACATATACAACCAAAGATTTTTAAATGGCTGACACTGGGCTTGTGCCCATGCCAAACTTCATAAGGATTTTTGTTGTTGATGGCTCTGGTGTTGGATCTATTCTGCACATAACAAGTTGTGGTAGTAGCTTCTGCCCAGACCTTCGCAAGTAGGTGTGTTTGATGTAGCATTGATTTGGCTGACTTGAGAAGAGTTCAGTTCTTCCTTTCTACAATCTCCTTCTGTTGAGGTGAATAGGAAGTGGTGTGCTTGTAAACCACCCAACCAAGTAGAAGCAAAGGATCAGTCACCTAATCTCCAACTCCAAGCACATCAAACACTAGAGAGAGAGAGAGAGAGAGAGAGAGAGAGAGAGAGAGAGAGAGAGAGAGAGAGAGAGAGAGAGAGAGAGAGAGAGAGAGAGAGAGAGAGAGAGAGAGAAGCTAGAATTACAAGAAGTGGGTAGGGTAGGGTGAGTTTTTCCTCTTAGAGATATGCAAGAGGGTCCTCACAAGATTATTAATCACCAAACTTGGCTTTAAATGAGATTTTGAGGTGTGATTAATAATCTCGACTACTAAAGGGCCAATATACCCATGTCAAGGGTTATTCCATATGCCCTTATTTGGACATGGACATGACATTCTTCCCCTCTTCGATTGCTTTTGTCCTTAAAATTGAAAATTAGAGAAGTTCTTATTTAAGATATTAATTCTTTTCTAGCATTCATCATCATCGGTCCTACCTACCTATCTAATCAAACACTCAGAACTATTGTAAGCAAACTAAATCAATGGAATATAACCTTCCCATTGAGATTGCTTGTGAGAAACATAAGTCCTCAACATATCTTCCATAGTTCAATTAGTCCTTAGTATGTCCATCTAATTTAGGATAATCAATAAAACTAAAACTAAGTGAAGCTCTAGTTTATGAAACATTGTTGACTAGAAGTGTCCAATAAATTTTAGATCTCTATTGCTAACAATATCATTGGGCAACCCATACAACTAAATAATCTTTCATAAAAAATCTAGACTAGATTAAAAGCCTTTGCAGTTGACTTAATTGGAATAAAAGGAGTCAACTTAGTTTGTCACATCCACAACTATCCAAATAGAATCATTCTAATGCTGTGTTCTTGGAAGTCCAACTACAATATACATTGGTATTCTCTCTCATTTCTTATCTAGGATATTCAAAAGGTCTAATAAACCCCTAGCTCTAAGATGCTCTACTTTAGATAACTGACATAGTTTATATCTCAGCACATATTTCTCAACATGTGGCTTAAGTTTTGGCCAGAAACTCTCTTCTAACCAAATCAAAAATTTTGTGTATACCAAGATGACCTGCACATGGATTGTCATGGCATTCAAATATAATCTTCTTTAACTCATCGTCATTACGTACACATATTTTTTTGTATCAAATTTAATCCATTTTGAATGGTATGCTACTCCACAGTCTTCTTATCCTCCTTAGATATTTGAGACCCTTGTGACTCTACCTCAATCACATCCTCATTCATCCCAAATAGAACAATGGCCAAATTAGTCCAAAATGAGAATCTCCTCATATAATCCTCTAAATAAAATATATAGATCTATAGACATTTGGGTAAATGAAAGTTCATTCAATTTTCCAATCTGACTTAGGGCATCTACAATCTTATTAGAAGTTTCTTCAATGTATTGGATCTCATGATCAAATTTTTGCATCAATTTAACTCATTTGCCTTTCTCTCATGAAGATTATGTTGACTACAAAAATATTTCAGAGGTTGGTGATCTGTATACACTACAAACTTACTATCATAGAGAAAGTTTCTCCATGTTTTTAGTGCAGAAATCACTATAAACCATTTCTTTTCTTGAGTTGTGTAATGCAAATGAAGTCTAGAAGATTTCTTGCTTTCAAATGCTACCGGTCTATCATTATGTACTAATATAACTCCAACTATAGTATCCCTTGTGTCTGTCCTCATGACGTAAGATAGATCAGGATCTACAATATGTAATCCACAATCTATAATTTGTAATCTGTAATCTGTGATCTATATTCTGTAATCTATAATCTATAATCTGTAATCTGTAATCTGTAATCTATAATCGATAATCTGTAGTCAATAATCTATAATATGTAATCTATAAAGTGTGATATGTAATCTACAATCTGTAATTTGTAATTTGTAATCTGTAATCTATAATCTTTAATCTGTAATCTGTAACACGGGAGTGGAAAAAATCATGCTCTTGTGTTTTCCATTGATTTCAACATATAGGGCCGTTAAAAATGACGTACAACCTTATGGAAGTGAGGACAATCCTAAAAGAGCGTGACTCATCACAAGTACCAATGCAACATTTCAACTTGAAAAATGAAAGAAAAGAAAAAAAGAAAAATGAACACAAAAGACAAGGAGAGACCACCATCTTAAAAGCTCTTGACCAAGGTACAATGGGCCTAGCACAATGAGGATGAAGAGTCAAAACTCATCGAAACACCCCTTCATTGACCTTCAATTGCGCAAAGTCAAAGTGTGGTCCAATTGCATGCAAGCCCCCCATGCACAAGTCAGCTACGTAAGAGAGGGTACTTGGCAATAAAAGGAAGGGTGACAAAAACACATGGAGTATGGGCAAAAAAGTCTTGGTAGTGTGATTATGGGATGTAACCTCTTTTGGCTCATACTAGGTTGGCAAGTCATCTCCATTCTCTATATATACTTAGAGATTTTCAATCAAAATGTGTTTTTTTGTGTGTCATTCCATGAATGGTATGTTGAGAAAGTTTTCAAGACTTGAGAGTTTCTAAACATCACCATTTCATCTATCATGATTTTGAGTGCTTCATAGAATTGAGAGAGAGAGAGAGAGAGAGAGAGAGAGAGAGAGAGAGAGAGAGAGAGAGAGAGAGAGAGAGAGAGAGAGAGAGAGAGAGAGAGAGAGAGAGAGAGAGAGAGAGAGAGAGAGAGAGAGAGAGAGAGAGAGAGAGAGAGAGAGAGAGAGAGAGAGTCATCCATTCCTCACTTATGAAAGACTATTGAGAGCTAGATCCATTAAGAGTGCATCAATGACTTTATTCTTGAGAGGACAATGAGAGTGTGAGAGGAGATGAGTTAAAGGGCTTACAATTTCACAAATAAAAGAGAATAATGTTGTAGATCAAAGTATGATATGGAAATATTGAGTGAAGAGACACTCTTCTTAATACTAATGCATCTCAAAAGAAATGTTTTTAGTTTGTGACAAGTGGCTACTACTTATCCAACCACTCTCTTTAGGAAGTTAACATGTGAAGACATTATCATATGAAAAAGGTACCCCAAGTGAAGCTAAAAATACTTGATTTTTAAGTGGGAGATGAGAATAATGTAGGACACAAATTCATAATGGTTTTCATGCCAAATGAAAAAGCTCTTTCTCAATCAATAATAAAATAACCACAATAATGAGAACTACTAGATGCATCAACACAATGATAAATGACAACTATATATTTTTATATTGGGCAAGTGAATACAGTTTTGAATATATGAGACTTTCATGCTCACTCAAAACATATGAAATAAATTCGATATATTTATTGTTGCAAAAGTGCCAACAAAGTGCCCATTAATCTGCAAGTCAACCTCATAAAGATGCTTCATAGAGACCAAATCTTTACAACATAAATCCTAACCTTATAAACAATGAAAGAGTCAAGTTCTGATATCGTCAAGTTGGTTCTAATTAGGATGCCATGATCCAACCACATTAATATGATAGTGGAAAATTAGCTTTGGTATTCAATATTGAAGGAATCTAGAAATTCTAGTGAATTGAGGGTGCAAGGATGTGTGTTAGTATGAAAAGATTCAATAAAACTCATCTTTCATATAAAATGCTAATAAGAAGAAAGCTATGTAGCACACCTTAAATATTGTAATAGTAGGGAACAAAACATGAGCATGACCTCATTTGCAAATGTGCCAACTTTGCTTCGAATTTGCTCAACACTCTTTTACATGGCTTGGACCTACTTAGACATGCTTTAGATCTAGAGTTTGATGTAATGGTGTTGTAATAACACATCATTTCCTTTCATTTGTTAAAAAGTTTTTAATTCATATATTTAAACATCTAACAACCACGCACAACATCATGTGATCATATTAGGATTATAATATATGTACTTTAATTTCAATATATAAACATAAAAGCTTCTCCTAACAAAAGCCTTTGAAATATGGACTTTTTGTACTATACTTTGCATTGAAATGCATTTACCTATCTACAACTTACAACAAGTTGAGACCATTCAAAAAGCTTTCCATTACCATAAATGCAAAGAGCAATACCATTAATTAAATCAAATGAGATATAGAGCAAAATATTGTGTTTGATTTATTAGGGATAAATAATATTGTGATTGTTAAACATATATCATGATTATGATCAATTCAAGGCATTTAAAATTCATGAGAATATAGTTGTCCTTGATTCAATCGGTGCCTTTGAAGATTTAAAGAACAAATGTGAAACTTGTTGTAGTTATATTTGTAGAATATTGCGCATGGAGTCAAGCTTCTCTTTGAAGACAATTGATATAAAATGAAAACTATCGGAAAAAATAAATTGTCATGTCACTCTAGCATTGTACTTTTCATAAACACAAATTGCTATGGTTTGTATGTCTACTATAGAGTAAATCAAAATGTCTAACATGGTATGTCCATTGCATCTCATGTGGCACAAGAAAGTGAATTGGGATGCATCCATTTACATTGTTTGTAAAAAAAATTACATTTTTTTTTTTCAAAAATAACCAAACATATAGAAATGTACAAAACTAGAGTAAGTTTATGAGCTAAGATGTGCATTGTTGGGGATTATTTTCTCAATCTGCTTTTAATATGGCTCCATAGACTTACATTAATTGTTGTATTTGAAACAAACTTTAATTGCTTGTTGAGTCCTATCAACTCTATTGAGATATATCTCTTACAACTAGTAGCAATGGTGCTCATCATAAACTTAAATGCATATCTAGCACAAAGGGAATAAGAACTAAAAGTAAGAATTGGAAGGTTTCCCCATGCAAAGTTTGGTTCCTTGTGCCCAAAGCTTTCAAAGTATTACCTTCTTGCACACATGCTTATAATCAAAACATGAAGAACAAAAGTGAAGGTCAAAAGAATCACGCATGTCATATAGTTAGAAGAGAGTTTTCTAGATAAGACTTGCATTAAGACCAAATGTATCTACAACAATTCACAAAAGAAGGCTGATGCCTGAAACATTTTTGCTTTATTTTTCATCATTATGCACTACTCAAAGATAAAGTAAACTTCAAAGTCAAAATGAGTAGGCCACCATTTAATTTTCTGAAAACAAAAAAAGAAGACAATCAAGGTCAAACTCTTTAATGATTTTGATTACCATAGGACTACAAGAAGGAAAAGTTGAACTACTAAACACAATATCATCTCTAGGAAATAAAATACAAAACAGAGTAGAAATTTTGAAGATCTATCAATTTTTCTTTTTTGATGTAGTGATAGTAATTTGTCTCCCAATAAAGTGATGTTTGCAATGATTATATAGTATTTTTGTTGAAGTTTAGCAAAGTTCTATAAATGTCACAACCAATATATAGTTTTTAGATTGTTCCCACTTCTTTGCCACATAAAGGACAAATATTTTCTGGACTTGAAACTTTTTGCCAAGTAGTGATTAATTGCAATTCTTTATACAAGATTTTTCACTAAAAAAGTTTCAACTTACTTCTAGGGTGTGATTTTTGGGGAGCCTTTCTCAACAAGATTTCATGTATTTGGACTTTCATTGTACTTTTGTAGTTTTTTTAGGTGATAGTTGTTTCAGATATGCATTTAAGTTAACAGGTACATGGGCAAGTGGTATAACCTCTTGAGTCTTTCTTTTTGAGACAAGGCCTACCCTCATGAACCTACATTTTGAGCAAGCTCAAGGGTGTTCTTGAGCAGACTTGGCTCAAGAGCATGCTCTCAAGAGGACATCTTGAACCACCTTTTGAGCTAGGCCTCATGAGACATGCCTCTTAAGCTTTACCTCTTGAGCTACATCTTTAGCAAGCATAAGGATGCCCTTGAGCAACTCCTTAGGCTTGGATCAAGAGGAGGTATCTATTAGTGTTGAATTTCAAATCTCAAGTGAAAATGCACTTTTTAATAAGCATCTTGAAGTTGTAAATACTCTAACAACAATAAAATTGAAAAGATATGCACAAAAGATCGAAGTCTATTTTTGACTCTTGAGAATCAAAATGGGTTTCAATCCTAGCCTGGGTCGGCGGATCAAATCAACTCAAACTTATTTTGACCTGACACCTATTTTGACCTGGGTTACTTGAATGGCCAAAGTGCCACTTGTACATACACACCTAAAGCAGGTTACCACGAGTCAAGAGGAGTGGTTGTGTCTATTTGGTAGTGATTCCTACTTTGTAGGATCTAGACCATGATTTATGATGAGATTTGTACCTACCATGCACCTACCAAGCATGACTCTTGGATCTGTGAAAGTACTGTACTTTAGGACCATAAATGGATCTACAAAAGATCCACAAGAGTGATTGGATGCATGCTTAACAATCTATCAAAAAACTAGACACAAAAAAGTTGATCTAGATTGGTAGTTTGACAAACAACAAGCATTAACAATCAAAAGCATTGATCAACATTGAAATCCGAGCCCACACATGTGTACTACAGGCTGTAGTACGGCCTTCAACCTGAGAAACAAGTAGAAATTGATTTGGTTTCATTTGAATCACAAAAACTCAATGTACATAGTGAACTAGCTTGAGATTGCCAATGAGCTCCAAAAATTTTCTATCTTCTCACTATGGAGAGAGGGAATACATAGCAAATTCGACTTCCTTCTTGAAGTTAGGTGGATTTCCAGCATGTAATAAGGAAGTTAACTCGCTCTCCTTGACCTAAAATGAAACCCTAGTCTATTTCCTAGAGTTATGCTTGGTAGGTAGCTAGTTGGTCAAATTTTCACCTTAAACTTAGGTGTAGGTCCTATAAAGTAGGGATGACCACCAAATAGACATGACCAACTCTCTTGACTTGACCTAACCTACATCAGGATGGTTTTCCCATGTGGCATCATGGCCTCACATGTGTGGGACCCACTTGTGTACACAACTTACACTATTCTACATGGTTTTTGATCAAGCTAGATTTGCCAATTTTTGGCAATTCTCCACACTCCTCCTCAAATTTAGCTTGATCTATTTACAACTCTCTTGATAGATGAATAGAAGCTTTTAGAAGTGTCTAAAAAATACAGCTACAAACAAGGAACTTTTGAGACTCCAATAGAGAATGATGTCCATGAAGGATCTTTCACCACCTCTTAAAGGATCCCTTACAAGATGTTCCACAAATGTGTCTATATACATGTAGCACACTTCAAAAACTATACATCATGCCAAGCCATGGATTCCAAGGCATTTTGTGCACTTGAAGATACATCAATTAAACTATTAAGTGCATACATAATGTTTCCAAAGACAACTTGCCTTGCTTGATCCATATGATTGAGCCTAGATGATTCCATCTTGATATTCAAGGTCCTTCTTGGAGTCCTCGGGCCTTGAGCTTGCTCCTCCACTTGACTTGACTCCAAACCATCAATGAATTGAATAAGGTGTTGATCCAAAAGTGCTTCTTCAAGTTTACAAATCTTCCACTCTTGAAAGATCACATTTCCACCATTGACAAATTCTTTGGTTGAAAACATGTAGATTCTACAATCTCTACTTGAAGAGAAAAACACTACCATTATTCCTATCATTGAAATAGGATAATATTTGGTCCTTACATTGTAATGATCATGCACAAAGCATGTGGACACAAAGATTTCCAAAGCGAATGATGTTTCATCTCTTATGACTCTATTCAAACTATTACAAAAATAGTTATCCAATGAAATTGCTTTATCAACAACAAATGTAGATTTCAAAGCAACCCATTTCATTGTCTTGTCATACAAAGTAATAAACACCATGAATCTTAAAGGTAAGAAACAAGTCACCTCATGTCTACTACTACTTTCCAAAAAGTATTCAAAGATAGTAGACTCTCCAATGCTCACCACCCTTGCAAGATGCACACTTGAATGGACAATTTGCATGCAATTTGATGACTCGGCCATTGTCATTGAGGACTCCCTTGGAACTCTCATGCTTTGAGGCTGATCCTCAAGATCTTCCTCCTTTTGATGCTCCTCCTCAATGCAAGCAAGATCACACTTTGCCAAGATCTCCTCTTGAGTGATCTCCTCCTTTGCCAAGCTCATTCTCTCAAAAGCAACTTAAACAATCTTCCATGTTTAAATCCCTTTGCAATGCAAACATCATTCTTCAAGATGAAGCAAACACCATGCTTAAAGTGGACATCCAAACCACTTTCTAAGAGTAGACCAACACTAAGCATATTCTTGGTGATTGATGGTACATAAAGGACATTTTCTAGATCCATGCATTTTGAGGATTCTAGACACAAAGAGATGGTACCAACACCATCTATCCTACACTCTTCATCATTTACAGTAAAGACAAACTTTTTAGCAGCATTGAAAGAGTGTAAGGTTGAGAAAAAGTCCTTTTCACAAGACATGTGGGAGCTAGCCCCACTGTCGATCCACCAATTGTCTCTTGAATTGCTATTGCTTGTTGGTGAGGATGTAGATGCCATCAAGAATACATCTACTTCATCCTCCTCCTCCTCCTTTGAGAGGTTTCCTTGTTTGTCCTCCTCCACTTGTGCTCTTAGCCTCTTGTAGCATTCAGATGCATAATGCCCCTTCTTTTCACAAAAGAAGCATTTTTGCTTTGACTTGCCCTTTGAGCTTGATGCATCATCCTCTTCTTTGGCCTCCTTTGGATGCTTCTTCTTTCCATTGGTCTTATTTTTGCCCTTGACTGAGAAATTGGCTTTCTCATCACCATCCTGCAAAGACAAGGAACTCATCCTAGATTTTGCATGGAGCATCCTACACTCTTCAGCCACTAATACACTGTGAAATTTTTCTATAGTTGGCAAAGTGTCTTGGATGGCAAAACTTTGGACCGAATTTGCAAAGTCATCTCCTAGACCATTAAGGACAATGTGTACAAGCTCTCCATCATGAATCTTCTCTCCAATGGAAGCCAACTCCCTATTTAGAGACTTGATTCTGAGTACATAATCCTGTGCACTCTCCTCACTTCTTCTCATGCTTTGCAAAATTTGATTTCTAAGCATAAGAACTCTAGAAGTGTTGCTAGACTCATAGATTGATTTTAAAGACTCCCAAGCCTCTTTAGCACTAGTACATGTTGATACTTCTCTCAACAAATCATTGCTCACATTCATCTTCACACAATGAAGTGCAAGCCTAGATCTCTTCTTGTATCTAGCTAACTCTCGTGCACCTAAAGGTTCATCTTCATCTTCAATCAAGAACTCATAAAGGTCTTGGAGCACCAAGAGTGACTCCATTCTAACCTTCCAAATAGCATAATTTGTAGAATTCAACCTCTCACTAGCTTTTAGAAGGTACGCTCCAGCAGATCCCATCTTACTAGTGACTTCTACAAACAAGAAATAGATTTGATTGACTTGAAACTCACAAAGGTCTCACACTTGCAGTGTTTCACTCAAATTTGATTTCTAATCCAACAAATGGAGTTATAATCACAGTTCTATCACTCCCTCACAAAGCCGGAATGAAGATAAGATGAAATGAAAACTACTTTCAAGCAAATCTTGCCAAGAAATGGATTTGATTGTCTCTAGAAACTCACTAAGGTCTCTCTCTTGTAGTTTTTCACTCAAATTAGATATCTAATCCAACAAATGGACTTATAATCTCAGTTCTAGCACTCCCTCACAAAGTTGGAATGAAGATAAGATGATGTGAAATCTACTTACAATCAAATCTTGCCAATTTTGGCTATTTTTGGACAAAAAAATGACTTAATCTCTTTCTTCCTTCTTGGTGTACTTTCAAGACCTGTTTGAAACCTTAATAGGACTTGAACTCAGCCTAGATTAATTAGATTCCATGAAACAAATTCAAATCTAATCAATGGCAAATGATCTTGGTAGATTATCCTAGGATCTCCACCAAAAATTACACCAACAGCTCACAAATTGAATTTTTTTGGATCAAATGAATACCATGCATTAAATGCAGGTTCAGAGGTGCCCACACATGTGGACAGTACGGATTTTGACCCCTACCAAGTTTGGGATCAAATCTCCTCACCAAAATCAAGATTCTAGCTTGCCCTCTCAATACTAGTTTTTAGCACCAAAACTTGCTAAAAATGGATTTGCATTAGATCAATGGCTTATGCTCTTGTACTTGGCTCTGATACCATGTGAAAGTACTGTACTTTAGGACCATAAATGGATCTACAAAAGATCCACAAGAGTGATTGGATGCTTGCTTAACAATCTATCAAAAAACTAGACACAAAAAAGTTGATCTAGATTGGCAGTTTGACAAACAACAAGCATTAACAATCAAAAGCATTGATCAACATTGAAATCCGAGACCACACGTGTGTACCACAGGCTGTAGTACGGCCTTCAACCTGAGAAACAAGTAGACATTGATCTGGTTTCATTTGGATCACAAAAACTCAATGTACATAGTGAACTAGCTTGAGATTGCCAATGAGCTCCAAAAATTTTCTATCTTCTCACTATGGAGAGAGGGAATACATAGCAGATTCGACTTCCTTCTTGAAGTTAGGTGGATTCCCAGCATGTAATAAGGAAGTTAACTCGCTCTCCTTGACCTAAAATGAAACCCTAGTCTATTTCCTAGAGTTATGCTTGGTAGGTAGCTAGTTGGTCAAATTTTCACCTTAAACTTAGGTGTAGGTCCTATAAAGTAGGGATGACCACCAAATAGACATGACCAACTCTCTTGACTTGAACTAACCTACATTAGGATGGGTTTCCCATGTGGCATCATGGCCTCACATGTGTGGGACCCACTTGTGTACACAATTTACACTATTCTACATGGTTTTTGATCAAGCTAGATTTGCCAATTTCTGGCAATTCTCCACAGGATCTAGGCTAGGGTTTTCACATTAGGGCAAGAAAGTGGAGTCTACTTCCTTATTACATGCTGGATTTTCACCTAACTTTGCAAAGGAAGTGTGTTTTACTATGTATTCCCATTCTCCATAGTGAGAAGATAGAAACTTTTTGGAGCCTCAAGGAGAAACTCGAGTTTCCTCTCATTGTATGGTGATTACTCTTGATTTCCAATAAAACCCAGCTTTGGCACTTTGTAAACACTGTCTACAGGCCATACTACAGCCTTATTTCCACACGTGTGGAGTTGGATTAGACTATTTGATCAATGCTTTGATTGTCTCTACTTGTTTCCTATCAAGCTGCTAAACTAGATCTTGTTTTCTGATGACTAGTTTCTGATAGATTGTTTAACAAGCATACAATCACCTTGTGGATCATTCAAAGATCCATTTATGGTCCTTAGTACTGTACTTTTCACATGGTATCAGAGCCAAGTACAAGGCCATTGATCTGTGTTTGAATCTAATCCAGTTTTAGCAGGTTTTGGTGCAAAAAGCTAGTATTGGAAGGGCGAGCTGGTATCCAGGTTTTGGTGAGGGGATTTGATCCCAAAATTTTTCAGGATCAAAATCCGTATTGTTCACACGTGTGGGCATCTCTGAACCAGCATTTAATAACCCATATTCATTGGATCATAGAAAATTCATCTGGTGTCAGTTTGATGTAATTTTAGGTGCAAATCCTAGGATAAGCTACCAAGATCACCTGCCATTGATTAGTTTTGAATTTGTTTCATGAAAACTAATTAATCTAAGCTGATTTCAGACATTCCTAAAGTGGAAACCAGGTCTTGAAAGTACATCAAAGTGAATGAGAGAGATAGAGTTGGTTTTTTGTCCAAGAATAGCCAAGATTGGCAAGAATTGCTTGAGTGTAGTTTTCATCTCATCTTATCTTCATTCCAGCTTGTGAGGGAGTGATAGAACTGTGATTACAAATCCATCTGTTGGATTAGAAGTCAACATTTGAGTGAAACATTGCAAGTTAGAAACCTTTGTGAGTTTCAGGTCCAAACAAATCTATATCTTGTGTGTAGAATCTTGCTAGTAAGATGGGATCAGTGGGAGCCTACCTTCTAGAAGCTAGTGAGAGGTTAAATTCTACCAATTATGCTATTTGGAAAGTGAGGATGGAGTCACTAATGGTGCTCCAGGATATTTATGAGTTTCTAATAGATGATGAAAATGAACCTCTAGGTGCACATGAATTAATGAGATACAAGAAGAGGTCTAGGCTTGCACTTCACTGTATTAAGATGAATGTAAGCAATGATCTTTTAAGGGAAGTATCATCATGTAAGAGTGCTAAAGAGGCTCGGGAATCTTTAAAATCTATCTATGAGTCTAGTAACACTTCGAGGGTTCTCATGCTTAGGAATCAGATTCTACAAAGCATGAAGAGGAGTGATGAGAGTGCACAAGATTATGTGCTTAGAATCAAGATTATGTTAGCTTCCATTGGAGAGAAGATTCAAGATAGTGAGCTTGTTCATATTGTCCTCAATGGTCTAGGGAGTGGCTTTACAAATTTGGTCCAAAGCTTCGCAATCCAAGACACTTTGCCTACTATAGAAAAGCTACACAGTGTATTAGTAGCTGAAGAGTATAGGATGTTGCATACCAATGCAAGAATGAATGCTATTTCTCTGCAGGATGTTGATGAGAAAGCTAATTTCTCATTCAAAAGCAAGAAGAAGACCAATGGCAAGAAGAAGCACTTCAAGGAGACCAAGGAGGAGGATGAGGCTTCAAGCTCAAAGGGCAAGATCAAAGACAAGTCCAAGTACAAATGTCTTTTCTATGGAAAGAAAGGACATTTTGCATCAGAATGTCTCAAGAAGAAGAAGGAACAAGAGAGCAAACAAAGCAACATTGCACATCAGGAGGAGGAAGAGGATGAAGAGTCATCCTTGATGTTTTCCAACAAAACACGATCATCCAAGAGCAACACCAATGATTCTTGGTGGATTGATAGTGGGGCAAGTTCCCACATGACATATCAAAGGACATATTCTCCACCTTACTTTCTTACAATGACTTACATAGATCAATCTATACTGCAAGTAGTCAAGAATGTAAGATAAGTGGAATACGAACAATTCCCTTGTATGTGGGATCATCCAAAAGGATGAATCTTGATATGTTCTTTATGTTCCTAAGTTAACCAAGAATTTGCTTAGTGTTGGCCAGTTAATGGATAATGGCCTAGATGTACAATCTAAGCATGGAGTTTGTTCCATCCTTAGAAATGATGAATGTATAGCCAAAGGCTTTAAGCAAGGTAGATTGTTTAAGCTTGATGCTAATATTGCAGTGGAGAGTGTTAACTTGGCAAAGGTGGAGCTATCAAAGGTGGAACTGTGGCACAAAAGGTTGGGCCACCCCAACTACAAAGCCATGGAATCTATGGTTGCAAAGGAGCTTGTAGTTGGACTCCCCAAGCATTTGTCAAAGTGTGGGAAGAGATGTGAAGCATGCAACCTCTCAAAGGCTCACAAACTACCCTTCTCAAGATCTACATCAAGATCAAACTCTCCTCTTGAACTCATCCATTCGGATGTTCATAGTTTTTCACATGAGTCTAATGGTGGTGCCAAGTACGATGTAATCTTCATTGATGACTATTCCAGATTTTGTTGGATGTACCTCTTGTCTAGCAAATCAATGGTGTTTGATTCTTTTGTAAAGTTCAAGACTTTGGTAGAGAATCAACTTAGTACCAAGATTAAGGTATTAAGGAGTGATAATGGAGGTGAATATATCTCCAATAAGTTGATTGACTTTTGTAGTTCTAATGGCATAAAGAGGGAGTTGTCATGTCCATACACCCCTCAACAAAATGGATTGAGTGAGAGAAGAAATAGATCTCTTTGTGAGTGTGCTAAGGCCTTAAGGCTAGATGCTTCTCTATCCAAACCATGTTGGGGTGAAGCAATAACATGTGCTAACTATTTGTGCAATAGATTGCCAAACCAAGCCATTGGAGGAATCACACCATTTGAAGCTCTATTTGGAGAGAAGCCCAATCTCAAGGATCTCAAAGTTTTTGGATCCACTTGCTATGTACACCAATCCTTGGATAAGAGAATGAAGGATGATGCAACATCCATCAAAGGCATCTTTGTGGGAAATGGTGAGAATAGCAAAGGTTATAGAGTCTTCAATCCCATCACTAGCAAGGTGATAGTGAGTAGGGATGTTATTTTTTATGAAGGACATGCTTGTGATTTGGATGATAATGCTACTAATTATCTTGATGCCAAGGATCATGCTAGGATGGAGGAGGAGCTTCCAAGTGAAGAAGAACTTGAGGATCCACCTCAAGATGCAAGAACTCCAAGAACTCCAAGAAGATTTATAAGGGCAAGATCCGAGCCATTGAGGCTCACCTATGATGGTCAAGGTGATCAAAGGGAAGGCTCATCATCTTTCACATCTTACACCTTTCTTACTTCAATGTTAGATGAGCAAACATGCTATGAAGATGCTTGTAAGTCTAAAAGTTGGATGGATGCTATGCAAGTAGAGTATGATGCTCTTATTGAGAATCATACTTGGGATCTTGTGGATCTTCCTCAAGGGAAGAAACCTCTTGATTGCAAGTGGGTGTTTAGATTGAAGTATAATCAAGATGGATCAATAAGAAAGCATAAAGCTAGGCTTGTTGCCAAAGGTTTTTTACAAACCAAAGGCATTGATTATGATGAGACTTTTGCTCCTGTGGCTAAGCTTGTTACTATCAGGTTGATCATTAGTCTTGCTACAACCTTCAATTGGGAGCTATTCCAACTTGACTTCACAAATGCATTCCTCAATGGTTATTTGGAGGAAGAGATCTACATGAGGCAACCCGAGGGCTTCATCAAGGCAAAGCATGAAGGAAAGGTGTGTTTTTTGAAGAAGAGCCTTTATGGGCTCAAGCAAGCACCTAGAGCATGGTACTCTAGGCTAAACTCTTTTCTCATTTCTATCGATTTTGTAATGAGTGCCTATGATCCATCATTGTATATAAGTTTTCATGATGGCATGATCATTATTCTTGTTTTGTATGTAGATGACATTATCTTGAGTGGTAATGATCTAGATGGAATTAGAGATGTAAAAATTGCTTTAGCAAAAGAGTTTAAGATGGTAGATCTCGGCCTATTGAGCTTCATTCTTGGAATAGAGGTTATTAGAGGATGTGATTTTAGCTTCATTTCTCAATCTAAATATGCTACATCCATCCTAGATAGATTTGGAATGAAGAATTGTAAAGGCATTGAGACACCAATGGAGCAACATGTAAAAGCATCTATTGGTTGTGATGAAGCATCCTTTGAGGACATCACATTATATAGAAGGCTTATTGGCTCCTTGATCTATTTAGCTATAACTAGACCTGATCTTAGTTATAGTGTTGGAAAGTTAAGCCAATTCATGCAAAGTCCTCTAGTTTCACATTGGAAGATGGCCAAAAGAGTTCTTAGATACATTTCATTCACTAAGAATTTTGGTATTTTGTATAGAGGAACTAATCTTGGCTTAAGAGCCTATAGTGACTTGGATTTTGCAGGTGACAAAGTGGATAGAAGATCAACAAGTGCCTTTGCCACCTTTCTATGTGATGGAGTAGTATCATGGCTTTCCAAAAAGCAAGCTACCATCTCCCTATCTTCCATAGAATCCGAATACAAGGCCTTGACATCAACATGCAAGGAGGTCTTGTGGCTCAAAAGGCTATTGGTGGAGCTTCATTTCATGGAGGAGGAGATCCCTATCATCTATTGTGACAACCAATCAGCCCAATCACTTGCAACTAATCCTACATTCCATGCAAGGAGCAAATTGCTCGTCATTTCGTGAGGGAAAAAGTGCAAGCTAAAGATATCAAGCTCCAACACGTGCCATCATCAAGTTGCTTGGCTGATTTGTTTACTAAAACTTTACCTAAAGATTCATTTGTCAAGCTTAGATTTTCAATTGGAGTTATTGATAAAAGCATTGTGATCTCCAAGGCTAGATTTGAGGAGGAGTGTGAAAAATTGCCTACATTGGCGAATCTAGCCATGTAGAATATTGTATATTTTGTCAATATTGTTTGTTGGTTACTTGAATGGCCAAAGTGCCACTTGTACATACACACCTAAAGTAGGTTACCGCAAGTCAAGAGGAGTGGTTGTGTCTATTTGGTAGTGATTCCTACTTTGTAGGATCTAGACCATGATTTATGATGAAATTTGTACCTACCATGCACCTACCAAGCATGACTCTTGGATCTAGGCTAGGGTTTTCACATTAGGGCAAGAAAGTGGAGTCTACTTCCTTATTACATGCTGGATTTTCACCTAACTTTGCAAAGGAAGTGTGTTTTACTATGTATTCCCATTCTCCATAGTGAGAAGATAGAAACTTTTTGGAGCCTCAAGGAGAAACTCGAGTTTCCTCTCAATGTATGGTGATTACTCTTGATTTCCAATAAAACCCAGCTTTGGCACTTTGTAAACACTGTCTACAGGCCGTACTACAGCCTTATTTCCACACGTGTGGAGTTGGATTAGACTATTTGATCAATGCTTTGATCGTCTCTACTTGTTTCCTATCAAGCTGCTAAACTAGATCTTGTTTTCTGATGACTAGTTTCTGATAGATTGTTTAACAAGCATACAATCACCTTGTGGATCATTCAAAGATCCATTTATGGTCCTTAGTACTGTACTTTTCACACCATATCCGGATGATCAATATGATGGCCACCTACTGAAGAAGAATCATCTGTGAAATGCATTCGTGATGGACAAGGGAAGCCCATCTGGGATTGAAATGCCATGAATTCTTCATCAGATGGCATGCTTCGTCCATGATCAACAAAATTTGATAAAGCTTTCGTTAGGAATTCTTCACCAGTCATAAGTCCATCCTCATCATCATAATCAATTCTAGGCACCAAGTCTTCAGTTTCAAAATCCACAATGTCGGAGAATTCAGAAATTGTGCCGGATAGTAAACAAAGCACCTCATGCTCACGATAGTCAAAAAACTTACACAAATCAACTATAGTTATATATATATATATATATATATATATATATATATATATATATATATCATCATCTATATGATACACAAGCAAATTAAAAAAAACATTTTGATTCATCTCCAGACATTGAATCATCAACAATGATATTAGAGCCAATAAAAGAATCCCGAAACACTTTAGTATCAACATCAAGGAAATCACTATCCTTATCAGGGGTGTCAATAAGGAAGTGACTAATGTCTTTAAAGGATGATGGAACTGAGGATGAGGCCATCTGAGAATCGGAATCAACAACTTTCTCATCATCCGAAATCTGAACTAGCAAAAAAAGTATGAAATCTATTGACATTTCCTCTTACAAACAAGAGACATCGTAGTGCATCTAAATTGTTCAAACAATCTAGTAAACATCCTATCCGGTATTTGCTTGAACAGCGGGAAGAAATGGACAAGATCAGTGAAATGCATGAACGAGAGAGATCCTATGGAGATAATAGGTCTACTGATTATATCCATGAATCTAACATAGTATTCATAAAATACTTTAAAATTAGGTTGGACAGTCTTGAAAACATGTAGATATGGGCGAAATAGGGTGTGAAAGTAGGGCCTCAATAATTCCAAACTCAATAAGAATTGCACTTAGGTTGCTCTCATGGCTAGATCCCATGGACGAGGCCATCTATCTCAGGTAGATATCGCTTCTGTGCACGGGGTATGCAAACAGGAAAAAAGAGATTGTAAAAAATGTGCATAGGAGTGATTTTGTATGAAAAATGCAGTTGGTATATCGCACTAGTGCGCATGCAGAAGACTAGCAAAAATAGACACTACAAATAGCGCCGCACACAAGAGCGATATCCCGCAAAAATTGAGAAAAAAAAGTAAAAAATTAATCGGGTAGCATGCCTTTTATAGGCTATTTTTTCACGTGTGGGTCAGACATGTGTTGCCCTCCTAATGGTCCGTATGACTACACACATGTGGTCTGACTGCTGGACATGTGTCATTAGTTCATTTGTTGAAAATGCACCATGTGTCGCGTTAATGGTTCGTACTACTACACACATGTGACCTGACATCCCGACACATGTCACATGCTGATTGCATGGATACGATGACACATGGCAAAATCTGGTGAGCTCATAGTTCACACGTGCAACAGGACATGCGTTCGCATGTGCGAACCATATGATAAAGTCCTCGAACCTGATGCATTATTTTTTATTTTTTTTCGCTCTGTCTTTTCGCATATCGCTCTTGTGCAACGCTAGTGTATGTGCCTTGCCGTCTATTACTATTCATGTGCACAGATCCGATATAATGTACCTTTGCATATCGCTCTTGTGCGACCTTCTTCTATCTACTTTTTACTTGTCATTCCCGTTGCACACAGAAGCGATATATTGTACCTTCTGTACATATCGCTTATCTGCGACCACCATTGCACCCTTTTCCATCATATCTCACATCTTGCACACAAGTTTGATATCCCTCTGAGTTCCACCATGAATAGGAGAAAGAAGACAAAGAGAGATTTTTTCTCGGCTGGTACTCCCACCACTCCTACTGTTGTCATAAATACTCCCAGATGAACTAGAAAGCGTAACCGTAGCAGGTGGCCATCTGATATTTGCAAATATCAAAAATTCACAAACTCCTAATTCCCAAAGCACCATTTTACCGTGTTGTCCACCAGATCACCAGGGAAGATCTCGGCAGTATAGTTAGGTTCACTCCTCGGGCACTTCAGTGCCTTCAGGAGGCTGTCGAGGATTACCAAAGCCTCTTTTTTGAGGACTCGTTTTTGCTAGCCATACATGCCAAGCGAGTTACAATTATGCCCAAAGATTTTGAGCTACTATATAGGATGCGAGAGAGATACTCAAAATTACATATGGGTGAGCTAGCTGCTCCTAGACTCGATCCATTAGATAGGACAGACCTCTCTACCAAGAGGCCTTTCTTAATTTCTTAGAATATGTCAATATTTAAAATGCTTCAAAAATATATATTATAATACTAAAAAATATCGTATTTTGCTAGAAATTTTAATCATGCTAAAAAAAAATTATTAATAGATTATAATTAATACCACCCATGTTTTTGACATTGGGATTGTACTAGACATGGAATATTCAAAAAATCAATAAATAAAAAATATTTATTTTTTTAAAACTTGAAATGATTGCTTATTATTGAATTCAAAATAAAACCTTGAATTAAAGTATAAATTTAAAATTTGTGAAGTTAAAAATTTACCACACAACATTCTCTATAAAGTTTTAAGTACCACACATCAGCCAACGAGCAATTTGTAGAAGAAGAAACAATCCCATTTGCAGCCAGCAATTTTTCAACATTTGAGATTAATAGCAATTTTATTTGTCGTGTGTAGGTTTTTAAATGGAGGAGAAGTGCATATTCAAGTCTCACGTTGTATTTATTTCTATTGCATCTACTTTATGCATTCATGTTTTAAGGACTAAGATGTTAATTTGCTGGCAAGCTAACATGCATTGACGAGACTATTTTCATGGCAGTCACACAATTTTTAACATGAAAAATCATGTTAAATTTATTGTTATAGCATGCTTTCCTTTATTGCAAGTACACACGCAAAAGCATTGATGACACCTTCCAAAATGCATTCAATGCTCTGCATGGGCATCTTAAATAACTCTTATTACCTCCTACAGAGGTTTAGTAAGCAAATTTTTACTTGGCAATAGCATTACAATCAAGCATGCTAGGCCATTGATCACTATTATCAACAAAAAACAAATTCAGATTTTTGTGGAGTTTTGGCCATTTTTCATTACAGGCCATTTGCTAGCTATGACATAGCAAATGCTTTTATACTGAGTTTCTAATCATCATTGCGACTATGCTGCCACGTGGCCGCAACCTATTTTGCTCTCTATCAGAAATGGTAGTGCACTCAAACAACACAAAAATCACAGAAAAAAAAAACAGCCCAATAAATCCTTATAGTATGCCAAAAATGCAAGCACACACATAAAACAAAAACGGTGTGGCATACCACAAAGGCCGTGCCATTGATGTGGTGTTTTAAGATTTGTAATATTTGACATGAGAAATGACCAATAGTAAAAATTGATTTATTTAATTATTTTAGATTTTAACATTGACTATTTTGTGATTTGAATAATGCCAATCATGGCTTTAAAACATCTATAATTTTCATTACTGACTATATAATATTAATGATTTTAGATTTTCAACAGTTGTAGTCTTCATTTGAAATAATAATAATTATTTTAATATTTGAGTATGTACCATATTAGAATCTCACAATCTATAGTCACAAAATTATAGTACATGATTTTTGGATCATGATTCAGTATTCACTAATTTCATAATTTGATATAATCACTAGAATTTATATTCAATATCAAGAAAAGTTGCAATTGATTATTTATAATTTAAATTCTATCATTCGAGTAAATAGAAAAGGTGTTATTCATTATTCGCAATCGCACTATAAAAAATGTCACGATTCAATATCCATAGTTTCACAATCTACAAAAGTCATGATTGACTATGCACAATTTTGCAATTTAATATTTACAAAGGCCAGTTCAGAAAAATGGTTTTCATGATTGACTACTCACAATTTTGCAGTTTAATATTTACAAAGACAGTTCACAATAATGGATTTCATGATTTGAAAATACTTCATTATAATCATTTTTCATAAATGAGCATTTTTATAATTGCTATTCAGAATATTTATAATAAATATTCAAAATATTCATGATCAATTTTCAAAATATCCATAATCAACATATAGATGACCGACAATAAACATTCATAGTCAAAATATTCAGAGTATCATGATCAATATTCAAAATATCATGATCAGTATTCACAATTTCACAATCAATATTCATAGTTTCATGATCAATATTCATAGTTTCACGATCATGATTCATAGTTTTATGATCAATATTCACAATTTCACGATCAATATTCAAAATATTTATGTTTTAGTATTCACACCTCAATCCATCAACAGCTCATCCAACCTGCAAAAAGTTCAAACAAAATGATTCTTAAGTTAAAAGAATGAGCAACAAATGAATACAACAAAAGGAGAAAATGTACGTACTCTTCAAAGTCTTGGATTGAGAAACAACCCATAAGCTGGTGATAACAAAGACGAATATTTGCTTCTAGTGCTTCTTGGCTTCATGCACTAGCATATGGTGTGATCACAAAATAGTTGTCAACAAACAAGGGGCTGAAGCACTAAATAAGCTTCACAAAAAAAGATTTTAGGCACTAGATTGTTTATCCGCTTTACTCATCATAGAAAATAAGCTTCACAAAAAAAGATTTTAAGCACTAGATTGCCGATCCGTTTTATTCATCTTAGAAAATAAGTAGAGACAGTATGGATGTTACGTCCAAGTCTAGTATGAGAGATTTGGAATAAACATGGGTAGCCGGTCATTCCAGTGTATGTGGTTATTAGTTATGCCTCGTTATTCCGGGCTTGGCCAATAAAGTAATTAATAATCATATGAGGGCCCAAACCTATAATTGGACATAGGAGCACTTGCATGGTGTTTGACTACTATAATGCAAGAATAGAAGGTCAATTGCTATTCCAGGTTGCATGGGGATCCTAAGAGAAATATTCTCTCCTCATGGGAGAGAATATATACTAGTGGAAACTCGCCCATCTACCTATTGGATTTTCTGATCCTTGTAGCCAGAAGCCCCTACTCTCTTGCATTCATTCGCCATGGCATGGGGGTGAAGTAATTAGGGTATTGACTAGCCATTTCTTGTTGGTTGGGTGGTTTTTGCTCCACATGTGTCCTTTTGGTCGCATGCAATAGGATCTAGTCGGATCTTCATTACGATCCTTAGACTGGTATCAGAACAAGGGTTTGCATCAATCAGAAGTTGGAGCTGCTTCTTGTTTTATTCCTGTTCTTTGGTGGTTTCTCCTTGCTTGTTATTTCTAGGTGGCGAAATTGATCTCCAACTAGGCAGCTTCTCTGAATTTGGTGTACTTTCAGCCTATTGATCATGATTATGGATTTTCTCCATAAATTTTGATGGAAATCAATGGATTTTCAATGATTTTTTGTGATTTTTCACCTAGAATTGAAAATTTTGGCTTGGAATTTGTCATTTATACTAATATAGTACGTTTTTCAGATTTTACTTGTTGTTTTACAGTCATTATTGATTGGATCTAATGATTACATGTCGGTTGAAAAGTCAATAAGGTGCTTAAAGAGTGATTTTTAGCCCAAAATTGGGGTTTTTGGACTAGAAATGGGCTATAAGAACCATAATTGACTGAAATTAGAACTTTTAGTGCTTGAATGTAATGTATTTACAGGGATTTGGGTTTTATTGTACTCAATTGTGGATTTGATCCACAAATTTTGGTCAAATTGGTCAAAAAACATGGTTTTTGGATGGTTTTTGGACTAATTTTAAAGATTTTCATAAAATTCAAGGCAAATAATTATTATGCACATTTTTGGAGGTGTAATGAAGTTGTCCTAAGACTTTCATAAAGTTTGGTTAGGATTGGACACATTAAGGGTCTCAAAATGTCAAAAAATAGTGTATTTTTGAGGACTTTTGAGCATGAATACCTATCAAATGGTGGTTTGACCACCTTATTGGATCTCAATATAAGCTTAAATATATGATGTATTTCCGTTGATTTGAGCCATCATGCATCCAATTGTGGATAGACCTATATGCATGTTTGGATGCATGGTACATGGGTGTTCAGTAGATTGATCTGAGAAAATTTCATGCATAAAGTTATTTTTAGCAATTCTAGTTCAAAAAGCTGATTTCTGAGTTTCTAGACAATTTATGTAAAAAATTTGATTTTTTTAGAAATCACTACATGTCATGTCTGATGCATGCCGGATGTTTCGGAATCCTTTCGGAATGTGATAGTAATTGTGAAATTGCTAAGTCGATGCTTTAGATCGATTTTCACAGTTTAGGTCCATATCGAACGGAATTTGAAAATCTCGATTTATGTAAAATTTGAAATAACCATTGGTGTTTTAGATTTGTTCAAATTCGTTGGTTATTGATCAGACGAAAAACACTTGAAAAGTGAATGACCTTATTGAGTTGAAATCTGTCAACTTTTAAGATCACGTTTCCTTTCCCTTTTAGTTGTAGATTTTGGAATCTGTCAACTAATAGGAGCATTTCTTGTTTTTTGGGATCAATAAAGATTGAGAATAATATAAATCCTATTGGAACAGTTTCTATGCTGATCCCTAAGGGGATTTTCTAGTAATTAAGTGCGGCACTTAGTGATTGAACAATCAAAACTATCTGGTTGATTAGTAGAAAAGTAATACTTATACCAAATTGAACTTTTACCTAGTACAACTTTGGAGCTTTTAGCCTGAACCATATTTGGGAGGAAAGAGATGAAGCCTGAAGGGTAGTTGATTAGTTGACTCAATCGATCAATTTTGTTAATCTACTTTCAATTCTTGAAGTATAACCGATAGCAAATGAGAATAACAATTGGAAATTGATTAAGAAGACTGCCTCTGGGAATTTGGACTCCTTTTCTCCAATGTTAATTAGAATTTCGAGAAATAGATGATTCTAAGGGAAGAGTGGCAAGTCAGATAATCCATTTATGGAACCATCTCTATTTTGCAATTAGATCTGGATCTTGCAAATGAAAGCATATTGAAGGTGTTCCATACAGGAATCTAGTAATTTGGATTCCATTTGATCTGAAATAGATATTGGATATCTAGGACAGTATGGTATTCAGTTTTATTGATATCCATGTTCCTTTTGGGTTAGTAAATACACTTAAAGCATTTCATCTGTACTTGAACGATACATTTTTGTGTCGTCAATGTTGGGGTACAACGTGAAGTGGTATTCTTTGGGTAATCCTTAAGGAGCATGAGAGATGCCAATGGTTAGTAATTATTGTAATGGTCATACTAACACTAAAATCCATTGGCTTTTTGTTTTGGGTATTTTGAGATCAATCTTTATCTCATTATTTACAAAATCTGGAAGCCCTGAAATCTATTACTCTATTATGTTAGACCTCTACTTTTTAGAAATTTCTTAAATACGAGACAATTGGATTGAGATTTATATAATTCCTTCCAATGCTGAACTTGGTTCTGAAGGACTGAAAGGTTATATGAAATTATACTTCCATACAATGGTGAATATAGCTCAGAATCAATTGATTAAATAAATTTAGACTTTTTGAATCCAAATTTATCTCTATTCAATAATTGATTATTGAGATGTAATATTTCTATCACTCGGGATAAGATATTCTATGATCTTGAGGAAAAAGTCCGATGTGTAATAGTATGGGGGGATACTAATTACTGACTTTTTCAAATCTTTGATATCTTATACGTTGTCTCCTGAGAACTTTTAATTGAAATTATGGGATTTCTTTTGAAAGAGGGAGAAGAAAAGATAGAAATAAGACTTTTGATGAATCAGCCAATTGCATAAATTTTTGAAAAAAAATCTAGTATGTGTACAAAGATAGAACTATCCAGTTGAAATAGAAGAACTCTATGAGTGATTATTTTGAATAATCTGGAACTAGAGGAGTTTTGGGGATATTGAGCTGTGAGATATTCATGAATATGGGAAGTAGTAGTAAAGATTAAATTAAGATTTACTGATTGTTGCCAAGTACCATTTTGTTATGGATTGGATCAGAGAAATAAAGCTTTTATCTTAGCCTTATGTCCAAAGATGTATGCATAAGTCGGCCTAATCTTGGTTTGTACACTAAGATCTGAAGTAGGCTGATTGGTTTTAATAAGCGTTGGATGGGGTGCTTGATTAGGTTGGTTGGTTAGATTGAGGATAATGATTCATGAGAAAGAGTTAAAAGCATACAAATTTGGATTTCTCTAGTTGCTCGTTCTGAGGACATAACTAATTTAAGGGATGAAGAATGTTATGTCCATGTCCAGTATGAGGGACTCAGAATAATTCCTGGCATGGATAGCCGGTCACTCTAGTGTATGTGGTTATTAGTTATGTCTCGTCATTCTGGGCTTGGTCTTAAACAGTTGCCATGATCATAATAATAACAACTTTTTAAAGAACATGGCACCATTGAGAGTACCAAGGAGCGCAAGTGCAAAGCCATGACCAGGAGCAGATGGGATTTTTTAATGCAATCATAAGTCGTAATTTATGGACTGATGATATTATTCTAATCCATGTTGTTGCAGACTATTGTTAGAACAAGTCGAACTGGACATACGAATACCTATCACAGATGTTTTAACTACCACCAATCAAAACAAACACTCGCTTGAAACTATTGGCACTGGATCCTAGCATAAGTTTGGCACATTGGGAGTTAGAATTAGAGATGCTCTCAATAGAAGCTTCTTCCAAGTGAAGCGTGCATCGTTTCTTTGCAAGCACCCTTTTTGGGAAAATCATTGAAATGGGGAACATGGCATGGACTAGCAAGGACATCTTATATTAAAACGCATGTGGAAGCAAGCAAAGCAAGCTTTTTGCAACAAATAAAATTACATGCAAAGTTCTAGAGTTGTACATCTTCTATTACTCATGCAAAAGTTCAGAGTTGTACATCTTCTATTACTCATGCAACAAAACTAGATGTAGATTTCTACCTATTGACATGCAATAAGAAGGGGCTTACATGCTACATCTACAAATGTTGATGAATCAAACATGATCTGCTTTTTTCCATTCATGCACATTCACTTTCATGTTGGGTGAGTGAGCCCTTCATTAAGGTCTAAGCCTCAAAAGTTAAAACTACCTTCGCAATTTATCCTTTAACGTTGAATTTCTTTCAAACTCCATTGACCAACCTCAACACATAATATTGTCTCTGCAAGGCAAGGCCAAAACAATATGGTCAGCCCCCTATCTCTAGACCTCTGTTCGCTCCCAAAATCTCGATAACAATATTTTTTCCTCCAAAATTGCTTGTGAGCGATTTTCCATAACTACTTAAGTTACTTCCAGGTGTCGTAACTTTCATATGACACATCGGAATGCGATGCGATAGAAAGCAAAAAATGCCAAGACAACACCCACCTACACAACGACAAAGATTGGCACTCCCATGAGTTAAAATAGCAATGATCAACTTATACAGTGCTTTCTTATTTTGACGGCACCACGTGTGCTTAGTTCTAGAGTTATCGGGCCATCTTTCTTTTACGAGCCCTTTGAGTGCTTTTAAGCAACTTATCTTTGTACTTACTCATTAGTTGAATATACAGTTTGAGGAGAGCAATTATGTTGTCTTGTCTTGTTGCACTTGACATTGTGCTGTGGTGATTGATCCGGTCGGGTGTTTAAACTGTGTTTTCTTAACTTGGTATCAGAGCCCTTGGTGGCTTGAATCACCAGTTGTGAATTCACGATGGTTTGTTGGTTAGGAAGCACAAAACTGAGTCTGTGGAGATTCGTGGAATAGCTCAAAATTGTAAGAAGATTCAGAGGCAGGGGATTGTCAGCTGAATCAGAGGGCAAGCAAAAAAAAGTGAAGCTGAAAAATCTTCTGAAGGGTTGCTTGGCGTGTGTGATTGGTTTGAATCCAATCGAACACCGTTTGAAGAGCGATTTGGAGCAGAATATTGTCTGCTGTAGGGCAACCTCAGCCAGATAGGAGCTGCAAGTGAAAGCTCAGGAAAAGCTTGAGTAAAGCCCAATATATCCTTCTCTTCAAAGCTGTTAGGGTTTCAAAGAGCAAAACCGTGGATATCTCCTTGTAGGAGGACATTTTCAGAGTTGTAAGTAGCTGATGATGGGCGTCCTAGCAGTGTGATTCTGCCTGTAAGAAGTCGTGGGCGGCCATGAAATGTTGGAGGAGATAGAAGGGCGGCCATCGCTGGAAATCAGCATGAAGATGGTGTGAGAGAGCTCGCAGATCAACTGCACGACCAGTTCAAATAGGCCTGTAGCGGTTGCAGGTGTATTGTGTATGGAGGGAGTGTTATTCGATGCACATAATCATGGACATTTGTTGATCGACCTCCACACTAGTTCGATGGTCAGGATCGGGCAACTAAGGACTAATGTGAGCCTGTAGAAGAGCCATTAGATGGCTAGTGAAAAAGCTTGAAGGGGTTTGAAGTGCAAAGTGCATTGCAACTTCATTAAAAATCTTCAAACTGAAATAATTGATGGGTCCCAAGTTTTTGAAGGGTGAAGTTTCTTCACACTGAAGAAACAATTCAAAAATCCAAATTGCCCTTATTTTCACCTCCTTTAGCCTATTTTGGCCAAACAAAAGACTATCTCCTCCAAACGAAGGGAACCCTGACTGTACCTGCAAGTACGGTACACCAAAACAGAGTGATTGTCGCAGAGAAAATGTTCGGAACGTGCCAGAAGTGATTTCACCATTTCACTGGGCAGGTAAATGGGAGTTGGTGATGAGAAGCATTTCGGAAAGCGACGCCAATTTGGCTTTCAATTTGGCGAAAGAGTGGCAGATGGCCTAGTAAGCCAAAAATTGCAGGTCATTATTTGTGATTTTTGACATCACGGTTGGCTTCGGCATACACTTTATAGCCTATAGATGGAGTTTCAAGCAGTTTGGAGATGGAAAACATCAATGAGGCAATTTTGGGCGATGCAAGCAAACTTGATGGGGCTTCTAACTACAACATCTGGAAATTCAAAATGAATAGCATTTTGATGGAGAAAGAGTTAAGGGAGATTGTGGCAGGTATTAAAGTCCGGCCAAATACCACTCCAGGTGACATGAGGGTCTTTGATAAAAAGGCGCAGAGAGCATTGTCCTTAATCAATCTTTCAGTGAAAGACCATGTAATCACTCATACAAGTGATGCCACGATGGCTAGGGGAGCTTGGGAAGCTCTTAGAATGCAATTTCAAACTTGCAATCCAGCTCGGGCCATGTTCTTGAAGTCGAGATTGAACGCAATAAGGATGGAAGAAAGTGAGTCAGTGGGATCTTTCTTCACTAGGATAAAAGAGCTGAGAGATCAACTTGTGGCAATTGGAGAACCAATTAGGGACGTTGAATTGGTACATACCACAATGAGCGGTGTCTCGGAAGGGCTACAGATGTTTGTGAGCGGCATTGCTTTGAGGGAGAGGTTGCCTACTTTTGAAGACTTCCACGGAATCATGTTGCAAGAAGAGCAGCGTCACGAAGTGGTGAAGTCAAGGCAAACCCCACAGGAGGATCAAGCCTTGCTTGCTAAAGGCAAGTAGAAAGGATGGAAAAGGATTCCTAGGCAATTCTGTTGTCTTGTCTTGTTGCACTTGATGTTGTGATGTGGTGATTAATCCGGTCGGGTGTTTAAACTATGTTTTCATGACTCCAGGTCCAAGAGGATCTGCTCAACCAAACATGCCAAATCAACAAAACCGACCTCACATACAGGCCAACGTGGTCCAGAACACCTCTTATGACACCTCGACCTATGAACCTTCGTACGATGAAGGTATTAATAACATGTACATAGATGAGGCATCTACCTCCTATCCGAACGAGCAATATTATCCAAAGGAGCAACCTAGTCAAGCCAACCAAGATAGTTATGCAATTTTTCCTTCAACACTTCAGGAGAGATGCTTTGTATGCGGAGAAACCAATCACTTTCAAAGTGAATGTAGACTACGATATCAACTTGTAGATGAATGTGTTGATTGTGTCAGAAGGCATTTCTATAAAGATTTTCCTAACCAAATCAAAAAGACAATTTCAGCACATAGGGTATCTGAAGAACCGTTGCTTGATGTCACAAAAGTGCAACATAGGGCCTTAGATCAGAATAAAGACCCAACACAACCACAACCTAGTGCTAATACTTTCATGATTCCACAATCCTACCCTGACCCTATAGAAGCTCAAAGACAATACCATGAATTTCGAGATGAGTGTGATAGAGCTAAAGATAAGATTTCTACTTAGCCATCTGTCTAGCTATCTACGCAAGGGGAACCACCACGAGGAATATAGGTTCTTTCCAATCTCTTAAAGGCCCAAATTACTATGCCCTTCTACACGACCGTCAAGTTTTCCAAGCCCTTGTGGAATGCCATTCTACAAAGCTCCCAGCAGCCTGATATACCAGATGAGTTGAGACAACCAAAAAATGCTGAAGTGGTTCATAATGTAGACATGAGCTTACTTCATATAGGTGTTGCTAAAGGTAACAACATCTCTTTACCAGTGCACTACAAATCTTACCCATCCATTCTCAATACTGAACCTGGCGTGAATATTATTGTCTTGTCCTTAGCAAAGGCATGGGGAATATCCACATTGGAAAAGCCTAAGTACGAATGGCTGACCAAAGAATGACAACGCTTGTTGGTCACATAAGCAATTTACTAGGTTTAATTTTTTTACCATAGAGTGTGTCGTACGACCTTCCCAATGAACCACCCACCTATCAATTCCTTCTTGGAATGCCTTTCTTAGAAATGGCTGGAGTGATTCAAGATTGGAAGAAAAAACAAAATAGTTTTTGGCAACGGAGATAGGAGAATATATGTCGATGCCATGAAAAAGATAAAGCCTGCACGAATTGAAGACGTCTACATATACTCACAACATATATGTAGACGTCCTATGTTTATGCTAAGATGTAGACGTCCATGTTCTGATCAGAGTGAGTGAACAAGTGTGATCAAACAACAATGAAGTGCATTCAAATCACAACAAGCATTCATCTACGGTAGAAAAATGTGATGCTGCTATATTACACTGAAGCACAACAAAATAGCAGTTACAAGCATAATGACGGCGTAACTGGGAGGCTCAAAATCATTCGTCTCATGGACAGAGCATTGCATAGAGTGTGCCTGAATGATTTATTTATAGAATTCATCCATGTACTAACTACAGTAATTATTTGTCACCTGATTAGGTAAGTTGTTGTACTTGGAAGTATTTGGCTTCTGTGACAACTATACATGGTATATACGGTCAATGAATCAGGAAATGTTGATGCGGACGAGGGTGCTACAAATCTCTGAATAGAGTGCTCTTCTACTTTTATGATTTTGATAAAAACGTTCTGAATGAGTGTAGGGTCTTCGATCAGCTGTGGTAATAGCCCTCCCAACTGTCAACAAGGGTTATTCATTGGATAGGCACCTAACTATGCATAGATGCTACTTTAGTTAGTTCCCTACTTTTCGTCTAACTCTACCACCACTAACGCTACTTCCACTAACTCTATTCCTCTAAACTACCTTCATCATGATTGTAGGTGAAAGGAAAGGGAAGATTAGAAGAGATTGAGAAGAGAAGAGGGAAAATGAGAGATAGAGGGTGAGAGTGGAGGTTAGCTCAAATGCTCCTTATGCTTGCTAATGGAGAAACATTAACTAAGACGACCGATAAACATGAAAATAGAAAGCAATGGAAAACACAATCAAAAGCATTAGCAAGTAGTAACTAGCAAATGAGGATGCTTCTCTCCAAAAAGTGGTAGAGTTTTCTCCTTCTCATTAAGCATGGAAATAGAGTACAAATGGTGTCTTTTTATAAATGGGGAAGGCCCTTGCCCCAAAATCCTATTGGCTAATATTTACATTGATCCTATCCATTCATCTTGGACCCAACTTGATCCAAGGGTCCACAAAAAGTACACTGCAAATCACAAGATTCATGTGAGTCCAAAATTGGACCCAACTCTAAAAAGTAAATTCTAAGTTTAAAATTGACTTTGGGCCTCAAGTTTTATCTTTATTACAAGGGGCCCAAGTCTATTATTTTATTTACAACTCAACTTGCGTGCTCATTGGGCCATGGGCTTATACGCGCAGGATGACATGCCCTCACAACACATTTTATTGGCCAATATTATTTATTTACAATTCGTCGAGAATACCCCCAACAGGATCCACGGCCTGAAGTAGTGTCGGTCGCTCTAGGGATCGCCAAGGAATGCAGCTCGGTAATAGACCCGAGCAACTGACAGCTGATCTTCGACTTTGTCAGAGGCTAGCACCTTATTAGGATCAAAGAATATGGGAGGAAGAAAATTGTCCCACTTGGTTTCAATCCCCATTAAGTGCTCTAAGTCCCGAACGTAAGTGGCTGTCTCGCGGACTGTTGGATCAGGACAGTTGAAATATCTATTGACAAATAGGGTGAGAGCCCTTTAGACGTCTACATCTATATCCCAATCATCCTCTGATGGAATTCTTTGCCAATTGAAGTTCTAAATAGTGATCTTGTCTAGAGGGGTGCCGCATTCCACCCATTTGAATCGTCGTGTGCATGGCAGGAAGTGCGCGTTCACCTGTAGTTGTTGTGGACTTGTCACATAGGCCCTGATGGCCGCAGGGTCTCTTTCAAAGAGCTGCTGACGCCACTCTGGTTGTGGGTGGAGGGCGGGTAGTGCTTGCAGCTCGTTGTGTTTTATTGTCTGCGCCGAAAATGATATCTGCCAGCCGCCTCTTGATGACTCGTGGGGATACTTAGCTAGAAATTTGTTTCTTTTCTCCTCCATGGACTTTGGTCGTCGGAAGGCCTGGATGGTAGATATCGTGCATGAGCCTCTTGATGACGAGGCTTGTCCTTCCTCTTGGCTTTGGCTAGGACCTGCATCTCTGCTTGAGAGAGCGGCTTTGAGTCCGGTGCGAGTTAAGCTAGCTAGGCGAGTTTTTCACTTTGTAATGCTTTCACTTTTGCCCCCAGGCGCATATTCTCTGTTTCATAAATTTGTAGCTGCGTCTGGAGGGGAGCAAGTCGTTGGGAGGCTTCGGACTGAAGCTCCTACACCTTTGTGGAGGCCTCTATCAACGCTTTGGAGAGGCTTTGGATATATAGGTTGAGGCCATCCTCCTTCTGCTGCAGCCTGGCGATCTCCCAGTGCCCGTCTTATTCATGTTGTTGAGCTATAATAAGCTCTTATTGCAGCTTCGTGAGTTTCACTCGTAGCTGGGTGTTACTTGTCACCAAGTGGAGTACCCTGCTGTCCAAAATGGCCTTGGCTGCTACCGCCTCCTGGATGTATGTCCCCAAGGTTTGGTATGTCGTCATTAAATCTGTTGAAACTGCCAGTACGCTGGCACTGAGAGGGGCTTGTGTGGTAGCGGCCTCGACAACTGGTGGAGCGTCGTCGTCGTTGTCTTCAATCAGGTTCTCAGGAGACCTTTTGTTATCTGGGGCAGTGGGATCAGTCCAGTGTTTTCCTCTGTATCCATAGCACCTAACTGAGTGTAGTATGCCATCACCTCTAAGTTGATAGGCATACACCGGTAACAGATTTCCCTTATGATCTTCCACAAAATAGATTGGTAGGCTGTTATGGTCCTTCATTGAATTCGGTGACATGCAAGAGGATATAACCAAAACTTTTACCTTGCCACTGTTTGTTGAAGAAACTCGTGATTTAGATGGATCAATCTAACATCCACCCTTCTGGTGAGCTCCTTGTTGGCTTGATTCTACTTATGACCGTTGAACCACTGGATCTTGTTGTCGACAAGCCTATTGCTCTATATTTTGTCCTTTTAACAAGCGCGGATTCTTGATTGGACACCTGGTACTTGGATGATCTCCAAAGCAGAAGGTACATTTGTCCTTTTCAAGAAACTTAATAGAGCGAGCATAAGCTTGCTGACAGCTTAAAGTGCAAGGTTCTGGGTCTTCCGTTGCACTTGTTCAGCTTGACCTTGCTGCACTTTGTTGTCTTGCATGGGGTTCCATTCTTGTTGGATCATTGCTCGTTGTCGACCTTTGTTCCTCTGATTCCCCATCTAGATAGGGAAGATCCTTCTTCCCGAGTGAGATTTCCATCTTGGCAGCATCCTTACAGAGTTATACAGGTGACGCATATGATGCTAATTATGCCATAACAGATCTGATCCTTTTGGGCAGTCCAACATAGTATTTTGCCATGACGATCTGTTCAGGAATCGGTGGATTACAATCCTTCACTAGATGATAGATCCGATAGGTGTAGTCTCGGATTGTTTCAGCAAGAAACTTTTTAAATTTCAATAATCCTACAAGGGCGGTCTCCATAGTTCAGCACTAGAATG
This sequence comes from Diphasiastrum complanatum, assembly GCA_029204225.1. Lineage (NCBI taxonomy): Eukaryota > Viridiplantae > Streptophyta > Lycopodiopsida > Lycopodiales > Lycopodiaceae > Diphasiastrum > Diphasiastrum complanatum. The sequence continues at coordinate 6,757,581 of CM055111.1, read as the reverse complement.
TCGCAAAGTAACTGGTTGGTGAATTGCTTCAAGATTTGCTTAATTATGTGTCCTGGTCTCAGTGAGATGGAACTTCAGAGAGCTCTGCGAAGGTTAGTTTTGAGTTTTGAACTTTTTTTTTTTTACAAAGGATTTTTGAATTTTTTTGGGTTTTTCTCTGTTTTTTCAAAATCTGATGGGAACTATCCCTCGCAGGCTTCTATGCAGGTCTGGGACAGTACCCTGGAGCTGCTGCCAGTCATGCGAAGGTTCATGCCCACTGGTTTTTGAGAAATCAAAATTTGATGAGATTTTGCCTCTCTTTTTCCCTCCAAAAACAGATTTTGAGCTTTTTTTCTGATTTTTATGGATTGTATGGATTTACGAAGGGATTGGGTGCTTGGATCTGATCCTTCCATCCCACAATCTCTCCCTACAGTGCAAACAAACAAAAAAATCACGAAGAAAATGGCAAAAACTAACACTACTCACACTATTCTATTCTTAAAAATTTTGATTTTTTGATGAAAAAGAATGATGAGAGAGAAGAAAGAGAGAGATAGAGGAAAAGAGAAAGTGAGTAAGAAAGCTATGCGGCGAAACGAGTGTGTGGTGCTCCCTGGCAACGGCGCCACTGTTGTGTCGTCGTCGATGTAGCATAGGGGTTCGTCGCTAAGAGCGGCAACCTCGCCTTCACCTGCATAGCAACAAGAGAGAGGGAGAGGAGAGAGAGGAGAAAGAGAGTGGAGAGAGGGAGAGAAAGAACGCCTAGGTTGAGAAAGGCTTTGGGGGCTCGAGCGCCTACCCAAAGCTATTCTATCCCAACATAGAGAGAGAGAGAGAGAGAGAGAGAGAGAGAGAGAGAGAGAGAGAGAGAGAGAGAGAGAGAGAGAGAGATGGAGATGGAGAAACCAAGAGAGTTTTATTAGAATGAGAATGGAAGATGATGCAATACAAAGGAAATGACTCCCTCTTATAGATTTTAGAGGTGAGCCTCATTTACTCTCATTGGCCACTTCATTGGGACAAGGATTCTAATCCAAGCCTTTCAGAGGAACACAACTTAAATATAATGGTGCTAAGAAAACACAAGGGCACTCACATGATTCATGTGAGTTTTAAGTTGGGCTCTTTTAGCTTTTTTATTTGCAACTTGATTTAGGGCCTCTAATGTCATTTTAGAGTTTTAAGCCCCTAGTCTCTTATTCCTAGAAATTACAACTTGCTACTTGTGCTCATTGGTGGCTGGGCTTATACACACATGATGCCAGTGCCTTGCACTTATTATTCTACTATACTATGGCGAGGCCCACTAGGCAAGGCTTGGCCAACAGTATTTGTATACATGAAATACCCACAACAGATAGCAATGAAGATATAGATGACATCAAGATGGCACTTAAAAGTAAGTTTGAGATGCAAGATCTTGGTAAGCTTTACTATATCTTAGAAATAGAGATTGTTAGGACTACTTTCATTTGTCAAGAGAAGTATTCTAACTCTATTCTAAAAAGATTTCATATGGAAAATTGCAAAGTAGTTTCTACTCCTATGGAATCAAATGTAAAGCTATCTATAAGAGGTAATGAAAGATCCTTCAAGGACATTACTCTCTATAGAAAGCTCATAGAATCTCTTATTTGGTTAACCATCACAAGACCTGATCTAAGCTATGTGGTAAGTAAACTAAGTCAATTCATGCAAGATCCTAGTGAGGCTCATTGGAAGCTAGGAAAGAGAGTACTAAGATACCTCTCGGGATCTAGAGATTTTGGCATATTGTATGAAGGATCTTCACCTAACCTTTGTGGTTTCTCAGATTCAGATTTTCCAGGTGATCAAATGGATAGGAAGTCAACAAGTGCTTTTGCAATATATCTTGAAGAGGGAGCTATCTCATGGCTATCAAAGAAGCAACCTACTATCTCTCTATCTTCCACCGAGGCCGAGTACAAGGCATTGACAACATGCACCAAGGAGATGCTTTGAATAAAGAGGATGCTATTGGATCTTCACTTGCTGGAAGCTAAGAAGACACCAATCATCTATTTTGACAACCTTTCAGCCCAAAGCTTGGCAACCAATCCAGTTTTCCATGCTAGAAGCAAGCACATTGAGATTGCTCATCACTTTGTGAGGGATTGCCAAAGAGGTGGTGCTTCAACATGTCTCTTCATTGGAGTGTGTGGCTGATATCTTCACCAAACTATTGGGAAAGGACCTGTATTATAAGCATAGATCTATCTTGGAATGTGTTCAAGATCTATGTCAAAACTAGCATCCAATATTGAGGAGGGAGTGTGAAAATTGTCAACATTTCCTAGCTAGTTTGAGGCCTAAATTGGCAATTTTTGTACATAGTTTTGGATCTAACCTTTCACACATGTGAAAGAGGCCTAGATACTTTTATTTTAGTATATATTTCATATTGAATAAGTCCCAAATTTTAGAACCTTCGAAATGACACCAAAATCATGTTATTTGGACATATAGGCTAAAATTGGCTATTTTTGGCTACTGGTGCCCTAAAATTGGGGCCTAAGTTCTAGATAGAGGAGAGAGAGTCATCTCTCTCACCTATATCAGGCTGAAATTCTTGGAGAACAGGTTGGAGAAACTTTTTGTATTGTTGAGAGAGATCAATAGATCATTGTCACAGTTTCTTCCTCCATTGAGAGCATTGCTCTATGTATTGTCTTCAAGCTTTTGTGTATGATCTTAAGAGGTTTCCAAAAGTGGTAGGCTGATGTTGTAGGGTTGGTATGCTGTTGTTTTTGGCTGCCATCAGTATCTTTCATAAGTTTCTTTTGTCTCTTGAATGCTTTGTCAAGTGAATGTGTATCAAAGGTAGCATTAGGATGCTTTGCCAATTAAAGAAGTCTGCGAGAGTTCAAAAGGTGATTTGACTGCCCTACGAAGGTTTTGCGAGGGTTCAACTCTCGCAGGAGGTGATCTCTCGCAAAACATGTTCTTGTGGTTGGATTTTCAAGGTCAGACCATGTAGGTAGGCTAATTTCACTGCTCTTTGGAAATGTTTTTGTGCGCTTTGAATGCCCGGTGGAGATAGTCAGTGATCGCGAAAGTCATTTCATCAATGAGACCATCAAGGTCCTGTTGGAGGAATTCTTCGTGATCCAAAGAACCAGTACGCCATATTGTCCTTGCGGTAATGGGCAAGTAGAATCATCCAATAAGAGCACAAAAACATTTCACTGCTCTGATTTAGCTTGGTTGGCCCTGCACAGGAGGACTACATGGAGAGATGTGATCTATTTATAGTTGACTTGCATGGGAGTTGCATGGTTTCATGCACATGACTCTACCCTCTATATAATGAGGTAGGGATTCTCCCATCGACATATTGGGTTTAGGTTACCAATCTCTCTCTTCTCCTCTAGCTTTCACATGGCATGGCTTGGGGACTAGATCCAAAATTGGAGACCATCAAGATCTTGTTGGAGGAATTCTTCGTGATCCATAGAACCAATACGCCATATTGTCCTCGAGGTAATGGGCAAGCAGAATCATCCAATAAGAACACGAAAACATTTCACTGCTCTGATTCTACTTGGTTGGCCCCGCATTAGATATTCTACAATGTCGACAGCCCATTCTGGTAATGTGTCCACGTAAAATAAGGCAACATCAGCCAGCTCATCGTCGGGTTGGGTTGCAACCTCCTTTCCCTTAATTTGTGACACATGATCTGCCATGTAGTGTTGTTTTTCCTTGCGGACTACTATTCGAAAATCAAACTCCAACAACAGAAGTAGCCATCTGGTTAGGCAGGAGGACTACATGGGGAGATGTGATCTATTTATAGTTGACTTGCATAGGGGTTGCATGGTTTCATGCACATGACTCTACTCTCGATATAATGAGGTAAAAATTCTCCCGTCGACATATTGGATTTAGGTTACCAATCTCTCTCTTCTCCTCTAGCTTTCACATGGCATGGCTTGGGGACTAGATCCAGGTCTACGATTGATTGGGCGGGTTGGCTCCATTGTCTCTCTTATTGTGTTCTCCTATCTCATCTTAGGGGTAATCCTTTAGGGTCGTTACAGTTCCCACGTGTGAAAGAATGTACATAAGTCACTTTTATAAAGTTAGATTGATTTTAGCTAGATCTACACAAGTGTGAAATTGACCTTTGAATAGAATCTTGAAATTGGTCAAATTGGTCAAACTTTATGTAAATAGATTGGACTTCCATGTGAATGAGTTATTACTCACACATGTCAAAATGCCATTCACACGTGTGGATAAGCTTCTAGATGAGAAGATAGAAAGATTCCATTAGATCCTATTTTATAGGAAATACTCCTATAAATGTGAAAGACTAGCTTTTTTGTTTCTAGCCAAAGAGCATAGTCAGCTTTGTGAAATGTGCATATATGGCTCTCATTGGTGGATCTGGATGACTAGGCACTCTTCACATGTGTGAAGGCTTGTTGGACAGTACACAGCTCGTGGATGTACTTAAAGGGATCAACCAAATCAATGAAAAGCTGATGAGACATTGCCAATTTCTAGTTTTGCTTGTATTCTCCACATTTATCTTGTGTTTTTGTGATTGGAATGTATAAGAGAAGCTCCTTAGATCCTACTTACAAATCCTAAACACAAAGGATGACACACTGTGGAGAAACCACCCAACCAACTAGAAGCATCCAATCAATCTCTAGAAGCCTCACCCCCAGGCCAAGGAACAAGAAGCATGAATGTTTGAGTGAGAGCCTAGCAATGAATCAAGAACCATAATAAGGAGTAGGGTGAGTTTGGACCTCTTATATAGAGCAAAAGCATCCTGGACACATAGCCATGCATAGCCCTATGTTTCCTATACATAGATTCACCTAGAATAGAGTCCTATGCATGGACCAACTATTTATAGAATTGCTATTGATAACTCTACACATGCATACACTATCCCATACCTTGTCTAAACTCCATTTAGTGTGTTCTAGGACTCACAAGGATATTAGTTACTTTTGGGTCATGTCCAGTATGACATGGCATAACTAACAGCTTGTTTCACTTGAGTACCGTCATGTATCCAAGACTAGGAGTATATAGTATCCTATGTGTACTGGTCATAGACATAACATTCTTCCCTCCTTGAACTGTTTCTATCCTTAGAAACTAAAATTTGGAAAATTCTTCTTTATGCTATCAACTCTCTCTCACAAATCATCATCCTCAGTACGACCCTTCCACTGAATTAAGCACTCAGAGATAGAACAATTTCTCAATTGTTTATCTCTGGTTCTAAGCACTTTCTCAAGTTCCAAAGGTACATTAAGTGACAAATCTTTCAAATGGGACAAATCCTCATCCAATCCAACTGTATCACCATCATGTAAACTTAGTTTCAAACAACTTACATGAAACACTGGGTGTGCAATCGATTTTCCTTGAAGATTGAGTTCATATGCCAAAGAACCAATTCTACATACAATCTTGAAAGGTCCACAATAACGGGTAGACAACTTATAATGTTTTCCTATACGTAACGTCTTAGAATCTTTTGGAATCCTAAGATATACCCAGTCGTCAACTTTAAAATCTGAGATCTCTTAAGATCAGTATAGTGTTTAGCTCTATCTTGAGCACTTCAGATAATATCCTTAGCCACTTGCAACATTTCTTGCATATCATGCAAAAAATCAACAACCTTTTGGATCTTAACAGACTTCGTCTCAACATTTACTGGAGATCTAGGTTGAAAAGCGTACATAAGCATAAAAGGACTGTAACTTGTAGCAGAATGTTTTCTACTATTATATGCAAACTCAACCAGTGGGAGATAATCTTCTCAATGAGATTGCCTGTGAGAAACATATGTGCTCAAAATATCTTCCATAATTTGATTAGTCCTTTCTATCTGGCCATCTGATTCAAGATGATCAGAAAAACTTAAACTCAAAGAAATTTCTAGTTTATGGAATACTGCTGACCAAAAGTGACCTGTGAACTTAGGATCTCTATCACTAATAATGTCACTTGGCAGACCATACAACTGAAATAATCTTTCAACAAAGATCTGGGCTAAATCAAAAGCCTTTATAGTTGACTTGACTGGTATGAATGCAGCTAACTTAACCAATCGATCTACTACAACCCAAATAGAATCATTTTGCCATTGGATCTTTGGAAGTCCAACTACAAAATCCATAGATATGCTTTCCCATTTCTTATTTGGGATATCTAACGGATGCAACAAACCACTAGCCTTATAATGTTCAGCCTTTGCTAGTTGACAGGGCTTGCATTTAACAACATATGACTCGACATATGGCTTGAGCTTTGTCCAATAAAATTCTCTCTTAACTAAGTCCATAGTCATGTGTATACCGGGATCTTTCGATTTTCTTCTCATCAGGAACACCGTGCAGATTGAAGTAACTACTCCACTTGGCCAGCTAGTCCTCGACGACCTCAGATTTCTTCTCCTTCTTCTCGCCCGCATAAACCTCCGGTTGAAAACCAAGATTGGGTGAAGACATCAATTTGACTTGATTCAAAAGAATTTCCATTTGCTGATCTCTCATCTGATTACGATTATTCATATCATTGAGTGTCGTACTCAACTGTTGACAAATCACCATATAAGATGACTCACTTGGATTTGCAGCTTTATTTGAAGTTTTTTCGGCCATCTCGATATATCTATCTTGGAAATTACTAAATTTAGTTAATATCTGATTAACTCATAGTGAAGTATTGTTGACCAAAAACTGACTAAAATTGATTCCAGTATGGTCAAATCACTATTTTTAGTCAATTTCATAGACATTACAAGAAACTGAAAAAAAAACTAAAAATTTTAAGTTTTCGCACTTTTAATTTTAAAAAAAAAAATTACGCTTTCAAAAAATTCATAAAAAATCACTATTAGTTATTAAGCAATCGAAATTGAGAATTCAACTCGCAGTTCGATTCTTAATTTTACTCTGTTAATGTCCCTCAGGCATGCAAGACATGCGACATTAAATTGATTCTTTACTTTACGAAATTTTTACGTAAAAATTCAGTTCTACGGAAATTGTCAGCTATAAAATCTAGTTTTGTATCTAACCGTCAGAATACATGCATATGACCACTCAAAACAGATCTAAACTACTCATGCATGTTAGAATCACTCTAAGAAACCACATGCAGACATTCCATGCAAGCACAGTGCTTCAAAATGCTATCAGAACAATTGGAAATTTTACCAATTTTGTTCACAAAATTGCAAAACTTCAGATGCTCATATCTTTGGCTACAAGACACCAAATTGGGTGCTGTAAAGCTCACAGACCCAGTGAACAAGACACTTGCCATGTCAACCTGCCACGTAGGACAACCACGTGCGAGTTCAGAATAGCCAATTAAGCTATAGGAGGGTGCACTTTTTCAAGACCAATATGTCCAAAAACATGCAAACACTCAACCAAGCCTAAAAATGATGATCCAAACAGTCTTAAATGGTCTCTAAGAGTTCCATGAAGCCTTCATGCAGATTCTATGAAGCAGTATGGGCTGAGAACCATGAATTTTATGTTTCTAGAGGTCAAAATTGCTACAAATATGATGGAATTGAAACATAAGCCTCTACCCATCAATTTACAGGTCTGATAGCTTGCTGGGAAGGTAAAAAGGAATACAAATCATGCTGGAAAAAATCCAAAATGATCTCCTTATGGATTTAGAGAAATCCATCCCCCAAAAATCACCAAAATTGGTCAATTTTTGACACTTTTTGACTTCCTACAAACCCAATTGCTGGAATTCTTGGCTCTAACTTCTAGAACAGCTTCAAAAGACTATGATTCATCTTTTCCCAGCTTCAATTGATGTTCAACAACCTCCTACCATCCAATTCCATGAAAAAACAGGCAGCTATTTTAGGGTTGATGATAAGTTGGTGACGTCGGTCCGACACTATTGAAAAACTCGAAAAACCTGAAGGTCCCTTAGACTGAAAGTATGTAAATTCCGAAGGTGCAAAAAATCCCGAAGGTGCCTTTAGAGCGAAGGCAGAAAAATGCAAAAGAATACGATGGTGGGCCTGAAATGGATTCCAAGGCATTCTGGCCACTGTGTCGCATTTTTTGCGAAGGTACAAAAAAGGCAAAAAAAGACGAAGGTGCCTTAAAAACAATCAAGGCACAAAAATCTCAAAGGTCAAAAATGGCAGAAAATGCATGCATTTTTTTCAAAGGCAGATTCTGCTTTTTTTTTTCCTGCCCGTCTGTACGAATTCCGTACAACTGCCATGTGGCACATTTGTGTTGGTCAGTCAAAGTCAAGCCTTCCTATTATGCTTCATAATGTGCTTCTAAATTTCAGGTATCCATTACGCAATGGAAGGAGCCGGGCAAAGGCCATTCTGCCCGGTTCGGCTTTCCCAAAAAAATTTATGCTCGGCCCCTCCGAGCCTCGCCCAAATTTTTTTGGGAATCCTTACCGGGCAGAATGGCTTCTGCCCGGCTCCTTCCATAATACTTTATGGTTTTATCCACCATTATGACATGACATTCGAGGCCTTGGGTGAGATAGTAGGTGACAACTAACTTTTTTCCTAGCTTAGTGCATAGTTTTTGTCATTATATCATGCTCTTCTCGTAAGATTAAGACCTTTCTTACACCCTATACTAGTAGATGGACTGATCTTAACCCCTTCTTGACTTAAAAATGCTAAGATCCATTGGTATCTTTCAAGGGCGAAAGAATGCAATAACATAAAATTTTGTGGTCTTACTATTTCAAAAATCTATTGTTATCTTTTTATGAGACAACAATCAACATTATGTGGGAAACAGGATGGAAACATGCCAATTCAAGTTTGCAGAAAGGTGGATCCCAGTAAATCTTTGGAAAATAGACCTGGATAGAAATTCCTAATTTTTTCCTTGACAGCTTTAATTTCCTTTAAAGTTGGCATGCAGAAGAAGAAAAGGGGGGTATAAAGAATGCTTGTCCATGTACAAACAATAACACTTATTACTCACAAAATCAAAATACAAAACCGTACAATAGCTCCCGAGAGCCAATGGTACAAACTTACAGACAAAAACTGCACGTGCGCAGCAACGTGATGTCTGACGTATCTTTATACTATCAAAACCTCCTTATATCCCCAGGAGGTGCAGTGAATAATAGATACTTTCCTGTACAAGGTGGGGAAAGGATGTGCTGCAAGATAACTTATGCAGGATGAATAAGAGAACAAATGTGCTCACGTAAGTGTCTTGATCCGCACTCTTGTTAAAAGACAGCATTCCCTCGAAAACTGATTTTTGACACATGGAGTTTGAGACATCTTGAATGGGCACCAGACATGGTTGGTTTTGGTAATGCTGGTTCAGCGTGTCGTGATGGAAATTTTTACAAGAAAATTCCTGAATCTGCATATAAAACAGCATGCCATTGTGATCCTTTCAATTCGAAGGCACGGGTCCTACATCCTTAAAGGTAATTCATATGGCTCACAACAAGAATATGTTCATCTTTGTCAGATTATAAGCACCTACAACCCCATATTTGAAACATCTTGCATCAGTGTTTGAGAGAAGTGCACTGCAGGATATGTAAGCTTGCAGTATTTTACTGTAAGTATTGAAAACTTACATATATAACATGTCTGCTAAAATGGGCAGTGTTCATCCTCAAAACTCCAGGGTTGAGCATTGTAGCTCTTCTCCAGAAAGCAAATATCTCCACCTGAAATCAAACCAACCAAACCAACCTTCTTTGTATAATTAAAAAAAAAAAAGACTAATAATGAGCTATCAAAATTTAAATGCACTTGGTTTCAATGTAAACAGGTCCTGGGTGTTGCTTTCACAAGCTGAAAATACTAAGCAAGATAAAAAAAAAGATTGAAAATACTCAGGCATTGGTACGTGTAAAAAGAACATTCATGTGGACCATAAATCCTAGATAGCTAATTTTCGCCCCACATTGTAATAGTATATGTGCTTGAATTGTGATGGAAGAAAATCATGAACACTCTCACAATATATCATTCTAACATCACAATCGAATATAGTTGGCAATATTTTCAAAACGTGGTTCTGTCCAACACATTGAAACGGTGTAATCAAGGCACAAGCTAAAGCTTTTATTGATTCTCAAAAGCACAAGGGAAACTACTAGAAGCAACAAAATTTACTGACTTACAATCAAGAGTGATTTCTCCAAGAAATATGGACAAAAAAATACCTCATATATCTTGAATTTGTCTTCATGATATCTGCTGTTAGATCAAAAGGTAACAGTTTACACAATTTATTATACTGTTATGGGATTCAAAAGAAATTGCTAGGTTTTTGAGAAAAGACAGATTTTGATGAAGTAGAAAAAAAGAAAGAGATGTAAAGATACTGAACTTTGACAGAGATATGGAACAAGCATCATATAAGAAGCATCGAGAAAGAACAGTGCAGAATGTATATAGCATGAACTGGGACTTGCATTTTGTGAGTAAATTTACTCGCAGCATGTCAAAACTTGCATGAAGTGAAGGGACAGATCCTAAGCTGAGTGTAGTTTAAAGCTAGGTTGAGTGGATCCTAAGTTACTCCATGAACTAAGAAATTAGTCTCACTCATTAGGCAACATGATCTCCTTTATAGGCTTCTGCAGATGAGGCCAATGAGAATCTACAAGGACCCACTATATCATACTACCAATGTTGAACCTACGTTGCCAAAGCACAACCCCTACAGTCAATAATATCACATAATAGCATGGGGCCCAGGGCCCAACTAACTGCAGTAATATGCCAAATAACTCTCCCTCCTGCAAGAAACATTGTCCTCTGTTTGTATGAAGAATATTTTGATGCCAGAAAATAGAAACAGCCATAAAATACAAACAAGAAAGATGCCACACAGTAGTATATGCCAACCAATGATAACATAGATAATAACATAACAGACTGAAGGCAAAATATGAAACAAGATCTCTACTATGTCAATGAGATCCCATGGTAATGTAAGAGACCATGATTGTCACCTGAAGTATGCTACCTGGGGGTAGTAATGGAATGGATCTGAAGGTGTAATTGGCTGTGCAAGATCCATATATGCTAACCGTATGGACCATGCATACTATAACAAAGTTAAAATGGCTTCAAATATACCACAGTAGAGCCAACTGCGACAACCAAACTTGCAACAGAGAAACAGCATAAGCTGGCTCCCAATGCTGTACCTGAATTGGTACATAACAGCTACTCCAAGGTTCCAGCCCAAAGCTAGGAAATGAATTGTTGGCTATGGAGCTACCATAAAGCATCACACATAACAATCATAAATAAACAACTGAAGACTCATATAACAATCTGCAATGAAAGTCACTGTATGAAAATCAATGCATTGACCATGAAGTACATCCCAGCCCTACTCCAAAGGACATACTAGACAAGTGTCTCAGAAATAACTGAAAGCACCAAATCAATGGACTTCTAAATGACAAGAGAGTTATCCTTATTATCCTTCAGAAGCCGCTTAGGGATGAGCGTCCTACAAGATTGTCGCTGACACCCTAACCCTACTCCAAGAACAAGTAACAGCAAATACGAAGTGACCAAAATGACGTTACAATGGACCCAATGAAATTAACTAGTATTTTGGGAGACTAAAATGAATTTAAGATCCTAAGTATTCCAGAGTATCAATATGTGCCCTAATTACATATCCATAACATGAGCTAAAAATTAAACATGAAAGTCCTCCAATGAAACTGTGGGACCAAATTGTGACATGATGAACTTATGAGGCCCCAACTTCCGATTATGCTAGGTTATCAATATGTGTGCTGATTAGATGTCCATAACAAGAGCTAAAAACAAAACACAAAAGTCCTTTAACTAAAGATTGGGACCACATATTGATGTGAAAAGGTTACATTCTGCATGCTACGGAGCAAGTGCCATACTTTCAGTAGTAGATCATTCTAAAGAAGTGATGCAATTATGAAGTTTCTACCAGATACCAAAGCTCCTGGGAAAAATAAAAAATTTAAAACAATTCAATATTCTGTCATCGAGTATTCCAAGGGGCTGGAAATTGAACTTTCTATGGCAATGGAAAAGGCCTTAAAGTAGATGCAAAAGATGACTACACGCATTTGACTCAAAGTATAGCAGACAGATAATGCACTTAAGCAAAGTGAAGTCATAGAATTCAGATTTGGCATTACTTGGAATATCAGGTCTCTTAGCAAACTTCTTCCTTTATTACGTAAATAAAATTTTATTGTGCGTAAAAAGAACATTTGCTTCCAACAGAGAAATTAATATAATCTGACAACATAGACACAAATTATCCAGGTGAAGCTGACTGTGGTTTTTGCTTTTAAGCTCGATAACAACTGGATGGTGATGTGAGTGCGGTTCTGAGTAAAACTTACTGAGGAATCATATTGTCTGTTCTTCAAAGAACTTTGTTGATAGCAGTTTATAGAAAAACCCATTGAATCCCTTTCAATTTACTTTCAAACTGTAATCAAAAGCAAGACCTTTTTGAAATCTTCTGACTTTGAACTCTTCTGGAAGGTATCAACGTTATGATTGTGATGTGTTCCCTGCTATTCTGAATTCAATAGAAGAATTTGGCCATTTCACAGCCGTAAAAACTTTTTCCTACTTTACATGCACGGTTCGTAGAGTGTAGAGCATTTTCATCAAATTTGCATAAGGCTTGGGCCTTGGCATAGGGCTTAGGATTTAGGCCTGGCTTAGACATTTGTATTCATTCACTTGGACATACTTGAAAATTGCTGACAAGCCTTGGAAGGGCACTACCAGGTTCTTAGCAAAGAATATGAAGTACGTGTGCACCTCATAACAACAATTAGCTTCTCATAAGCACCTCATATCTTGCAAAGCTACACTGCTGCAAGATATTCTGAATCATTCAAAATGAACTTCAATTACAGGACAAGTTGAAACAAAAAAACATTGCAGAGATGCAACTTACTTTTCAGGCATATTTGGGAACTTGATTCTATTTGAGAACAGGCCCAACAAGGGCTTCCATTTCCAGTAACCGATGGACAAATGAGCACCAAGCATGTACACCAATTGATGTTGCCTTGTCATCATCAGCAGAAGCTCTTGCACGTCTCTGAATCTGTGGAAACCAGCATGATTAAATATATCTCTAAGTTGATGTTACCATCTGCTCTAAGAAGAACTGCTTCCCTCTCTTAATGGTCTTCGAATATTGTGATACAAAAGGATGGTATCTTACTGGCATGCCTGCAAATTGAGCATGCCACTTTTCGATATATTAGACAGCAGGTTTTGCAAGTTTCCTGCAACAGCCATTTAATCGCTATGGCAAGTGGCAGTTGTGCTACATGGTCTACATCCAAGTGGATAGGCTAAAAATTTAAACATGTCTTTAAGCAATGTCAGGTGCTGTCCGGCAATCTTAAAGCAGTTATAATTGAATGTCCTACACAAAAAGTTCTTCAGCTGATAGTCCGAGAGTCAAGAAATGGTGGTCAGATGAAGCAACCTAGCAGGCTCTTTCCTATTGACAAAACCAATGCATGATATATACACACCTCTTCCAGGTGCCTGTTCCTTGTATCTTCCACCATTCTCAACAAATTAATTGAACATTTGCTACTAGTTTGAGAGGCTTGCAAAACAGATCCAGTTGCCATGTCTGCAGTTGAGGGGAAACAGTCTAACCAGATTGAGTTCATTGCTTTTAAAATGTTCCATCGTCTAGCTCTTTCTCTGTCACTTGCAGTCCTCCTCTGAACAGAACTTTCCATGTTTGCAACTCGAAATGCCTTAACATAGTCAACTTTATGTTCTTTGTCCACTTCTTGAGATGCTGAACCCCTCTCCTTCCGATTATGCATGGAGGTAGCTTTGGAAGGAGCCTCAGTTGATCTCAGCAAGTTCGAAAAACTAAGAAGCCTCAAAGTATTACGTTCCACATGTCGAATTCCTTGCTCAGCATATAAAACTTTTGGGACAGGCATTTCACCTTCACCAACACCAGCAGCAGCAATTGCCAAGGCCATTGCAGCTGGAGGTGAAGCAAATGCAGCCGCCCAAAATGGAGATATCAAAGTCAAAGCTGCCTGTTTGCACCAAAAAAAGCAAAAATGTTAGATGCGCAAACACTTATGAAGTGGATGTCTGAACTGAACACATCCATATGACAAAGTTAATATGTGTCCACAGCAAAAGAGCTAATATAAAGAAGAGAGACGAGTTTAAACAAGGGAAATATGACAGAAACAAGCATCTTAAGGAAAACAATTCTGAGTCCTTAAAAGGAAGCATAATGTAACATAAGCTCCAACATATGAGCCACAACTCATTCCTTCAAAACATCACAACAGTTTCTAGTTCACAGTCATAATAAATGAAGCGAGAAGCAGATAATTGTTATAACGATTATTAGCACATATAATCCCACATCTCGACTGACCAGGCCAGTTACCAATTGAGCAGAAAACCACAGAGCTGACAATATTTCAAGCAGATAGCAAGACAGCATTATCAGCACAATACGTCAAGATCATCATACTCGAGTCGGCTCCAATTTCTTTTTATTTTTTAGTCTAGCACATCGGCTTGCTAGCCTTTATAGCTCCATAAATATTTTTTCCTAGTTAAAATATATATATATATATATATATATCATAGTACCCTCTGGTACCGCTGGTATGGTACCGCCGGTACCATATCAGTGGTACCGCCGGTACGGTACCGCCCTGGGATCCGCGGTACCAGGGCGGTACCATTTTTAATATTTTTTTTTATTTTTTAATATATTTTTAGTAATTTTTTTTTGCATATTAACTACCAAAAAAGGACAAAAAAGTAAAAAGAGGGGGTTCTGGGTGTAAAAAAAGAGGGTACAGTACATGATGCAGGGGACCGTTGCAATGGCACATGGGCACTGCGAGTGAGCAGACCGAGGGGCCAATGGGAGACCAACACAGGGGGGTAGCATCACATGGGGGCAAGTACAGAGGCACATGGGCATTGTGGGTGAGCAGACCATGGGCCCAATGGGAGACCAACACAGGGGGGAGCATCACATGGGGGCGGGTACGGAGGCACATGGAGGGATGATGGGGATCCACATGGCCGATCAGGCTGTGGGGATAAATAGGCACTCACAATGCCATTGTGGTCGGCATTTTCAGAGGCTGTGAGAGGGCTAGTGATAGACAGTGAGAGAGCAAGCGAGAGCCGGTGACAGGCTGTGAGAGGCTGTTTGAGAGCCAGGGTGCTGTGAGAGGGTGTTCAAGGATCAGGGTGCTGTGAGGAGAAGGTCGATCGAGATGGCTGAGCGAATACCACCGAAGCCCGAGGGCGAAGCCAGGAGAAAGCTTGAGGAAGATATCCGAAGGCACAACGAGAGGCATCGGAAGCAAGAGGCAGATATCCGAGAGATGCTGCGACAGACTCGACAGAGAAATCCGGAACCGGAGCCACCCGCCCCCGCTGTGGATCCTGTCCCCGCTGTCGAGCTGGATCTGGATGAGCAGATCGGAATGAATTTCACACGACGGCAGCTCATCATGGTCAGGGAAAGGGCGGCCAGACGTCGGGCTAACCAGGAGGCAGCTCGGGCTAACCGGGAGGCAGAGCAAGAGCGACAAAACAATGCACCAGACGAGGGCGAGGAGTTGGTGGAGGATCAGTGAGGGATGTTTAGAATAGATGAGGTCCACCCGTATGTGGCGGACTGTTGCTATGTAGTTTTCGGCAGTTTATGGTGCAGCAAATAACTAGATGGCTGCTTAAAAAAATGACAGTATATGTGATGTTATCCTGATACAACGGTTGAATATATACATAGTTGTTTTTTGTGCAACGCGAGCCTGGTCATGTAAGATGCAATGTTTGTAATTTTTTTAAATGCAGATGTATTACATGTGTTTATTCAATGTCGTTTGGGGTGTAGGGGTGATTGCTGTGCTCATGATGTAGGTGCATCTATGTGAAGCTAGCATTCACTTCAAACGAAATTAAATGAAAATAGGATTCACACACGCACATAGAATTCTTCAACATAAAATAAAGCATCACATGTACAGAGCGACATACGCACAATGTGCAGCAAATAATGTAGGCCAAACACTGTATATAATGTGAAAAATCATCTGAGTACAATGGTAGACCGACTGCTAGAGACAAACTACTGAAACTAAAACAATAGAGCCACAATCAATGCTCTGGCTCTGACTCAGACGAATGCTCTGGAGACAACTCAGGGCCCCGAGCTGACTCTCGCAGCCGATATCTCTGCCTGTCTGGAACTGGCATGGGCTGTGTATCCGAGGGGGAAGACTCGTCATCCTCATCCTCCCAATCAGCCTCCGCATCAGCCCCCAAGCAGGCCAAACCAACAACACCTGCTCCAACTGGCTGTGATACTGCACCTCTACCTGTACCTGGAGCCCTGCGTGGTCGTCCTCTCCTCCCTGGCAGTTTCTGTGCCTTGCCTTTCTTGTTCGGTGCACCCTTGGGCCTGCCTGGTCTCTTGCGGACAAGAGGAGCTGTCAATGCCTCGTCACCCCCATGCAAATCACCTGGCTGGCTAGGCTGGGCCCAAGCTGAGGCCGGCTGGGATAGGGAAGCAAAAGAGGGAACTCCCTGTGCAACTGAGCGAGGAGGATGAGCGTGCCCGTGGGGCTGCTGCAGGTGGAGGAACTGGTTGTGCAGGAGGCGAGTACAGTGGCGATATGTACTGAAAGGGGCGCTGTGGTGGCCGGTACTGGTACATCCTGGGTGCTGCCAAAGGAGGAGGATGTGACGTGGGTGCTGCCACTGGAGGAGACACTGTGGATGTGGGCGCTGCAAGAGAAAACCTGGGCACAGATGGTGGCCTGCCATGGAGACCTGGTGCTGCAGAAGTGGACGGCGATGGAGGGGATGCAGGCCTAAATGGCATCGGTGGCACTGGAGGAGCTGTGCGACGCACATACACCCTCTGAGGAGCTGGAGGAACTGTAGGCACCTCATGCGGCTGCTCTGGCTGGGACTCTGTGTGTGGCATGCTGGCAAGAGATGATGGGGGCGCCCTGACACTCGGCATCTGCAAGGCCTCTGAATCCAATGTGGCAACCAAGTCGGCCAGCTGGGCATCCGAATACAAATGCTCTGGGCTCTGGGACTCATCCTGTGCACCAGCCTCTAAATCATCCTGTGCACCGACCTCTGAATCATCCTGTGCACCAACCCCTGAATCAACCCAAGCCTCATCCCGTGCCTCATCATGTGCACCCTGTAGACCCTGCATGGCCTCCCAATCTGTGCAATGAAAGTCATCAGGTGCCTCCTCTGGTGTGCTGTCGTAGTAACGGCCATGACTCTGTGCTGCACGCATCCAAACATCTGCAGGACCAGCATCTAAACCACTCTGCCCTCTATCAAGAGCCTCCTCCATCATGTCGACATAGGTAGGTATGCCACTGCCCCCCCCTGTGTGCCCTGCCTGTCTGCCGGTATAACCTGTGCCATGTGTCCCACCTCTGCCACGTGATGCACCTGTGACCCCTGCCCGTGGCGTGTGCCCTGCACCTGTATAATCTGCCGCATCCCTCTCTGGTCTGGCAAACACAACCCGAATGGGCTCATCCTCATCATGCTCATCCTCTGACACTGGCTCATCTGCCTCATACAATGGGGGCTCTCTGTGCTCAAGCCCAAGCTCTCTCTCTCTCATCTCGGCAAGCTCCCTCTCTCTCTCTGCCATCAACTGTGTGCCCAGGTCATCTGCAGGCATGGGATGGGTGCTGTCCGTAGGCAAGTCAACCTGGCGCTCCAAATCAGATATCTTCGTCTGCAAGGTTTAAAATTTGCATGTCAGAGAGACAACTTTTTCAAGAAATGAAATCAACATACCAGGAGTCAACCAACATGCTATGAAAGATTAGCTTATCACCTGCAATGCGCTCGTAATGGTCGGAAGCCTCCTGGCGAGACGTGCGTTGGTGCTACAGAACACCAACCGCTCCAACTGACTCACTGACAACCGGTTTCTTCTCCTCGTGTGAATCAGTGCCCATGTGCTCCAATTACGCTCACACACAGAGGCAGCACAGTCCTGTGGTGCGTGCATTGAAATACTTCAGCACATTGTGGCAAAGGTGAAACTTCAACGAAACACAAAAAATGGAGGATAAAATGAGATGCATACCTGAGAAAGGACACGCAGTGCAAGACGCTGTATAGATGGGTATGTGCTACCGAACATGGTCCACCAGGTAATGGGTAGCTGCCTCCTCTCTGGATCCTGGGCAGCCGGGTGGCCGAATGTGCCCATGCCGAAACGAAATGCAGCGAGCTCCTCCATGAGCCTGATAGGATCCAAACCTATGTGTGGACTCACCCTGTGAATGTACTGAAGCCAATCGGCCTCGAGCTCCCTGTCTGCGATCTGTGTCGGAGAGAGGAAGAGGGGATGCAGCATGTGTGCAACGCTGTGGATACTCCTGTGGAAGTAGTTCCATCGCGTCTCCCATATGAACTTCAGCTCTGTCATCCTGCAGGTGAGGGGCATGTGGTTTAGGGCATTACGAAAAAGCTTAACATTGACAGAAAAACAAACTAGCAAGTACTGAAAAGATAAAGGTCAATTGCAACACTGTACCGCTTACCTCTCTGGCTGCAAGATGGGCAGCTGCAGGAACTGTCCAATCCGGTCCATGAGCTCATACACCAGTCCAAGTGTCGACCCCTCGCTGTCAGCCATGCGGAGCACAATGTAGAGTGGTCGAAGCAGTCCTGACAATGTCTGTGCATCCCTCCAGAACTGGTCTCCCCTCACCGTGGAAGAAAAGTGCTCCCCATCCTCAGTGTGCGGAAATGTACTGGCACCCCAAAGATCACTGGCAACCATCTGTAGAAGCTGGGCCCTGCACCTGATCAAACGGTCGATGACCACCAAGTCGAATGCAAAGCGCGTGGGGGCTGGCTTACGGAGGTCCAGATGGCTAAACACCCGAAACATGGCAAGAACACGCCTCTTTCTGGTGACAAAAGTCACCAGGAAGAGGGCCTCCCGGACGATGGCTCTAACCCAGGGAAGTGCTCCAATGTCCCCCATCAAAAGGTCTATGCCGTGGGCTGCACAGGGGGTATGAACAATATGAGGGAACTCGGCCTCTAGCAGTACACCCATCTGAATGCAGTTCGTGGCATTGTCCGTCACCACCGTGACGACATGCTGTGGGCCTATGGCTAGGATGGAAGACCTGATGACATCAAACATGAACTCTGCAGATATGACTCTCCCCCCCCTGCTGCAATCCACTGCCCTCAAAAACTGTGTGCCCATGCAGCTGGAGACCAGTATGTTGAGGATCGGCCTCCTCCTGACATCAGTCCAGCCATCGGACATGATGCTGCAACCGTAAGTGGCCCAGTGCCGACGCAGAGGCTCCATCTCTCTAGACAAGGACTCGACCCTATCCCTCAGCATGTGTGTGCGGACAACCTCTGAACTAGGGACTCTCCAGCTAGGGCTGACAGACTGTGCAAGGCGGAAGGCCCTTCTGAAGGGCTCAGAGTCGGTGATGGCAAAGGGCAGGTTCAGCTCGTAAACCAGACTGGCCACGGCCTGTGTGGCCTCTCTGTCCATGTGCGGCTGATGCGCGCCGCGAATGGTCTGCTGCACGAGGGCTCTCCCTGGTGGACGACGGGTGGTGGACCTCCAGCACGGTGCACCAACCGTGACGGGAATGGACGATGACGCGACAGGCTGGGCGCTGGTGGATGCATCGGCTGTAGACGTGGAATGGGGAGAGTGGGATGCACTGGCAGGGATGGGTGCAGCAGCATAGGTGGGGTGCACTGGTGGAGGGGCAACATCTGGCATGGGGTACGAAAACTGCTGGCTGAGGAGGTCATCCGGATGGGAAGGGAAGGAAGAAGGGATCTCTTCCACATCCTCGAAGGCCCGCCCAGTACCATCCTGGGCCTGCTCGGGTGGCGGAGAGTCCATGAGAAAGTCGTAGACTGGTGGAGTGCGAGCAACAGTGGGTGGTGGTGGAACCGCAGTGGCAACTGTCGGACGCGATGGGACGGGATCCACCGGAATCTGAGCAGATGGGGGTGCATGAGGCAGAGCTGTCTGAGGGGCAAAGGGACCAGATGCACTCCCTCTCCTCGTGCGTGCCAGCCAAGCAGGCAGCAACTCTGGGTTAGTCACATAAGGAGCGGTGCAAAATCGGAGAACGCCCTCCGAAATGGTGTTCTCCCCTGCCACGAGCCGCGGCCCGTAGGTGTCCAGTAGTCGCTGCCTGTCGGGGACGGTCATGCTGCCACAAGGGGCAGCATTCAAGGTGGCACCATTTTTGGCGCGTGCACCGAGCAGATGGCCTTTAAGGCGAGTGAGGGATGCAGCAAACTCGACGAGACAGTATCGGCAGCGCACGATCTTCTGACCGGTCTTGTTGGCCTTGTCGGCAACCCGCCTGACAATGTCTACCTCGTCCCACAGACCGGAAAGGTCGGATTGCACCATTGCAGATGAAATGAGGGATGGATTGCTGGAAAAAAAACAGCAGGGTTCACTGTTGGAGAGACGCTGAAAATGGGCGAGTGCAGGGCAAAGGAAATCAGATGCAAGGCAGGGCGTTGCGTGGGCGATGGGCGACGCAAGGAATCAAAGGCAGGCAAGAAAAACCAGCAGCGATGGCAGGGCGGAGAGGGCTCAAAAAAATTTCAGAGGAAATGCGAGGGGGGCGGGTAGGTTTAGGTAAAAAAAAATTAAAAAAAATATTAAATAATAAATATATTATTATATTGTGGTACCGCGGTACCATCATGGTACCGCGGTACCAGTATGGTCCCGCGGTACCGGGATCCGCGGTACCCAGTACCGCGGGACCTATGATATATATATATATATATATATATATATATATATATTTATAAGGTAGCACAAGTGTCTTTCCTACCTTTAAACTAAAGGTTTATTTTAACTACGAGAAAATATTCATGAAGCTCTAAAGGCTAGCACGTCGTCATGCTAGCCTTCAAAGCTTCATAAACCATTTTTCATAGTCCAAATAAACCTATATTTAAAGAGTAACAAAGTGTTTTTTGATGGACCTATTTAAAATTTAATGAGTAGTGAGATTTTCAAATATGTAGCAAACCACAATCCTTATTGATAGAACACATGCGGTGTAACGAAAAGTGTAGCACACCATGTGCTACTTTACTGTTGAATTATGGTCACAGATAAACTATTAGAAATGCATAATGACAGCAATGCAGTTATAGCATAAACAGTAAAGACTAGAAAATTTCCCTTCAAGATGGGAGATTATTAATTGTTTACCTTTGGTTACTTGCACAAATCAAATTTTACAACAAAAGAAGGTATGCACTGTGCAGCAAGTTATATGGTCTCAAAAATCATGTCAGGAATCTATGTAAGCAATTATTAGAATTTGGTTTCGGCATCAGATTCAGTGGATCAAGATTCAGAGTCAGTGGATTCCTCACCATGGCTGAGGGTGCAGGCAGGGCCCCACACTCATCCAACAGTGTAGCAAGTCCCAATGAAAGTAGAGAGAAAATTATGCTACCATTTTATCTTGCTACACCAGATGAGGGTAACGCCCTGTCTGCACCTTCAGTCATGGTGAAGAATAAGTTCAATTAAAATTTCACTTGTACAACAAATCACAACAAAACATTCCACACATTTAACTACATTTCAATGTTCAATTCCAAGATCTATTTTCTCCTCATTGTTTTCTACTCCCGTTATATCTTCATTGTTTTCAATATTGTTTTATTTAAATTTTCTCCTCATTGTTTTCTACTCCTACGAAGAATTGTTTTCTGCTCCCGTTATTGTGCTTTAAGTTCACATCTGCTTCTAGAGGCGTAGCAACATAACAATGATCTTGCATACAAATTTTCTTTTTTATCTCCTTATTACATCCTACCTATGATAACTTCAGAATCGCTTTGTTTCTTTCTCTAATAAACTCAATCCCCAAGCAATATTACAACTCTTCTAAGCTTTTCATAGCAAGCTCACTTTGCAATTGGCCTTTGCATCCATTTATCAGCCTTGCACTACTGCTTGCCATCAATAAAGCATCATTAACTCACGTTCAATACATGTTGGTATTTGACTGACATCTCCCCAAGCCTTTTTCAATGAAGAATGCTTCTGTCCTTTCATAAAACACTCTTGATGCATGCTTGAGGCCATACAAACCCTGTTTGGCTTACACACCAAATTAGGTGCCTCTTCAAATCCCTTTGGATGCTTCATATAGACCTTCGTATTTTATCTGATACACCCTTTGAAATCCTGTTACCTTTTCGTTGCTTGCAATGTGACCAACTCCCAAGCCCTATTCACTTCCATTACTTGTATTTCTTCTTCCATTCCTTGCTATCGATTTTCTTTCTCTGGTGAGTTCCTAGCTTCTATGAGCTTCTTAGGTTCTATTAGTTTTTCTTCTACAATCAAAACCATGTCATCACATTTCTATAGAGCTCACCTTACTCTACTCTACTAGATTTTATGACTGTTACAGCTTCTTATGCATTTGATTTTTCCATCTCTTCTTCCTCCTCATTGTAAGAATAACTTGTTCTTCTCTTACTTCACATTCCTAAGGTATCCTTTTGCTAAGTTTATTGATGAATTCCATACGTGCTATGGTGAATTTTATTTTTGTCTAAGCCACAAAGGATTCATCTAGATATGTTATTGGTCAATCTTCACTCCCTCCTTGTAATCATCCTTATCCTGATTACAAGTGTTTCTCCATCCTTTTGAATTGCGCAACTATCCTCAGTGAAACTTACTTTCACTCCAAGATCAGTAGCATAGCTTATAAAGATCAAGTTTTTGCCAATTCTGGTACATAAAGTACTTCTCTACTGATTCGTATTCTATTCTTTCATATGATAGACAAATTGATCCTATTCCAACATCAGTTGTGCCTTTGTCTCCTGCAACTTCTCTTCCCTTATAAGCTTTGTAGGTAAGAAAACGAGCCCTTTTAAAAGTTAAGTCTAAGTATCATCCTTTATCTACTAGATAATTAAGCCCTCGCCCTTCATTGATCACTGACCCAATTTCACAATATTAATTAGCCATATATCCTCCTCCTGTTGAAATTGATGCCTCCTTTTCTTGTTTTCCCCAACTTGTTTCTTCTTATCTTGCTCTCAGCCTTGCTTGCCTTGTTAGTATTAAAACTTGGTGCTTATGATCGATCAAGATCGGTATGTCAAATGCCAATCCTAGCTTTCCACCTTGCCTGATTGGTACATCAAGCGACAATCCTAGCTTGCCACCCTGCCCGACCACCTCTCTCAATCATTTCTCACTCTAATGAGTTTTTGATTGTATGTGAAATAATCATTGGTTCAACAAATACTTATTAGGGGTATGATTAAGGAAGCATAATTGTTGCCCAATTGTTGATAATAAATGGTTGAAATCACCCATTACTCCAAATTTAAATACATTCAATAATGGTTAGGTGCCCAATCCTTGATCCTTACAAATATTGACTATTTGGCAAAATTGTGCCCAATGTTACCATTGGGTATTGCATGTCTATGACAACAAGTTTCAATGCAATGGTACCATGCAAACACCATTGGGCACAAATATAGTTTGGGCATGGCATATATATTTGTTAAATTTATTGCACTGAAAAAAAATCAACTTAGAATTATTAAAACTTTCAAGAACAACTTAAA
This sequence comes from Diphasiastrum complanatum, assembly GCA_029204225.1. NCBI lineage: Eukaryota > Viridiplantae > Streptophyta > Lycopodiopsida > Lycopodiales > Lycopodiaceae > Diphasiastrum > Diphasiastrum complanatum. The sequence continues at coordinate 6,733,877 of CM055111.1, read as the reverse complement.
ATAATAATCTTTGCCCCTTTAGTCCCTCTAGGTAGGCTAATATCTTCCAAAATTGAGCTAGAAAAATCTTTTGAAGGACACTCTCCAACCGTATCATATTGTATTGTGGTAGATTTCACTTGTAGATAGACAAAATATTGATCTATATATGGATAGGAATCCTAACCCAATCAAAACAATCACAAATTCCTTTCTTCCATTTGAAGACATTCACTACAATGTTAGATATTTTTGTTGGATGGGAGTAAAAACCTATTTGCATATTGGAGGGCCAGGTGCAAAGGAAAAAAAAAAAGTGACATAAAATGTACCCTTGTGCATGTGAGATGGAAAATTGGTATAGTATGGTTTATGTCATGTCTTTATAGTGTATTAAGCTTCTTAAGAACAGAGCCTAGAAGATGTCATATATGGGCTACTAGATTAAAAATTTACCTATAATCTAAAGTGAAAAATGCTATGCCTTGGTATGTGAATATTTTTAACCTTATCTCACATGTGGTTCTTTAAGTCTTTTTTGTTTTTCCTCACATCCTGATTCTCTTTCTAAGTCGCATGCCCACAAAATCTATCAAATCAGAAATGCCTTCTAATATTATCTACGAAAATATATCACCACAAAAGATTCTCTATTCATGTTACATTTTCCAAAAATGTCTTACAAATATAGGTACAAATCCACTATATTGTGTTCATAGGACAATCAATCTATGACCAAACATTGTTTGTGCTGAGATTAAACTATAAAAAAGAAATACCTCTGTCGAAGGAACATCCGTTAAGATGGAAAGGTCTTCGATAGTGAGAGGACTTAAGCCATTTGCACATGTTAACTCATATATTCCAGTCAAGAAAGGCCTCCACTTTCGTAGAAGACGTATGAGAAGTGGAACAATTGTGTTGAGATAATGTTCACGTAATAATTTGCCCTCTGAGCTTACAGAATGCCATAGCTGAAACAAAATCAAGAAGCATAAGCTCATATTTCTAAACCAACACATTTCTTCAATAAACATGAACTAAGGACAAAATGGGACACGCAAAAATAAACAATGACTTTCGCAAGAACATCATGACTTCAAAAGAAAATCATTACTTCAAATCCTCTAAGTGTATCTAAAATGATGCTCAGCAAATTAACTATTGAACTGCTCACTACAAAGGCAAAAATGATAAAGATGGAATTTCTATAGATCAAAAGGAAGGCATGCATCATTGCTTTTTGGTATTGGTACATGAATGATGCTTTTTAATAATTCCATCATAAGACTACTATACACCATGCACCTAATCAAGTTTCAAACTCTAGAGTTAGTACTTGTATCATATATCACAAGTTTTCAATGTTGAGAATATCATGCCTTGGTATGATACAATTTCAATCGGAAGTATCACGGAATAGTACTAAAGGTGTACAGTTTTAGTTTGAGATACAAACACTAATGAATAGGAATCGGTCCAAAAATACAAGTGGACTCGATCCAATCAACAAAACAAAATTATGTCGAGGCAATCCAACAAATTGTTGTCTTGATTTTCATTGGTTAATCTCAAACAACTAGCTCTTAGTGAATCTCCACAGATTTTAACATTTGACTTTTAGCGCAATACAGCTCCCTACCCAATAATGAATAGTCTAATTGATTCACTAATATAGTTTTCAATTCAGCTACGATAGGTAGGTTATGCATCTAGAACCTAATCTTGGTCTAAGAGATCAAGAGAAGCTTCTCATTTATCTATTTTGGCTTATCTTAGTTGAGCATCACTCTCTAGCTTTTGTTGTAGACCTCCACGAGCTTTATTCTTTCTTATCATTAGTAAGGCAGAAATTTCATAGATAGTTGTTAGTCAATGTCATAAAGTCAGCCTTTGGTTATTCCCAACTATGTAGGTTTATTGTAAGAAAACATGTTGATCATATAATAAACCGATGGTTCATATGAGCCACATACATTGATACTTTGTTGGAGATTAGACACAACAAAGGAGGAATCAAGAACCACATCAAATCACGAAAAATTTCCTACCCTACTAAGAAAATTATTATTGATAGGATCAAAACTTGAGCTACATGGAGCTTATACAAGGAAATTCTAACATATTCAATCACCACTGGATCCTACTAACAAAATGAGGGCTTGAATATCCACTTATAATGAGAATTGCTTCCCTCTAAAACTCACAAGAAAGTTGGGATCCCAGGCACCAAACCTACATGATAACTATCAATAGAGGTCTAAATATAGCTAGAATTGTCTTTTGCCTATGCACACATCAGGCAACTCATCTATAGTGAACTTCCAAATTCTATATGCCTATATCAACTTTGACTTCAACCTAGATTGAATTTCATAGGCTAAACCATGCCTAGCCCAAGTTAAGACATGACAGAAAATCATGAATGTCTAGATCCCTAGGTCCACTTATATTTCCAATAAATCCCCTCAAGTATATCTACATTACTAATGAAGTGGAGTCCTCCTTTTAAGTTCCTTGATCTTGTTGTTCCTTTTGCTTGGACCTTCCATCCAAACCACTCCACTTTTTCGTTCATCCTTTTTTCCTTTGTTCTAATACCTAGAATTTGACACTAGTACCAGTGGTGAAGACAAATAACTTATAGTTAGATTCTACCAGGCGATGGAGGATCTGAGATGAGATCTTTTCCTTCCTAAGGTTGCCAACCATCAGGAAGTTGTTCAGTAATTGGGCGGCGGCCTGGAGGGCTGGATCTCTAATGGCCTCTACTAGGTAACCATCATTGGTCCAAGGCAACTCTATGGTAGTGTCCATAAAAGGCTTCATGACGTTCTTGGCGTGCTTGTGGTTTGGTGAAAGGTGTGTCCCAGTAGAAATCCCTATGGCAGCAAGGGAGGCCTCAGTAACATGCACCTTGTGGGTAGCTCCCTGGAAGGTGATATAAAATTTGGACTTATCCTCATCCCAAGTACTAAAATCCATAGTAATAAATTCCATATTGATTTTATTCGAGAAGGCACGCTCATGGATCCCCATTTCTGTGAGCAAGGGCTCAGCAAGGTTCATCCATTCAGCCACCCTGCTTGTGCTAAGAAGCGACATGATGTCTGTTGCAGTTGGAACATCACTCTTAACAACAAAGCGCGGTGAATGACTGGTATCGCTAGAAGACATGATGGCAAAAGATAAAAACTGAAAGCAAAAGAGACTTGAAAGTGTATCAGAAGGTTGTACGAAAGTTTTGGGAAAGTTCGGTCGCGGGAAAAATTTGCAAGAGCTTCGCTAGCACAAGCGAGAAATGAAATCGAATTCAGCCCTTTTATAAGCTAATTTTGAGGGTCCACTAGACAACGTACTAGCTTGGCTCATCAGTTCTGGACAAAAATTTGCAAGCGTCTTCAGTACTGTAAAAATAGCATCCAGAAATCTCGGCGAAGGTTCTTGACAATTGTTGTAGCTTGGCGAATTTTCTGGAGGTCTGGCGAGGGTTCAACTCTCGCCTAAGAGCATCCTTCGCCTAGGTACTACATTTAATGAAAATTTCCAGGATCTGAACCTATGTACAACCTAATTTTGGCATTCTAAATCCATCTGTCAGGTCGGCGAAGGTTAACAATGAAGGTAACATGTTCGACGAAGGTTCCCAAATTGACGTTCGCCTAACTTCAAAACAAGTACTTCCTCTGCAAGATAACCTTCGCCGAACTCAATATAGATAAATCTGAGCTGGATGTATGATATGGCAACTCGGCGAAGGTCCCTATCACTATTTTTCCAAAATGATTCAAAAAGTGATTTTTTAAGCCATTGTCCATCAAAATTTGATTCCTGAAAATACTTTCCTTCATTTTTTTCTGATCTGATGACTTTTTTGACTTTTGCTCATCATCTTTTTTTTTTCTCTTTTTTTTTTTTCATATTGTCTTTTCCAAAAAAAGAAATAAACAAGTAGCGGAAAACAACAAATTGTAAAACAATAAAATAAAAATGATTGATTCTTCAATCAAGCTGGTGGATCTGGCTGCCAATCAAAGGGATTAACCTTTGGTTTGCGTTTAGCTCTCTTGCAAGAAGAAGAGGACTTCTCAGAATTCTAACTTGAGGAGTCATCCTTGACTTTTCCTTTTCCTTTATCCAATAAAGGCGGTACATTTTTAAGATCGGCTTCTCGTGATGATCTTTCCCATTTCAGGACCGTAGTATAACGTTGCTTAGCTTGCTTCTTTGTCATTGGTCTTGCGGTCTTTCCTTCCTTCAATATAACTACTTTCGGCGGTTTTATTGTCGGTTCATCAAGAATCTCTCGAACTACAAACCTTGTTAGGATCCATGTGATTCAAAATCTGCTCATTAGTAAGTTCTGCACTTTCATCATAAGACAAGGCGTGACTAACATGAATGAGTTTATCTTCAATAGGATCTGATATTGGACGGTTGATATCCAAGCTACATTCATCATATTCACTAAGAATGTGATCGGCGTATCCAAAGTTCGATCAGGTAAAGGAATCTCGCTCAGTTCTGATTGGTTATCTCTTTGACACATATAGCCTGCTGTACAATCCACTGTTGCAAGAGCTTGATTCCGATTAACAGGATCTATTTGAGAGTCATAATGAACTCCCAATGTTTTTACTTGTCTATCACAGGTATGATCCGTTGTTGATGAATCATCATCCCCTTTTTGGACAACTGGCTTGATTGTCCAAGTGATTGGATCAAAGTCTCTGGATGAGCAATGAGCAAGGAACAGAATCAAAGGCTTTCCTGAAGTCCACAAAACAACAGTAAACCATCTCTCTCCAGTGCTTAGCTTCCTCAATCAAGGCCCACAATGTGAAAATGTGATCTATGGTACAGAGAGAGAGAGAGAGCTCTATTAACGTCTTTTAATGCCAAAAGGCATATAAGACCAAATAAGTACATCTCAAGTGTGATAAATAATGCCGTATATACGTAAAAGATGAGAAACCTAGGAGTACCATGATAGCTATTGACCCTGGTGATGAAGCTATTGAGAAGAGAGAAAAGCTATGTGTGGATAACATGGAACTGGAAGAATCACCACTCTCTAGATGTATGTGATTAACCTGAAAATAGCCTCAACCCAAAGTGGAATGACGACAAACTTAGCAAGTATAATCTGGTGAGGAACAAATGGCTTGGCCCGGATCATACATGCTGAGAGAGAGAGAGAGAGAGAGACGGAATTAGAATTAGAATTATTATTATTAACGTCTTTTGGTACCCAAAGGTACATAAGACAAAAGAGAGTACAAAAAGTGAGGAGCATTGTCCACATACGGACTTATTTACTAGTAAAAAGAAAAGAAACTAGCATATCTATCTCTCTATCTCAAGAATAAGTATCAAAGCTTGACCACCAGCTTGCGAGGATACAATGCAAGAGCTTAACCACCTGCTCTGCGGAGGAGACTAGTACGAGCAAGCTAGGAATAATGAGTGATAGTAGTAGTGGAGCGTGTTGTAGACTGGCGAGAAGCCCGTGAAGATCTGGTGGTCCTGGATCTAGCAGAAGTATGTGAGACTCTCTGTGTCTTCGATCTCCGAATGGGGACTTCAAAATAAAACAACTGAAATATCCTCTCTGTCCCGCTTCTAGAAAAACTGGGTAATATGAGTCTAGCTGTGATAAGTAAAGCTTGTAGAGTATACATCTCTCTCAAAAGAAGACCTACACATCTGGAGTCTGGATACTTGAGGAAGGATCACAACGTGAGAGGGGTATCTCTATATAAACAGTGGTATCGCCCCCTGATGTCATAATATACTGGACAACGAAAGATGAAATGGAATTCATCCTCCACCTCATGAAGGGAACAAAGCTGACATATCCGCTGCAATCTGGGAGTGTTCGTGTATCTACCCATCTCGATAGCCAGCTAATAAGAAGAGACTCGAAGCTGTCCCATACGGTACCTCAGACCAAAAGATAATGGCTGTGTAAGATATGCTGGAAGGATAGGAGTGCCCGTATTATCCAACCTTATCAGGGTCCGGCTGTGACCATATAGTACGTATGTAGCTCCAATAAATATGTTGTCTGATATACGCATGGGTCCCGCTCGGAAGATCAAGTACAGATAAGCCCCAAGTCTGAAGAAGGGATGAGACACTGCCAAACCAAGAATGCTTGGGCCCCTGTCCAACAATGGTGTGTGATGAAGTGAGAGCAACAACAATATATCTGGAAGTGTCTAACTCTGATATCCTGTGAAGAAAGGTAATGATCTGAAACATAGCACCGATAACGAGGGGAGGGGAAGCAAACTTCGCTAATATGATATCATGTGGCATCGAGGGTGTTACGAGCTCGTAACCAGTGCCAAACCCTAGGGAACATAGATAGGTCAGATACCACAGTCAGGGTCGTGTCCAGCGTACACGACCAACAGGGCAAGACAGTGTGAGTAGTGTGCCCCAACACGGTCCATAGCCATGGCAGGCCTAACACAGCCCAGAAACCCTGTCAACAGGATAGGGCCCCCAGTTGGGTCCCGACGTGCAGTCGGCCACGTCAGTGCCACGTGGCCGACACTTGGCAGTTGCATGCTACCAGTCCTCACACTGGGCTAGGAGGGGCTTACTCTATATCAGGGAGTAGGCAAGGTTGGGTGGATCAGTTAGTGTTTGCCCTACTGTGGTGTTAGGATCGATTACACTGGTATCAGAGCCATCTCCATCCTAGGGAGTTCAGGAGCAGCAGTAGAGAAAGCTATCAGAAGATAGGAAATGTTTCTCAGTTTCTCATAAAGTAGAGGAGCAGGGCCAGCGCTGTAGGAACAGTCTCCTACTGAGGAAATCTTGGTGGATTTACTTGCTTTTCTGACAGAATCCGAACCAGAATTCAGGGGTAGTTCCATCGCTGCAAAATCAGATAGTAACTTCTGATTTTTGAGTGTAAAGCACTATAATCTGAGCAGAAATTCAAGAAGTAGTACAGATCCAGCGCTGATAATATCTTCTGAAATCCTGAGTTTTGGAATCCGTTTGAGGCCCTTTAGTCTGATTTTCAGTAGCCACAAATCTGAAAGACAGATAGCGAGGGTAGTAAGTCAACAAAATTAGGATTGTAGATGATTTTTAGGCCATAAATCTGGACTTGGTGGGCCCATAGAACTGTTGGCCAGTCAGCGAGGGTCTACAATAAATCAAATTCAGTTTTTTGCCTACAGTTTAAACTTGAAATTTGAATTTTCAGAGCAGGCAGTTCAGCGAGCAAAGGCCTTCACAAATTCGGATTTGGTACATCTGTTTTTTGAGTCCAATCTGGGAAAATTTGATCTACCCAAGTGTTAACCTGACACCGAGGGTAGGATCAAGGGAAATCAGAGATTTGCTTGCATCTTGGCATCCTGGTTCCTGATTTTTCCGAACAGCAGGTCTGAAAGCAGTTGAAGAAGAGCTGAAAGGGCAGTTCTCAGAAAGAGCTAAGTTTTCTTTCTTTCCCTTGTACAGTTGTAAATTAGTCTTTTTGACTCTTTTTCATCAGAAGCTAAGGTACCTCTCTTTCAGTTCCGAAGATGACCACTCCTCAGGGACCTGATCAACCCCCGGAGAGAGGCTTCGACGAACTTGAAACAGAAGCCTTGGCCTATAGTAAAGGGAAAGAACCCATGGAATTGGAAGAACAGGAACAGTTCGCCGAAGAACTCGACAAACTAGTTACCGAGCAGTTTCTCCAGTTGGTAACATAAGTAGATAAACTGAATTTGGCATTAGCCTATTTCAAGTCCAGTGTGGACGACTCGTTCGCTGAACTCAAAAGCTTGATTTTGAGTTCCGCGAAAGGAAGCCTTCCCTCCACTTCTCAGTTATCCCCTTCTCCACTTCCATCAGTTTCGGGTGAGACTTTACGGTCTCACCCCAGTGTTTTTAAAGATTTAAAGCCTCCTACTTTTAATGGCGAAGAGAAGGATAGAAATGCAGACATTCTACAAACCTTCCTCAGCAAATGGAAGAACATTCATGCTCTTAAACAGACCCCCGACCATTTGCAAGCTATTGAGGCCAGTCTTTCCTTAGGGCCTATGGCCTATAAGTGGTGGTTAAATCTCCAGGAGACTGGGCAGACTCCCCGGTCATGGAAAGCCTTTGAAGAAGCTTTCCTAAGAGAATTTCTACCAGAAAATGAACTTGATAGAGCCTGGTCTCTATGTAGTAAAGAGTCATTGTCGTCCACACTACCATCCGATCTAGGGTCCATCCGCAATCTCCTATGGGAGAAATACAATGTGATATGGAGTAGTGCATCAAGGTGAACAGATGGCTGGTGTAGGTCCTGTCGCAGTAAAAGCATCTCTTTGATCATAAGTGTGACACATCTCGGGTTATCATATGCTATAAGGGACCGCAATGTGACAAGAGTCTCTTTGAAAAGGCAATGGTATCTCCCTTTGATCTCGTAGTAGATTGGACATCCGAACAAAAAGTGCTCCTTTAACTCCACCTCAAACAGTGAACATAACTGGCAGATCCGCTCCTCACATGGGATACCGTGTAGGAGGGTTTGCGGATCCCAAGGCAACCCTAACCCTAGTTAATAAGTGAGAGGGATTTGGCACCCTGTGTGTGTAAGTCCAACCCAATGATCACATGGGGATTTGATTAGTTATAAGTTAATAAAAGGACTTTAGGCCTTTTTGCGAGACTTTTAATGTCGCAGGGCCTAAAAGTCAAGTTAGTGAATAGAAAAGGTTCCCACCAATTTTCAAGTTGGTTCCCTCCAAAATTCAAATTTAATTAGTTAGGGAGGCAGAAATTGGCCAATAGGATTTAAGGCCAATCCACTATATATAGTGGTAATTTTGAATCATTTGTGCATGTTCTCTTCATTTCAATACAAGCAAGTTGGCCCTCTTTTAAATTGGATAAGGAATGTTCTTGCTCTCCATCTTTCTTCCTCTAACTCTCATGCTTTCTTTGTGTGTGCTATTTGTTGGATTTGATGCTTATTGGCATTGATCATTCTTATGCCTTTTGTGAGAGAGAAGAGTAAGTTTCTATCATTGTGGATTAGGGTTAATGGATGTAGTGTTAATGGATCTTATTGTTAGATGTGAATCATTTGCACATGCTAAATATGCTATCGCTCTCATGGGAATGAACCTCCGCATGACAACTAGCTTCATCTCCTTGATGCTTGTGTGCTGGGATCTAGGGTTGAGGGTAGGATAGGAAATGCCCACTACAATTCTGGAACTGTTGCCGGGGAGCTGCACCAGTTTTTCAGTTTTCAACATGTTTGGATGGATGTTAGCTTGCATTTTTTTAGGCATCTTGTTTTGGCATAATAGGGTGAAAATTGCATCGTAGTTAAATTGGGAGATATCTTGCTTGATTTGAGTGGATTTTCTTGTTTGAAATCTGAAGATCCATTTGGATCTGAGAAATCAAAGAAAACAACAAATATCGTTGATTTTTGCCAAATTTGGTGAAAAAGGAGGCAAAATCGTCGTCAACCTTGATAGCTTTTTGCTCCCTGGCAAAGAACGTTCGCCGAGTTGCAGACAACACCGCCTTGATACAGGGAATCTTCAGTTTGAAGGGCAAAGGAAGCAACTCTAAGTTCGGTCAATTGTGTACAGAAGTTGAGGAGACCATCACACACTCTTCTCCCTTGGTGCAGTTATTTGAGACAGTTGATCAAAAAAATTAAGGTGATCTAGTCAAACTCACATAGTAGCCTAGTGAACTTTGGTTCTAAGACATCAACAAGCTATTGCCATGAAGAGGAAGTTTGTTGCTAGGTCTTTTACCATGGCTATTGGCTCTCAAATGAATTGGGGACAAAGTGAGTACTCTTAAGGACCTATGTTGAATGGAAAGGGGTTGATCACACAAACACTAAGGGACAGTTTATGTTAGTATCATCTGCTGCAACTTCTTGACTCTCAACCGCATAAGGCCGAGTCAACAGTTCCATGATTTTGGTTCAAAGACGGCTAATCAAGACCAAGTGAGAGGTACACTACGGAGCATCAATCCATTGCCCACTTCAAAGAGACAAAAAAAGGAGAATCAGAAATTGATACTGTGAACTCCAAGGGAAGGTTCCTTTCTAGATTTAGGACCACAAAACATAAACTAGACTTACATGTGAAGTATTCTTGAATTTACTCAATCTTTTGTAATAAAAGAAAAAAGAATTTCAAGAGACTTATCATCAAGTACATGAATGGAAAATGACAATATTAGAAGCAATTCATTCACATCAAGCATCCATATGAGACATGATGAGGGGTCAAGATGGGAAAAACTCGTGCAATAACCTTGGCAAAAGAGCTCTACGCAATGCACCAAAAGTGATGATTTTTTACTTTTTTTCCACTCTTTAATATGTTGATGAGGTCAAGCTCAATTTAGGCTAATGCTAAAGGCTATAACCTTGCATGGCATCTCTTATGACTTAAAACAATCCTCAGCCTTAGTTTTATGATCCTTCAACAAATGATTAAGTACTAAAACATGCTCTATCACTTCCATAGTAGGCCACTATTTGTGAAGCCAGTGAACAAAGAGTTCTTTGTTTAATCTATACAACCTACCAAAATACCATTTTGGCCTATAAATACAAAATATCTTCTAATGTTGAAAAGCATTGCTAAAAATTGCATTAAGCATGCATATCTATGCTATTGCAAACAAACGTGCACAAATTGTCATCACCAAATTAACAATGTTTTACAAAGTGCAATAAACATGAAAATAACACAAACAACATAGTATGGGGTGTATATATTTGCTAAGTACAACTCAAAAATGAAGGACAAAATTCATATCCTTGATGGAGGAATGTTCAATGGTCCAATACAAACCTCTGAATAAAGTATACATAAAGCTACAAGCACCCTCTGCCTTCGTGATTCTGAAACCACCCTAGTAAGTAATGGTGCTAGTACACTGCAAATAGACAATTTGTATAAGTACAAAATATTGTAAAATCACCACTAAAACTATAAGTACGTCTATAAACATTGCTCAACCAAAATTTAGCATAGTGCAGTAACTTTGTAGAGTTTTCAGTGAGTCAAAGTCTATTTTCCAACATGCTTTGTGGCATCTAAATGAAAAGACTTATCATTACTACACCAAATTATAGTGAATTGATAGTCAACGAGTGGACATCGTTGATACACTACAATCATACTATCCTTTTGAGAACCGTATATATGTTGGTCTCAACAATTGATGTTAACTGAATAGTAAAATATCCGTAGGAAAGTTGCATGAGAAGTCTAATTTCCTCGAATTTCAGAAAATTTCAATAGTATTAAGGCAAAAGAAATTCTTGGGCAACTTGTTGCTGTTGTATATATAGATGCAGTTCCACATGCAAGGATCCCAGAGCATTCTTAGTTCTGTTTGTTGGTCTACGAAAAAGTTGATATCCTGTTTTGAGTAATGACACATGCTTTTGATGATTTCATCAAAATTTTACCAGATTTTCAAATTTATGGACAAAAATTAATGCCCTGCAGTGATTCATCTGCAATTAATCTTGATGATTTTAAAGAAGTGGGCTGGAGGTATGATTTTTTGCATGTTCTAAGCTTATGTTTGCTTAGCCTTCCTAACAATCATTAGTAGGCGCCAAAGCGCTGGCTTCGATAGTGATTTACTGATTCTATGATGTCAGGAATGTCCTCTCAGAGTGTGTTAGCAAGAATATACCGTTCTTAGCTAATTCTTGGTTTTTTTTTCAATTTGGAAAAGCTGATGGTGGGGCATGTTGGAAGTGGCTGGCAACTTGTTGGTCCTTTTGGTTGAGGTCACTCCTCTCTATTGGTGAATGCTTACTCTTTGAAATTGTTCTAGGAGCCTGAATCATTTTGCATGTGTAGACGTTTCTATTCTTCTGAATGAAATCTGAACTTTCAAACTTAGAGAGCTAGAAAAGTCATACTCTTTCTATTGTCCTACGTGCTTGTTTATAGTTGATTGTTTGATTCCTATCATACAATATTTGACCGGTTTGAGATGTAGTGAGGTCTACCTAAGCCGCAGCATCACAGAAATTCTAAGCTATATGACATTTATGTATGAAGTTAACTATGACATATGACTTCAGGTTGGACAATATATCTAGTTGATGAACCGCAGTTGCTCTCAATGAGTTGAACACTCTATGCACTCTCTGTAGAGCCACTACGCATGGAAAACATGGCCTAGGGTTAAGAGCAAAAAGCAATTTCTTTGTTGTTTTGCTATTTTTGAAAAATTATAACTACATTGGGTAATCTAGCCAACACGGGAACGGTACCACCATTTGTAGACAGTAGCACTATTCCTTTTTTATGGTCTATGAGTTTCCACATATCCATTTGGGCTAACACGAGCTGTTACTGATGGTATATGTTCTATTCACATTTCAGTACAGTTGATTCACCTTAATGCCAAATATTGTCAATACCATTTTTTACTTTGTTCTATTGTAGGTCTATTTGTGTCAGTTACTTCTTTAACTACACTCATGTTGATTGCATGAAGCTTTACATTATGCTATGGAAAACTAGGTAAGTTATAACTTGCCAAACTATGCATTGCTACATCAACAAATGCAACAAGCTATGCTCGAGTTGCAAGCTATGTGAGACCCTCAGATCTTGCAATCATATCTTCAATAGTCATTTTAAGATTTGCTACAGTTATGGACTTGGCTCATTACATTCGGCGCGTCCATTTACATTTACAGTTACTTTACTTTATGCATAAGCAAGCCTTGGGCCCTTTTTTATTCATTAGTGACATTCAGACTATATGGTTGGCCTTTGGCCTTAGTATTCATTTTTAGGCAATTTGGACATATTACTGGAGAGTGGGGGCCTTCTTGGAGGGTGCACTATTATCCCTCCCAGTTGGGCCCTAGCCACTGGAAGCTTCCTTTTCGGGCTTCCTCTTAGCTATAAGTAGGGAAACTATGTCATTTGTCATTCAGCTGATGATATTGATCTCTCTCTTTAGCCTCCTTAATCTCTCTCTTTCCTACTTTCTAGGGTTAAGTCTTGCTTCTGTGCTGCTTTCATAGCTTAAGTCTTGCTTATGTGATGCTTTCATAGCTTAGCTCTAGATCAGCTGTGGCTCTATTCGTAACTTGGTATCAGAGCACTTTTCTGAGCACAATCTGGAATTTTTTCTTTGTTGGCCTTGCCTTGCTCCTCCATCGCTGTTCCTACAGCTCCATTGCCGCTTTGACAGCCCTGTTCCATCGCTGCTCCTTCCACTCCTTCCTGCCCAACGCTCCCCCTGTTTTGTCCCCTCTTTTCCTTGCTGCCCAGCGCTCCTCCTCTTCCTTTCCATCGCTGTCCCTGCCTTCCGACCTGTTACTTTCATCTAATATTTTTCCACTTTGCAGCCATCTTCCACAGTTAGTTCCCTAACTGTCCAGCGCCCATCCTCATCCAAAAACTACCCAATTCCAACATCATTTGCTATTCCAAACAGCCAAAATTCTTCAACCTGAACATCGCTGCCTCAGCACTCCCAACTTGTCACTTTTGCCTATTTTTTTTTCTCCATTTCCAGCCATCTTTTACAGCTTATCAAAAGGCTGTCGCGCGCTCATTCTCCACCACATTTTCAGGAATTCTGACTCCGTTTAATCTTTCAAATTCACATTTTTTCCCTGGCTGTCCAGCGCATTTTTACAACCCTTGTTTCCCACTTCTCCATTGTTCATTGCTGCCTTTTTTCAATTGTGATAATATTGGTTGTAATAGGCTAATTTGTGGTGACGACAAGAGTCCGCTCCCTCAAGTTTTCGTCTATTCCTTCCACTATCATTATGGCACATTCACCTACCCCGAGTGAGACTATTCAGGAAACCTTATCCGATCAGTTTCGTTGCATGGATGAGACCCTTTCTGGCCTCGTTCTTCGCTTCGATTCAGTTATGATCGGCTTTGCTACTATGCAGTCACAGATTGATTCTTTACAGCCTCATGGTCCTGGTAAAGCTCCTGTTTTTCCTACATTTGGGACTCCCCCTCCATTTGGATTTCCATCTTCTTCTGTTAGTCAGCCTGGTGGTGGACTGTTCATTCCATCTAACCCACCTCCTGGTTTCTTTCCTCATCCCCCCCTTCCTGAGCCACACTTTGCTCGAGACTTTCGTGATAGGGTACAACTTGCTACCTATTCCGGTTCCTCTGACGGGAACTTATTAGAGAATTGGTTTGCTGAGCTTGACACATATTTTCAGATTTACCCTAAGACTGATCCTCAGAAAATCTAGTTGGCTGCTATACATTTAGATGCACATGCCGCCACGTGGTGGCGAGTTTATAGAGCTGATCCTGATCGGGAAGGGCTCCATGTATGGCATACTTTTCGTCGTGACCTCCGCCATGCTATGATTTATCCTCAGTGGCTTGACCGCCAACGTGATACATTCCGTAGTCTCACTCGGACCAGTGATCTTGCATCTTATACAGATCAGTTTATGGAGCTTTCTTATCTTTTCACAGATCTACAGCCCACTAAGCTTATTTCTCGTTACATTGTTGGGCTTCGTGGTGCTTTACGTTATGATGTTTCTTCCTTCCGTCCTACCACACTTGTTGAGGCGATGTCTCCTGCCAGTACTTTACAGCATAAGTACTCTAACACCCTTCCTTCCCGCTTCTCCTGACCCCGTCCTTCTACTTCATCTTTTCCCGCTACATCCACCCCTACACCGGCCCCTTCTGTTCCAGCTCTCTCCATTGCCCCTTCGCCTCCTCGTCCTCCGACTTATCGACCTGCTTTTGTCCGACGTTACACGTTTGCAGAGTTCGTTGATCTTCAGCAGAAGCGTCTTTGCCTTCGTTGTAAGAGTCCTGACCATCTTGCCCGTGATTGCCGCCAGCCTCTCCCTACTACTACTGTTGTTTTTTACCATGAGGGCACTACTCCAGATGATTCCAATATCTACATTCATATTTCTGATGAGCCTGACTTATCCTCTGAGCCTTCCCCTAATTTACTTCCTGCTACTTGCCATGCTCAACTTGCCTATGCTACTTGGACAGGGCGTCCTGGTCCTCGCTCCATTCGGTTACGTGTACGTATTACAGGTCGTGAGTATATTGCTTTAGTTGATACTTGTAGCACTCATTCTTTTATTAGCAGTTATATCACTAGTCGGATCCATGCTTCACCTGTTCCTGCTTCACAGCCTCTCACAGTTGAGGTTGCCAGTTCTCATTCTTTTCCTAGTTCTCAGATGTTTCAGCGTTTACCATACCGCATTGGAGATTTCTCTGGACAGGCAGATCTTTACATTATCCCTATGGAGCGTTATGATCTTATCCTTGGTGCTGATTGGTTTGCATCTCTTGGAGCCGTTACACTGGACTTGACACAGCAGACATTGACATTTGTACATGATGCAATTACATACTCACTTGTTGGCATTGATTCTCAGGGAGACTTCCAATTGATTAATGGGAAGCAGTTTATTCGCAGCCTGCCGAAGGCTCATTGTGCTGCCTTATTATGTGTTCAGTGGGCAGTACTAGTTCCTCCAGTTTCTACACCAGCAATTGTTCCTCAGGTGATTTTTGACTTATTACATCAGTATGCTTTTGTCTTTTCAGAACCTACGACGCTACCACCATTACGTGACGTGAACCATCATATTGACTTGCGTCCTGGTCTGCTCCTCCTTCCCGTCCCCCTTATCGTATGTCTCGATCTGAGCGTGATGAGCTTGAGCTCCATATTACTGCCTTGTTAGATCAGGGTCTCATTGTTCCTAGTCACAGCCCTTTTGGTGCTCCTGTTCTCCTTATTATTAAGAAAGATGGTGCTTTACTTCGCCAGTCACAATGTATTATTGCTTATGAGTCACGTCGTCTTTGCTCTTATGAGAAACGTTATTCTGTGCATGAGAAAAAGCTTCTTGCTATTATCTATGCTCTTAAGAAGTGGCGTCATTATCTGTATCGAGTCCCATTTGACATTATTACTGATCACCAGTCTTTACGTTATCTGTTTTCTCAACGTGACCTTAGTGATCGTCAATTTCATTGGTTGCAGTTTTTACAGTCTTTTAATTTCTCCATATTGTATCGTCCTGGTCGTGCTAACACTGCTGCTGATGCATTAAATCGTCTTCCAGCTTTGTTAAATACACTCATTTCTACTATTCCTCCATGGTTTGATGCCCTACCTGCAGCATACCTTACATGTTCTGATTTTCGTGATGTTTATAGTTCTGCCCCACCTGTTTCGTTCAGTCCTCATCAGGTTTACTCCATTATTGACAATCGTCTTTATCATTATGATTCTCTTTGTATCCCTAGTTCTTTGGGTATCCGTTCCCAGTTGTTGTCGGATGCTCATTCCTCTCCTGTTGGGGGTCACTTTGGTTTTCAGAAGTCTTATGCTCGTCTCAAAGGCCATTTCTATTGGCCCTCTCTTCGATCTGAGCTTGCTGTACTTATTCGTACCTACACTTTTTGTCTTCGTAATAAGTACTCCCGTGCTAAATCTGCTGGTTTGCTCCAGAGTTGGCCTATTCCTCATCGCCAGTGGACTGATATATCTATGGACTTTATCCTTGGCCTTCCCCATACCCAGCGTGGTCACGATTCATGTATGGTGGTAGTTGACAGGTTCTCAAAACAAGCACATTTTATCCCAGTTCGCAGTACTATCACAGCAGAGCAGTGTGCACGTTTGTTCCTATCAGAGATTTTCCGCCTGCATGGATTTCCTCATACTATCCTTTCTGATCGGGATAGTAAGTTTACATCTATATTCTAGACAGAGCTTATGCATATTTTGAATGTTCAGCTTTTTATGGGTTCTGCTTATCATTCTACTTCTGATGGGTAGTCTGAGGTCTTTAACAGGATCCTTGAGGATTATTTACGCCATTTTGTTACTCCTTCAGGAAAGGATTGGGATCAGCATTTATGTTTAGCAGAGTATAGTTATAATAGCTCTGTTAGTACCAGCACAAGTGTCTCACCATTTTTATTATCTCATGGCTATGCACCTCTTTTACCTGGCATTCCTCTTCCTCCTGAGGATACACCTGTTACACTTGCATCTTTTCTATCAGGTGCTCGAGAGCTTATTACCCGGGCCAGTTCTCATTTACAGCATGTTCAGCAGCGTTATCAGACCTCAGTTGATCGTCACCGCCGCCATGTTGAGTTTCAGCTTGGAGATATGGTTTATCTACGCTTACGGTTTGCACGTCATCATTTTGTCCAGGGCCATGCTTCTACTGAGAAGCTTGCACCACGTTATTATGGGCCTTCTCGCATTGTGGAGGTTCTTAGTCCAGTTACATATCGCTTACAGCTTCCTGCTTCCACACGCGCCTGTGATGTATTCCATGTCAGTTTATTACATGCTGCTATTGAGGATGACGCTCCTTGTGATGCTGAGTTTCCTACTGCTCCAGAGTTATTTCCATTTTTACCTGCTGCTATATTACAGGTCCGTCTATACCATAGTCGAC
This sequence comes from Diphasiastrum complanatum, assembly GCA_029204225.1. Lineage (NCBI taxonomy): Eukaryota > Viridiplantae > Streptophyta > Lycopodiopsida > Lycopodiales > Lycopodiaceae > Diphasiastrum > Diphasiastrum complanatum. The sequence goes on along the minus strand of CM055111.1, from coordinate 6,716,422 downwards.
ACCGCCGGCAGATTCAGTTTTTGGTCCAGTGCGATGGTCGTCCTATTGAGGAGGCCACATGGGAGCCTATTGATGTCTTTTATCATATTACTTGTGGATCAGGCTCGTGCTCTTGCTGCACTTGTTGATTCCTCTACATTAGATGTTCCTCTAGCTGTTGATGCACCAGGGCTTGCTGCTACTTGATCCGGTTATCTTTTCGGCAGTTGGGTCTTTTTTTTGTGTCGGGGAGAGTTATGGACTCGGCTCATTACATTCGCCGCGTCCATTTACATTTACAGCTACTTTACTTTATGCATAAGTAGGCCTTGGGCCCTTTTTTATTCATTAGTGACATTCAGACTATATGGTTGACCTTTGGCCTTATTATTCATTATTAGGCCATTTGAACATATTACTAGAGAGTGGGGGCCTTCTTGGAGGGCGCACTATTATCCCTCCCAGTTGGGCCCTAGCCACTGGAAGCTTCCTTTTAGGGCTTCCTCTTGGCTATAAGTAGGGAAACTGTGTCATTTGACATTCAGCTGATGATATTGATCTCTCTCTTTAGCCTCCTTAATGTCTCTCTTTCCTGCTTTCTAGGGTTAAGTCTTGCTTATGTGCTGCTTTCATAGCTTAAGTCTTGCTTATGTGATGCTTTCATAGCTTAGCTCTAGATCAGCTGTGGCTCTATTCGTAACTGCTACCACTAGCAACTTATTTTACCAACCCAAATTATTTTCAAGAAAGTGTGTGGATAAAGAACCTAAGGAGTGTTTGATAATTTGAACTCCATGGAACGCTAAAAGATAAGAGCATTGCAACGATATTATTCCTTTTGAAGTGCAAAGCTTTGTCCTGATGCAAGATCTGCCTTTATAACTGACTACCTGGCTTGAATCACAAGAGGGTTTTTGTGAAGAATATTCAGTCATGGATGATTCCTATAAATATAAGAAGCTCGTCTCTTGCTACATGGTTAACTATAGTATAGATAATAGTTACGAACAAGACCACAATTATGCTATGGCTGATCTATGAAAGCAGGACATAAGCAGGAATTAGTCTAGAAAGCAAGAGAGAGAGCTTAAAGAGACTAAAGAGGAGAGAGATCAATATCATAGCTAAATAACAAAAGACACAGATTCCCTACTTATAGCCTAAAGGAAGCCCTAAAAAGGAAGCTTCCAGTGGCAAGGGCCCAACTGGAAAGGATAATAGTGCGCCCTCCAAGAAGGCCCCCACTCTCCAGTAATATGTCCAAATGTCCATTTAATGAATAATAAGGCCTAAGGCCAACCATAAAGTCTGAGTGTCATTAATGAATAAAAAAGGGCCGCCAATAGAAATGGTCCTTGAGACGAGCATAAGACTTCTGAAAACCAAAGGGACCCCCAACAGGGGACGAATGAGCATCCGACAACAATTGGGAACGGGATACCCAAGGAACTAGGAATACAAAGAGAACCATAATGATAGAGACGGTGGTCAACAATGGAGTAAACATGATGAGGATGGGACGAAACAGGTGGAGCAGAACTATGAACATCACGAAAATCAGAACATGTAAGGTATGCGACAAGTAGATCATCAAACCATGTAGGAACAGTAGCCACAAGTGTATTCAACAAAGCTGGAAGACGAGACAATGCATCAGCAGCAGTGTTAGCACGACCAGGACGATACAATATAGAAAAATCAAAAGACTGTAAAAATTGCAACCAACGAAACTGACGATCACTAAGATCATGCTGAGAAAAGAGATAATGTAAAGACAGGTGATCAATAACAATGTCAAACGAAACTCGATAAAGATAATGGCGCCACTTCTTAAGAGCATAAATAATAGCAAGAAGCTCTTTCTCATGCACAGAATAACGTTGCTCATAAGAGCGAAGACGACACGACTCAAACTCACTACATGCAACTTTTTATGCATGTTCATTGGGGCAAATAATGATTTCAGCATAGCTATGGTGCCTTTTTCAACGCATTTATCCCACTTGAAATTGCCTTCAAAATCAATGCCCAAGTATTTGTAAGAGTCACAAATGTTAATTTTCTCATCAATGATGTATAAACTTTCACGAGCCAATTTTCATGCACTTTGTACTAATCAGTACCACATCATCCCGGTGGTGCTTAAAATTCGAATGGAAAGCTCAATTCAACCAAAACCTTCTCATGAAGTTTCTTTACTCAACTCAAGGTTCCGCATGGACTTCTAATTTTTCCATCCTTTTCTAAAATTCTTTTCTGGGTACATAATCAAACTCATTTAAAATCCACAAAACATGAATGAGTTTGATGGCCCACTCCCTTAATACGTAATTGCTTCATATTGCCTTGTTCCTAACTAGACATCTTGGCTATGCAGGCATACCTTGGCTATTTTGATAGAAGGTGAGGATTTTGAGCAATTGTAGCAAGTGATATGGAAATCCCCCGGGACCATTAGTATAATGTTTGGCATCAAGACCATCAAGACCTGCTACTACTTGGGAAAATGAGTTTGCTCCAAGGTTTTTTGCTTTTCTTAAGTGTTCTCATCATTGTTATCATCTTCAATAACATGATCCACCACTATACATTGCTTTTAAGAGCTTAATGAATATATCCTGAACAAGAGCTTTAATGGTGTTTCCAACATCCATAATCTGATTCAAAGATTCAAAGGACCTCCTTACTGAATTACATTAAGTCTCTATTTTCTATTCTCAAGGATGAAATTCATCCTTAATTTCTTTCTGTTCTAACATATTTTTGATATATCCTTTAGCAATAATAGCTCACCTTTAGAAGCCTTATCTTCCTTTATAATACTATTTACTACTCAATTCTTCAACTTCTTGATGATCCATAGTTTCTTCCATGATAGTATCCTTCACAATATCCTTGTCGTGCTTTTTGCCACCAGCCATATGCAGTATACTGGCTTTCCCTATTTGCAAACCAATGTACATTGTTTTTCCCAACAAAAAAGCTTCTGCCAGAGATAGTCAGAATCACTCCAGTGAACAATCACAACAATTATCAGAGAAAGATGCTATTATGCTAGCCTCAGCTAGCATGTGTTCCAAATGTGATTAAAGATTTTACACCATAATTCTGCCAGCACTAGCTATACTTCCACTTTTCACAATACACAAAAACTCTGCCAAGCAGCACTTTTGAATATCACTCATCTGATTTATAGCTATGTCTAAATGAGCATAGAGCTATTGCCCTTTTAGTTCAGCCATGCAGAGCACTTCCACCAGTGACATTGCTTATCGAGAACATGCTAAGGTGCTCATATTGCTGAGCAGCAAGAGTAATTGGGTCAAAATGAAGCTTTTCTGATGTGAAGAACACCAAAATACTGGGAGATTACCTGCCGACTGGAGAATCAATACCTCAGTCTCTCTAGGAAAAAACAAAGCATTTGAGCTTTTTCATTGTAATGGAAATGTTTTCTAATGTTAGACCTTTTAAAATAGATTGTCACGAGAACTTCAGACTTCCAATGTTGGCTCCAGAAAATTTTCAAAGTCAACTGGATGACAAATGTTTGCCAAAGTTTCAGAAAGCAGCCAGAAAACTAGGCAAGACATGTGAAATATCATCTAGTGGAATATGTAGCAATTTTATTTGTGCATCACACTGATTTGCAGTCATGTAGTGATTCACATGATCTTTATCAACTGGATAGCTTCAACCATACAATTAACAAGTTTTGTGAGCCTTTACAGCTCCCGAATCAATAGAGGAATTTGAGTGTTTGATTAACCTTGTCTTTGAAAAACAAAACTTCCATTCTGAGAGGATATGTCAAGGTGAGGAGTGGAAAAGGTGAAAGAGAAAAGAAACATAAAAGACAAAAGCTAAGTACAGATTGCATATGTGAAATACCATTGAAGTAGATCGGTCATTCGACTGGTTGTCATCCTTGTTTTATCATCTGCAATATCAGCTGGAGAAGGTACCCTTTCAGAATCTTCCAAAGAGCGCATTTCAAAATGCATCTCAGAAAAGGTTGAGGCATACTTCGACTTGCTACTTTTATGATTCCCTCCTCGATCTTCTTCTCTTAGTGCTAGGAGCACCATTCTAAGCATGGCATAGAATGTTTGATCATTATCCAAAAGTTGCTGCAGAGCCTGCAGACTACCAGCTCCTCCACCAACTCCAGCCTCTCCACCAAAATCAGAGCTGTTCATTAGTAAGGCCTGTAGCATTTCTACAGACTTGTTCACCAATGAGTATTCTATCCACTCACCATTTCCTTCCTTTTCTGCCATAGAATTGACAGTCTCCAAGTCTCTGCCACCTCCACCAAATGCTGTCCCTGTTAGAAGCCCTACTCCATGCCACAACTGACTTCTAAACTTCCAACCTTCGGCCAAGTCTATTCCATAGCTGCCATAAGAGGCAAAAGCACATCGAACAGATTCATATGGTTCATCCATAGCTTCTGCTACATCTAACTCTGGAGCGATAACCTGCTCAAATAGCAGCAACAAAGAACTGTTAGATGCAAAACATAGCCCCATGATCTCCCTCAACGTTTATGTGACAACACATACTCAAATGACTCTTTTATTAAACAGAGAAAATTAAACATATCAGTCCAATTATCACATTGCCGAAGTGTTCATATTCATCCTACTAAAAGTTTTATTACAAGACTAAGATTCTCAGCCCTACCAAAGTCTAATCTAAGAACAGTGACGATGACAAAAACTCTTTTTTGGACAATTTTCAAGACGATCATCTCTGCTGTTTCTACCTCGGCACTCACATCATCATCATCTATCCTTGATTTCTTTAGCAGAGGTCCTCTATGATATGCTACCTATTCTATAGAGTAGAGTAGAGTTCTTGTCTAGATTTGCTATGGTAATCTTTTAATCTAGTAATTGTTGTTTCGTTTATGGGGACACTTATATGCTCCTTTTAGAAGTTATCACAGTTGATACGTATTTACCTGGTCTTATGTGCCTTTTGGCATGACAAGACATTAAGAAAGCTTTCTTTCTCTCTCAGAGAAGGGAGATATTGATTCAAATGATGAAGCAGATAGTTCACAATCTTATGTACCACGAACTAGCCATTACAAACATCTAGACACACACACAAGCTCAACTCATCATCATAGACTACCACATGCAACGATGAATTGCAACAACCACATCTTCTGTTGCATCTTTCTAGTAACTACCTTTAGGCTACCAAGCATAGTCGATTTTCAATCTAGAGTATTTTATTTAGCTTTCTCATACATATATGTTTTACTAATACCTTAAATTACATTAGTCTCATATCGAGTTTGTTTTTGTTTTCAAATCAGAGAGAATCACATTTGAAATTTACTTTTTCCATCTTATGTACCTTTAGGTACACCACATTCATGAATCTTTCTTTTTTTCTCAATAACCACAAGAAATTTGTAGTCAACATAAAAATCAACAAAATCACTAGTCTTAGTTCTCCGTCTCACACCGTTTGATAGCATCTCATGAGAAACTAGGGCTGATATTCGCCAAGTTAACGTTTACAAAGGCATGTCAAAAACAAGCACCCAAGAAATTGGATTCAAAACCAAGGCAATTTGTTCGTCATGATTCATAAAAAACCAGAATTGGAGTTAATGATTAATTTGTCTTTGTTCTCCTTGTCGGTCTATATTGGTTAGATTGTCATTATTAAGTTGTGTAAAATGTCCTATCAAGGCTTCAAACCACAATGAGGGTGCTTTTAGGAGCAGGTAAGTGCATTTCAAGACCTAAACTTGCCTCCCACACTTACCCCCAAAGCAATAGAATTATAGGGCTTTACCCTTTTTGGAGGTAAGTGCAAGTGTACCAGATTCAAGGTTGGATTACAAAACCATGGCATTGATTGGATATCGATTGGTGTCAAGAAGCTAGCTCTCACATCATCAACGCCAATGCCGCTCCTGGTAGCAAGTTCCTATGACTAGCCAACTTTTATTGATTTAGAGAGCTTTGTTCCACATGCCACCACTTGGCATCACATGGACGTGGATAAAGAAAAAATCAAGAAACATTAAAATCTAGAAAGAGAGAAAATAGCTTGCCTTATACCTAGGTAATTCACTACTATGAGAGGATGTGCTAAATGGTAGAAAAACTATAAGGGATAGTAGTTGCAACTCAAGACGAGGTCTTAGCTCCCCTTGCTAGAAAGGTGTCTTGGCACTTGCCATGGCATGGCAACAGCCCTAGGACCACAGTCAATTCAGCAATTGAAATTACCTTCTCAAACTTGTTAATAAAGTGGAATTTCCTCAAACCAAAGTTGACTACCATTTGGGTTTCAATGTTTAGCAAAAGAGCCAATCGAAGGCGTAACACAATTTCATCCCCGCACAAGGGTGAGAGTTATCTCTATTGATGACAACGCTATGTTGTGAAGACCAATCAATCCTTGACGTCGATGCTATGTCAGCAGTACTATTCAGTTTAGATGTGGTTCTCAATACATTTGTCATAGCTTGTGCCTTTGAGTGTACCCTACATGAGCATAAACTCTATAGAGCTCTAGGAATGGTCCAAGTTGGCTCCCATCACTTGTGATGGAGCTCTGTGTTGGTTAAGTCTCTCAACATCGCCCTCCCACGGGATCCATGTATGTTGACATATTGGCTGCTTGTATTTTGAATTGGTTGCAAGCTCGAGTTTACGAACTTGAGAAGTTACGTGTTTTCCCCTAGCTCCTTCTAAGTTGCTTGTGCTACACTTGGTAGTAGAGTCGACTAGCCTCAAGCCTTGTCAGTTGAGCTGGAGCCATCTGCATGGAGGGCAAATGAGGCAAATTGTTGCCTAGTTAGATGAAAGCACGATTTCTGGCATGTTGGAGTGGAGATGCATATTCAAACTGTAAGTATTGATACAAATATGTTCTTATTTGTAGTTAGATGCTAGTACGAGATGGTTTCCAAATAGTTCAACTATTTGTACAAAGGTTGATGAGTCACTGTGCTGCCGAGCTATTGTTAGGATGGTCACACTAACGAGTTTTGTGGAACTAAGAGTTGACCCTAAAATTGAGTGAAATGCACAATCAGTCTTTGGTAATGGACCAACAGGGTTGGAGCACAATTGAGTCAAAGTGCTACTAATAAGGGCGAAAGCACATAACATGCTCTTAGGCCAATCTCATGGGTTCCATTAGTAAGCAACTTGGTAAACATCTTGAGCGAGGCTCACTCAAAGGGAGACTGTCTTTGTGAACTTGTTAGTAGAGTAGCCTAAATATCTTTCGAGTCTTAGTACACGTTTTCTACTTGGTTTGCATGGTTGCTCAAGATGCAAGAAGCTATGAAGTTTGGGAAAGAATGTTTTCTTTCGGAGGCTAATACCGCAATAAGACTAGAGGACCAAGAAGTGCATGGGGTGTCAATATATAAGGCTAAATACCCTGATTTGGAACCCTACAAGAGATCACATTTGTAACCTTCTACATTCTTTCCATTTCAGTATAAATAGGGACCAGGGATCTACCATTTCTAGGATTATGAGTTTGGTGTCTTGAGCTTCTTGTAGGGGAGCTTTTTCGAGATTTGCCTAGGCATCGGTAGCCGTCAATATTCATCAATTTTTCTTAGTTGGAGATTGCTTTGTGAATGCTATTTGTTGTTTTATGCTTTCATTGATACCAATATCTATGATTAGGTGGATAATAAAACCTTTTACAAAGGACCCCAAAGCATCAAATCAATCAACTTGTCAAGCCTGCCAATTACTCTAATTGTAATACTCTGGGGCCCCTTGAGGGAGCCTTCCAAGAAACAATCAATTAGGACTTACAGTTGACATCACCAGGCTCATTTGACTAGACGTCCAACTGAGTCCTGTCTACAAGTTTCTAGAAAGTACGAAAAGCATATGAATGAGAATAATTATTGGGGGCCTTAGAAATAGTAAATTGGGTCACGTGTCAGATATATCTTAGGGTCTAGAGTAGCCTCAATGCTTTATTGACTTTAAAGATGTCTTTAGTACTATTGAGAAATATTTGACTTACACACAATTCCTAATAACTATCTTGAACAAACAACATATTTCTACAAGCTTGCATTGAGTCATAATACTAGCCTCCTAGACAAGAATCTATCAACAAGAAGATTTTCTTGTAATAAAGAAAACCATTGCATCCAATTGACTTAATAGATCAAATCCCTGGAAGTTGAGTCATCTTATACAATCAAATGCACCTCCACATGAAAGTTAACAATGGCTGAATTCTCTGTGTGCCTCACTCTGGTATTTATATCTGCACAGGTACAGAGATGAATTTTGGAGCAGAAAATAGTCTATGCTCCAAAATGCTCATCGAGGATAAGGATCACAGAATCTGAATTCATGACATTTATTAACAATGAGAGATGAGTATTTTCTGTGTAAAACATAATCGCATTTTGGATAGCCATGAATCTGTGACATAGAACAGAAAATTTGAAAGACACTTACGATTTGAGGCCCTTTTGCTAAGCTATAACCATTGCACTGTAATCTCAAATGATCTTCAACAAACATTAACAGCACTAGCGAGTTTCTGCACAACGATAATGATTTCTGAGTTGCTGCCTCAGCTTCAGCCTTTGCTGCATTTGCATTAGAATTCTCGGCAGCAACTGCTGCTGCTACAGCTGCAGCATTTTCAGCCTGAAAATCATACCCAAAACAAATTGGCCAGAATATTTTCAGTATAATGCCATAAAAAGATGTTCAACCATTTACGATGGACCAAAGAGGAAGTACATTCACAGAAAACAAATTACCTCAAAAACATTAATCCTATAACAGGTTTCAATAGAGTTCAACTTGACAATAATATGAAGAACAATGAGATGATAACAAACATGTGTCTAATTCAATGTCTACTAGGTATAATCTATGAAGCATATGTTATAACAAAAGATTGAATCAAGTCACAATGTTCAAATAACAGAAAATATATTACTTAATGCCCCTTGAATGCCTCACTGCAAATTTTATTGCTTCATAGCAGCAACAAAGTCTCCACATTTCAAATGTATATTAATAAGTAAATTTTTACTGTGTTGCAACCTGAGTTTATGTACATGGAACTTTAACCCAGTTAAGAAAGAGAAGTTCTAGATGCACAGGCTCAGCTAACTTATGCAACACCAAACTACTAAAACTCATAAAAGTTATGAGGGTGTTCTCATGAACAGAAAACAATAGTCTTTGGTGAATTTAAGAATAGATAAAACCTCTTGAAAAGGTTTGCAAGCGGATTGTCACAGGAATTTATGAAAAAGCAGCATCGTACAGTTCACTCTAGCAAATAACTTTTGTGTTTAAGCTGGGTGTTGCAATCCATTGATAGCAATGTGTGCACACTTGTGGAATCTTTCCTACAATGTTGCTTATTAGCTGGCTGGAGATCAATTATATCAGTAGGTAGAGGTCCTTTCACCATGCAAGCTAATAGAATAGGGGAAATCGCGTGCAAAATCTTAAAGAAATTTCAAGGCACCCTCGTGGTCAAGACAAGGCTAGAAAATGATGACAAACAAAATTGCAGCCTTCACCATTTCAATCTGAGTTTCCAATCATTGGTCATCTGGGTCACTGGCACTCATGTGGCAGTAAATGCATTCATAAAACGGTGTTTAGTGGATGTTGTAGAAGCATTCTAGCTGATTTTTAGAACTTGAACATAATGTGTGGTAAATCAGCTAGAATTAATGTTTATGCAATTGCAATGAATCAAGCTCGTAAGTGCAAAATGGTCAGCTTAGTTTTTTGAAACACTTGCTGGCTGGCAATAATCCTTCTTGGAATTCATGAATCCAAAAACGTGATAAACTTGTGCCATAGAAATGCTAGTAGTAAATGGGCCACAAGACTTGTAGGCTGCAGAAAATTATGTGATTGTTGCAAATTGTTGCAGGCCAATTTAGATCAAAAACTACGGCACAGGAAATATGCAGGAAAAACCTTTTCGTGTCACTTCATTTGACATAGTTGGTCAGCAAGCACAGATGTGAAACTATATTTGTTGTTCTATTGTAGGCTTGTAAATCAGATCAAGTGGAATGCCCTTCAGAGTTAATACATCATCATGTGTACTTCATAGCATTAATGCTAATCCTTGTCAGACATTGCTTTTATAAAAAAAATACATCAATGTTTACTTAAGCAAGCAGCAGCATCAAGTCTGAATGTTCAAGGAAACAGAAACCACTGTACCTGTTTCTGTAACTCTCTGACTGAAAAATCTAGCAAATTTCCCAATAACCTCCTCTTAAACTTTGGCAATGACTCTTCACGTCTGCACCAGCATCAAGTGATTAGATAATCCTTAAGCAGAAGCACGGCCACCGATCTGATTGCTATCCTAGACTTAACAACGACGTAATCCAAATGCCAAATATATGGTTGTTTTATATAATAAAGGAAAAATCTCAGTTTAATATTTATTGCTGAAGTACGTGAGATCTATTGCAGCTTGACACTTTCCTGATTCAATCAAAATTTGATACATCTACACTTAAAAAATGGAAAAAATTACTTATACTATGTTCTAGGATCAATCCCTCGATTTTCCAAGAATGACCTAAGCCAAATCCTAGAACAAAACAGAGATCATAACTTCTGATAGCAAAATCCCTTAAAGGAAATGCTCAGACATAGGAAATTGAGAATATTTCACTTTTACCATAAGAAAGGCATTTTGGTACAAGAGAGACAGAGACAATAAAACCAATATATTGAGCAGAGGACAAAGATATGAAATGAAATTAATGACTACAAAGTTATTCATTATGGAAAGTGGAAATGGATGGGACACTTTGCAAGAATTTCAGCCTTACGTCCATTCTAGTGACGACATCTTGAGTCTCATAGAGATTCAAGAGGATGTTTAAAAGTGGTGCAATGGCGAGTATGATGGATTTGTGAATTTCTAAGATTCAATGCAATTACAGAAAGGGCCTTGGAGTCGTTTTGCCTCCATCTAGAAATTGCAGCTGCATCAATATCAGGTTTGGCTTCTAAGCCTTCAGCCACGTCCCAAAGATCCTTTTCAAGCAAGAACATCCTCATCTATATGTTCCACATGTGGAAGTCTTCACCATTGAACTTCTCAATGAGCATGATATCGAAGGATGAGAGTTATGAACACAATATCACCGATATGGCATCACATCATAAACTATAGACATTAATGATAGCAAATGAGGCTCTCTACCTGAGAACATAATTTGCATATCACAAATATTTGAGGTTAAAGCTCTACCTACGCAATAGTAGGAGAGATCTCCAAGACAACAAGCTATAAATATCAAAAAGATTAACACTCCTTGTTGAAGCTTTCACCAAAAGCTTTTTTGAAAGGGGAAAAACTTCAATTCCTCCTTTCAAATTAGCATACCTAAAATGAAAGGCACGTAAAGAAATTAATGATTTTTTTGCAGGATATTCATTTGGTCTTTCTAGGATGAGTTTTAAAACGAGAACAGTTCAAGTTGTTTCCTGATTAGGCAGTCTGCATATATTTTGCAAATGTTCAAGATAAAACAAACTAGAGAAATAACTTGCTAGCTTATAAATACATTTTCATTGTAAAAGCTTCAATTTAAATCATGGCTAATAGGTTATAAAACGAGTTCCACTTACCTCATTCTTTGCTCCCCAATGCTAGATCCTCCAAGGATTGCTGACCATTCAGCGCACTGGATAACTGCCTCGACATCCTAGCCAAGCATATGATGTTAAAAAGCCAAGCATATGACATTGAAAAGCAGAATATTCTTTTAAAAGGTTGTTAATATAACATTCATCCATTTATGGAGGAATTGAAAAAAAAAGAAAAACATTTTGTATCATCTCATATTATTCACCCTATGAAGTCACCATCTATAAGAAAGATGAAATAAAGATACTTATGTTTCTGCAAAAACGAATCAAAGCCTAGAATGAAGAATGGCAAAGAATTTATCGATGAAGATCTCCTTATACAAAAGTGGCTCAAGAGTTGTGGCCGAAAATCTTTCCAAGCCTCCATCTATGTCAAGGGCTTGGGGTAATCTGTTATAGACAAATTTCCAAGGCAGGCTCTTAGTTGCTCAATTACAAGATTCACATTGTTGAGTTTTGCTAGCAAGGTGGCAAGAATCTGTTGGATTTCAATGCTCAAATCCACTAAGTAATGAGCATCCTAGAAAACTCAACTTCGGCTTTTTCACAGTTTTCGCACCTTCGGGATTTTCGCACTTCGGGGTTTGTCAAAACTCAACTCCCAACACATCGAAGTGCCCGACTATCATCAACCGACTTATCGACTTCCTCATCAGAAGAATAATCGATCCATGAATTGTCAGACGACTTCAAGTATATCTCTGGCAGTCCATCTGACTTGTTCCTACACTTACAGTTAAGAGAAGACGGCCATCTAATGCATAACGGCTTCGATAAATTAAGCAGTTAGATTTTGTGTTCCCAATGCACTGAGCACTGACGTGCAATCATCAATGTATAGCGTCAGCAGATCTAACATGCTCAGTAGGATGTATTCTAGTTAAAGTAACTAAGTTGCTAAGTAAACAAAAGTTCAACGATTATCAGCTAAAGCAATTTTGCGCCAACTCTCTCATGCTGATTCACACTCTTGTACTCATTTTTCTTATCAATCAGAGTGCAAGTTTTTGTCTCACTACTGTATTGTTCTATTGCGCATTGCTATTTTTGATTCATCTTGATTATTGCTGGTAACTACTGCACTTTCAATCCATTACTTCCGCGTGGAGTTGGCTGCCTTGTCTCCTCCCAACCTTTGCTGCATAGATTATGATCAGGAATGCCCGTCTCTAGGCTCACTTATGCACAATCCTCAAGCACCCCCTCAACCCTGACCTTTCCTAACGTCGACACATGGCCAATTCCATGCACAGTCGACACTTGCCACTTGGCAGTACTTTGACACATAGGCAAGTGAGTAGGATGACATGTGTCACTCATACACTAGACCAAGTGTCCCGGTGAGCATGTGACACGTGTCATGTTTGACCGGTCAACCCTGACATGTGTCACTCATTCACTGGACCAAGTGTCCCAATGAGCATATGACACGTGTTCCGTTGACTAGTCAACTCTCCTACATTTTAGGAGGTCAGCCCAGCCACTCCTCATAAATGACCCAGTAACCCATGCCAAAGCTAAGCACGACTCTCTAAGGTCCAATGCCAACTAATTACAGTTTATTTACAATTTACTTACAAAAGGCACCACGGGCCAGTGACTTAGCCATTTTAGTAATTACAATAATTACAAAATTTACATCTGTCTCTGAAAACTGTAAATGACCGGGACAGGGAGTAAAGGCTCTAACATCTTCACTCTCAGAATGTCTGATGCAGATAGTGTTTCGAGCCATCTCAACACTTTCCAGAACCTTATGGAGCAGATGACTACAACAGGATCAGTCATTGAAGATTCAGATGCAGTAATGACTCTATTATCGAGTCTCCCTGATGCCTATGAAACATGGGTCATGGCTATTTCAACCCAGCAACATATCACTCTATCAAGAGTCATCTCGATGCTACTACAAGAGGAGATCAGAAGAAATGCTTCCTCCTCTGGCTTAGGATCGGATCCACAAGCTCTATACACAGAAGTTTAGATCCAAAAGGTCTACCAAGTCAGACTACACTAACAAGAGGAGCAACATGCAGCAGCCTGTATCAAACACACCATCAACTTCAAGATCTTCATCATTCAATTGCTATCCAACGTTCTTCATGTTCCTAACCTTAACAAGAATCTTCTTTCGATAAGCAAAAATCATTGATTCTGGTCAGAGAGTCGAATTCGATACAGAGGGTTGCACCATACTCGACAAGTCTAGGAAAGTTTCAGCTTTAGGTAGATGATGTGGCTATCTCTACAAGCTTAGTCACTGCTATTCGACAAATAGCCAAGCTCTTCATACATCGACTTCTGAATCTACTGATATTCTTTGGCATTTCAGATTAGGCCATCTAAACTTCAATAGTATCCAGCAAATGTCGACTCAGAATCTAGTGCAAGATCTTCCTTCTGTTAACAAACCAACTTCTCCATGTGAAAGCTGTATTATCAATAAGCATGCTAGAAGTCCTTTTATTTCTGATTCAGTTCATACTTCCAAAGGTTTGCTTGATCTTGTACATACCGACATTTGTGGCCCAATGCAGACTGCTTCGACAGGGGGAGCCGTTTATTTTCAAACTTTTATTGATGACTTCTCTCGACAAACTATCACCTATTTCTTGAAGAACAAATCCGAAGCTTTCAAGCTCTTCAAACAGTTGAAGGCGTCTGCTGAAAATCAGACCCAAAGAAAGATCAAGGCTCTACATACTGATGGAGGGGGAGAATTCGTCTCCACCGAATTCAAGGACTTCTGCAAGGCAAATGGAATACATCAGCAATACACAACCAACCAGCTACTCACCTCAGTCCAATGGTATAGTTGAGAGGAAGAATCGGACACTCATCGAAAGTGCCAAGAGCATGCTGGCCCATGCCTCTCTTCCAAAGAAATTTCGGGAAAAAGCTGTTACTGCAGCTGCCTATCTGCAAAACCGATCCATCACTAAGGCCCTGAATGGCAAAACACCCCATGAGGTGTGGACAGGATCGAATCCATCATTCAAGCATATTCGAGTGTCTGGATGCATTGCTTACTCTCAGATCCCTGAAGATCTAAGAAAGAAGCTGGACGACACTAGCAGGAAGTCGATCTTCATCGGCTATTCCCCAAATCACAAGGCATACAAGCTCTACAATCTAGACACTCAGAAATCGTTCACCAGTAGAGATGTCATTTTTGTGGAAGACCGATTCTTCGACCACAAGGGGAAAGCTTCATCGATTTCCAATCCCAAAGTCGACAAATCGGAACAGCCGCTCGTAGTACGCAAGCCCGATATACTATCGTGGCTACAGATTATCTTACAAAATGGGTTGAAAAAGAAAAAATTGTGCGCGTAGCCAATGCTAGGTCCACCACTAAGTTTCTTTACGAGAATATCATTGTGCACTTCGGATGCCCTAATCGTCGTCTTCACATATACTGTTGGGCACTTAGTGGGTCCCGCCATGATATATTGTACAACTACACTAGATAAGTACGAGAGCACAAGCTTCATATGTGTACAAGCCCAACTCAGTAAGCGCAGTTAGTAAAATAGTATAACTTGTATTCTAGGAATAAAACTTGCGCATTAGATTAAAATAAAATAATGTAGAGGCCTAAAGTCAAGCTTGTAATTTAAGCTAATGGAATGGGAGTCACTTGAATATTTGAGGGCTCTTGAGTTACAAAGGAAAAATCACATCATTGTGAGGACCCAAAGACTAAACTAGAACCACTAGATTTCTAGTGAAGGGCTTAGAGTAAAATCCTTGCCATTTTGAAGTAGCCAATCAAAAAGAAGGGGTAGGGACTTCCCCAAGAATAAAGTCGCACCTCTTGTACTCGCTTCTCATGTTCATACAGGAGGAGGAGATTATGCCGATTTGATGACCAGCCATCCTTGCACCTCACCCTCTCATCGTTTTGATTTTCTTTTCAAAAAATAGACAGCATTAATTTTGGCTCTAGCATTCTGAAACAAGCATTATGATGCAACTAAGACTAAAACAATGTCAAAAATTTGCAAAGGAGATCAAAATACCTGACGATAGGTTGGGACTTATGCCTAGAAATGCTAAGTGGCAAAGTTGACTTCATTTCAACACTAAGATTAAGTTGCAAAGAGCAATTTTTTGAATTCTTGCCTTTGCACCCGCTTGTAGGGCTTCAGGCATTGATTCTATGTGATGCTAATTTCCACTCTTTGTAGGAGATTGTTAGCCTGTGGCATGCAATGTCAATTTATGCCTCATTGATGCTAAAATTTGTGATTTAGTTTGTGATACTATCTTATACTTCCATATATCTATTCTAGCTTCCAATGTGGTCTTGGAGTCATTTTGTCCTAGATACATTATTGATGAATAGGTCCATCACAATCACCCTATGCACTCTTTTGTAATAGCTTGCAAGATATTTCACTGATTCACAATTTGCGACACATCATTACTCAACCTAGTCCAACAAATGTTTGTAACCTGATTCATCCTCTTATCTAGCCCTTAGCCAATCAATGTATCGAGTCATGTTGGGTCCAAGACTCTTGCCCCCGTCACTTGAAGAAGAGTACCTATCACTTCCACTTGACTTACAATATTCCACAACTCTTGATAGAATGAGGCTGCAGTTTTCCCTGATTAAGTACACTATGGGAAACTATCCCCACACGGTAGCAATGCTAGTGAGACCAAGACCCATGGCAAGAGAGAGGAAGGGGAGGGAGGGGCTCAATTAGTGAGATGAGCATCAAAAATAAAGAGCTTTACACGTAAAAGTCATGCTCTTTTGACAAGACAGGGTTAATTCTCGATTGGAAATCAAATTTCATACAACAATGCACGGATGATATGATTGATCTTGATTCGGTCTCTCTTTTTATCAAGTTGATGAATTTGCATTGCACATCATGTTACTTTTTTAATCGATCCACTGGACCGTTCATCTCATATACCAGAATGTTAACTAAAATTCACTCTTCCTTCTCTCTCTCTCTCTCTCTCTCTCTCTCTCTCTCTCTCTCTCTCTCTCTCTCTCTCTCTCTCTCTCTCTCTCTCTCTCTCTCTCTCTCTCTCTCTCTCTCTCTCTCTCCCCTCCTGATACGGCTAGGAAGACAAGGGGGAGGATCTACCTTCCATCCATCTTCAATCCTCATGGAATAATGCAAAACAATAGTGAGAATACTATAAATGAGATCCTCAATGTCATGGAAACTTGTATGATTGTCACACAATTTTCTCGCTTTGGCCTGCATATCAAGTATAGGTGATGACTTAGAAATGGTGGCACAAGTAGAATAATTCTTGAAAGTAAAGAGTGAAAGTGTATTTTAGATTGATGTCATGAGTTCATTTTAACTTCATCTTTATTTGAAATCAATACATGGTATGTGAATTGAAACCAGTATTTGAAATGCACATGATCCCATAACTTAAATTTTTTAACCGTAATTCATTCAAATTTTGGGGTCGTCTCAAGTTTCAATCACCTACTTCATATTCCATCAACTTGTATTTGAAAAGAAATTCCTTGCACTTTAAGAAATTGAGAATTTAGTTTCCATGATATCCAATGTCGTAGATTAGGAAGTTCATAGATAGTGACTTTTTGATGATTCCTTTATAGCCTATTATTTATTCAACACTCAACATTATCCATGCTATGTTTATGTCTTTAGTTTATAGTATAATGTCTTTGAGAAGAATTTCTTTTTTTGAAATTTAGATATATCCGAATATCCGAGAATAACTAAATGCAAAAAACACATGTATGAACAACCTCATAGTTTGAGATCAAAATCTCAAGGATCCAATCAGGCCACTCTGTCATAGTAGTAAGTTTGAATCTGTTTTCCGAACTTGTGCTTGCCAAAATGAATATATCCTGAATCATTGAGTAGAAAAAAATTTGTCAGAGATAATAAATCAAACAAACTATCCTGATAGTACAAAGCTATGTATTTACTCATTAGCAACATTCCCTACAAGAGCAAATAGTCCTATATTTCAACTGAAAAACTTTGGCAAAGGAGCATTTGGCATCCTACAAGTTTCTACCATCAGGTATTGATACTTGACCATGACTCAAGGTAAGTTGGAGACCAACAACGAGAATGGTGCAAAGCTCCAAATGTCATTATTGTGAATTCTAAGAGTACCTCAACCTTTGGCTCTAGTCACTAAAATCTACATGATCCTAAGTTTTAATGGTGAAAGGATTTATAGGAATGGCTCTTCTATCACTAAATATATATTTAGATAAGAGAAGAAGAACTATGTTTACTCTTAAAATATGTGGGGCCCACAAAACTTGAAGAGGAACCCAAGAGAGCTCTTACTCCTAAAATATGTGGGGCCCCCAAATTCAAGATTCCATGCATAAAAGCTACCTATTTTCAAGATTTCATTTGTGAGAACTACAGTTTCAAAATTTCATCCATGAGGGTTTACGTATTTTCAGGATTTCATCCATGAGAGATTAATATTTTTAGGGTTAATAATTATAGCCAATCAGACTTGGAGGAGGGCATGAGGTCTCATCATTGTGCCTTATGATAGTCCCCAAACTCAATCTGGATGGTCCATTTTTGTGAGATTTGAGCTAATACGCATTATGAAGTGTACAGACAGTATGCCTCTCGTTGTATCTTCTAGGAAGATTTACCAGAAAATGATATCCTTCAAGCAAATCTGCAAAATACAGTCAATCTATATTTTTATGAGGCAAAGAGTAGCTGAAAAGAACTGATTCTCCCCTTTATAATCTCTATTATAGGGACTATTATATAGGCATATACCTGATCACACAGCATTATCATCATATCACTCTGTTTTTTGGCCGCAACTACACACACCTTCTCATCTTGCTGAACCCAAGTATAACATGAGAAACTAAACCAAAAAGAAGATTTCAATGGGTACTGGACAAGGTGCTTGCTAAAAGAAAGTCAACAAGTTACTTGCAAAGCACGCATTTGGATCTGTAGGGAAGCATGAGGAAGGGAACGCAGCAGTGCCATCAAAAGCTCAAAATTCTGGAACCAATGGTCGGAACACCACATAGTGATCCTATCTTCTGATGATAAAGTATTAGCCTGCATAAAACAGCTCTTTAGGAAGCTTGAATCAGGAAAAAACATACTATCAACTCCTTTTCCATAAAGACATACACTTTTCAAAGGATCCACTCTATTTCAACTGATCGATGCACCAACATCTATCAGATTCACACACACTTATAACAAGCCAAATGAGGCAGACAGGTCAGTCAATTGAGATCTAAATATAGAATAAAAACACATTCTCTTAAGAGAGCAAAAGCATCTTGTAAAGCAAGTAAAAATGCTTTATCTGGAGTAAAGATTGGCTAGTTGAGAGACGGAATGATTATTACGGGGACATTTGAAGGATAGACGGTGAGTCTTGCTGGCATAACAGAATCTTTGAAAGAAGAGGAAAAGATTAAGCACTTACGAAAGACAACAAACATTCAAAACCAGCAAAAGATTAATGAAATAGAGGAGCACCTCTGAACCGACAACAGCTGCCAGTACAGCAGTATAAACGTCTTCCGTTAGTAGTGTGGACGGAGCAGCTTGGAATGCATTTTGCAAAGAATAGACAAGCCACATTCCTCTTTCTACCTCGGGAACTATATCGTCCACTCTATCTTGTGATCCTGAGGATATCAGCGCATCGGAGC
This sequence comes from Diphasiastrum complanatum, assembly GCA_029204225.1. NCBI lineage: Eukaryota > Viridiplantae > Streptophyta > Lycopodiopsida > Lycopodiales > Lycopodiaceae > Diphasiastrum > Diphasiastrum complanatum. The sequence continues at coordinate 6,697,093 of CM055111.1, read as the reverse complement.
TGGGTAGATCAAAAATGTTTGGTAGTTTCAAGTAACCTCCAAAAAGCATTGCTCCAAGAAAATTTATAATCTCAACCATCACATCATCAGTAACGAAATTTTCAAAATCTTGTTTTCCACTGCCTGTACTAACTGTTTCTAAATCTACTGAATCTGGTGAATTAATGTCAGGTTGTTCGGATTCAAAACGATCTCTTGAGCTTCTGCAATGCTCTTCAAGTTCCCCTGTCATGTCAGACAAACAGGAAGAGACTACCTCAAGTCCCTCTCCACAATTGTGTCTGGCATGTTCAATACCATTTTGCATGGAGCCAAGGTTTCCTGCATTTATACCAAAGCTATTCTTACTCTCTTTTGCCAACTCCAGCTTTACGTCTACATGATCATGCGTTGATACAGCTCCTTTTTGCTCGGCTTCTCGTTGCAACAAAACCAGAAAAGCTTCTAAAATAAGGTTAGCCAAAAGGAGCTCAGCAAACACAGCTGCATGAGAAGGATTTGGTTGTCTTACCAACCTACAGAGCAAATTTAAGACGCGTGCAACCTGCAACATGAGCTCACTACTAAGAAGCAGAAAGATGTCGTGAGAATATGTTCAGACTCAACTGAAAAACATCAGAACCGTTATGTGAGAAAACACAGTATGAAAACCAAGTCTTAATAGATCCACCGCAAAATTTTAATATTTTAGTAAAGCCTTCATGAGTGTGTTTGAGAAATAACCACTCTTGGGTGATTCCAGTTAGTAGTTAGTAGGGATGTAAAAGGAACTAGTTCCCAAGTTATGTGGTTCTCACATATTTATGATTCTCGCCCGTTTAGGGTATTGTCCTTTATTTTGAAACCAAGAATCCCCGGTTCAGGATATTGGATTACATTTGAAATATTTACAGTGGCGGTTCTCAATAATATCTTATAAGATAAATCTTGGCGGTTCTCCATTTGCCGATTATTACTCTATTAAGAACCGTTGGTTCCTATATCAGATTCTCAATATATACTATTTTTATTAAAATTAATAAAAAATCATTTCGAAAATTATTGTTGCATACTATGTTAAAATTTCCTCACATTATTTATCAAAAGACACGTGGACGCCACGTAAAAAAAGTGTAAGTGCACAAAATCTGAGCATTTCTCCACTTATCAATTACTCATAAAAAATCTCACACTCTTCAATGCCTATGATATTTCAATTGTGCAAAAAAAATCACACTAAACAACTCAAATAAATAGACACTCTAAAAATATGACTTATATAAAAGCCGCTAAATAAAAGTCTTGTTGCACAATGTCTTAAGTTTTTAACATTCCACTTATCAACTAACTACCCATCAACAAAAATGATAGCCTTGAAAAAAATCTTGTTAGTCTATCTTAACATTCTCTTACTCATCCTACTCATGAAAAAATCCATACTCCCCAATGAGGTCTACATTCTCATCTATCATGATGTCCTCACTTGCTAAAAGCCCTTAATGAATGTTAGGTTTTGTAGGGTGAATTGGTGGTCGGGTTATACCCCCCTCCAAATGACAGTCCGGTTCTCAACCTCAATCCAAGGCTCAAAGGGACCCGACGGTTCTCACCCGTGGTCTGTTTTTACAAAAGAGCATACCCGTCGGTTCTACATAGAAGCCGGTTCTTGAGAAATAGTGTACCCGCCGGTTAGGGTCTTTAGAACCGGGTTGATAACCAGGTTGAGAACCGAAAAAAAAATCAATACCCGGCTAACACGTCTGGAACGATGACTTCAAGGAAAAAAGGCACCTCTGAAACATTGGTTAGCCGTGCTAGAAACAAATAGCCATAACCTATGTCATGCTAGAAACAACTAGGTGTAGCCATAGGATGGAGACTTATAGCCATCGACGGTGCTAGTTAGTTTGTTAGGCTAGCTAATTCAGGAGATTTCAAACAACCTGTCAATTACAAATCAGTTGAAACAATGTACTATGTACATACTACAGACTATCCAAAAATCATATATATAACCATTTTTCTTCGTATCTACTTTTAGTGTTTCATTTCCCAAACAGCATCTACAAATCTCCAAAGAAGAATCTTGCCATTTCGTTCGTTTGGTGATCAAGTGTTGTCACTATATATTTATTTCCATGCCTATTTGTAGAATTTGCAGCCTGTGCTAGAATTATGAATACCTTGTGCATGTGCATTTTGTGATGCATCTTAATGTCTCATTGAGTCCTCGGTCATCTAAGTGTGTTGATTACCAATTGATAGATTGGCATTGTATAGAGCATAATCACTATCTAGACACTTAAACAACACTTGGTTTTCCTTTAACAAAAGGCTAGGAATAAACCTTAAATGCCAGTGCCGACCAAAATGGGTCAAAACGTTTCGTTCCGAACGTTTCCGGTCCATACATTCCGGAATGTTCCTGGTCGAAACGATATTCTTTAATTTATAAAAAAAATGTATATAAGCTGCATTTTATATGAATTAATCCTTTGTAAAAAAAAAGTAATTTCTTTTTTTTGAGGGCATCGTTCCGGAAAGAAACTCGTTCTGGAACGGGCAACTAAGGAATAAATCAAGCAAAAACAAACCCCAGAAACGCTTGGCCATTTCTTTCCCAACAGAGCTGATTCTTTCCTGTTTCAAACATGTTGCAAAAAGGCTTTTCACAAGACACTGCAGCGTGCTGAAAAGATGCTGTTTGAAAGGCGCCTGTTATTATTTTAGTAGTGATTACTACTTAGCACATAGAATACGTTTCATCGTGACTGGTTAGAAGAGAGAATATGGCAGCCTGTTCCACGTGTCTGTGCTGTTGAACGAGTCTGAAATCACTGTGTATTGGTCTTGAGGAAGAAATGCATATCATGAGGGTTAAATGAAGTGAGAAACTTTATAGAGGAAATGTTGTAAAATTCATATAGAAGCACTGAAAAAATTTCAGTGTTACTGTTCTACTCATGGGAGATAATATTCATAGGACATATAAGAAATTTGGAGTCCATATTTACGTAGGCTCGTGAGGTTCTAATGCCCGAGAAGAGTGTTGCTAATTGCTGAGGACCAACACTGAGTTTAGGTTCCTGGTTATGCTTCGATTGTTTCAGACATATATGAGCACATGATAGTGAAATGATTTCAATTGATGATATATGCAGATCACCCATTGTCATGATTTTCAGTAACTTCATAAATTTGGGAATGGCATTGTATCTGTTGCCCTCAATGCACCGTTCCAAGTTGCCAAATTGAAGGTAGATCAAGTATTGTAATCTTCCTGAAGCTAATTTTCAGTGGCTCCTACAACCTATATATATGTGTGTATGTGTGTGTGTGTGTGTGTGGATGAAAAATTCTGTGAGGATTCGGTCTTCCAAAAATAGGAGGGGATTGCTCACTGTAAGTACTACGCTGACTTTGCTGGTAGATAACTACAAATTGGGGAGAGAAACTGTGGTAAGTGACATTTATGGGATGCTTCAAATCAATTTCAAATTAATGGTGTATTAATTAAGAGGCATCTCTTTCAAGAGAGATTACTAAAACTAAGAGAATACAAAAATTCATTATTGGCAAAATTAACAGTATGACAGAGCACATCCGCGTAAGTTTTTAGATGTATAACCCTTGTCGTGAGCAGAATCATTGTACTGCCACCATCGGGAAATAAGTTCCTGATGACTGCCAAATTTACAATGTCACTGAATTTTAGGTTATTACAATATGGAAAGACCAGGGGATTATGAGATTTAGACACGTCTAGTTTAATCACAGGTTTATCTCATGCACATGCAGACAGAAGTGTGCTGAGGTACCGACAAAGAATTGGATTAGCTTCTTGAGTGAAAAGATTTAAGACTGATTAACTACAGATCAATATGCTGGATGACTTGTGACTATGCAGATAAAGCTGTACCCCTTTTTCTTGAAAACACGAAGTTGTCAGAATGAATTTGAAGAACGTGCTAAACAAAAATAAGAGTAAGTAGAAATGGACTTGCCTGGTGTCTCTGTGGACAATCCAAGACAAATTGCACCAGACAGCGGATATTCGCAGTAACAGTCGATCTCTGGGCAGAATTTATCAGGAGCTCTACAACAATAAGAAGTTCATCCACTAAAGGATTCGGCTGAAGAACAGGTCTGCAGGATCTTCCATTGTCAAGCTTGCACACTGAGTCAACTTCAGGAGTTAACCAATAACAGCTGCGACAACCATCAAGCAGCATTTGAACAGCATTTGCATCCCTCATTGTTGACTCATCAGTGACAATTATGTCTGAAAGTGAAGAGAGATACATCTTTTGCACTTCCGGCGGACAGCAGCACCACACTTTTAAATTTAACAGAACATACTTGAAGAATTGAACTTTGAGCACAGTGTCCTTATTAAAAGCCAGGGAAAGATATATAACAGAAGAAACGAGTTCTTTTTCTCTCTCCCAGGGAACGCACAAAAGATGTCTCAGCAGATACGCAAGCACTTGAGGAGCATGCATCTCCTCGGCAATTCTGCCATAACGTAGGGCCAAAGCTACTATGCGGAAAATTGGAATCGATAGTAATGCAGCTCCTGCTGAGATAGTAGAATCCGGGAAGATAGGCTGTAATGAGTTTTTATCCAGAAAACCGATCATCAATGGCAGCAACGCCATGGGACCTCCTTCAGCCATAGCCCATATTGAGTCTACAGGACGAGTTCGGTGCACAACGAGGACATGGCCAAGCACTTCTGCATGTCGTCTATGTTTACCTGGAGCAAAAGCACAAAGCAACAAACCTTGAACCCACACTGATGTGGACACTAAGAAGCCTTTTCTAAACTGCATTGTTTAACAAGCTTTTTTACTTTCAAAAACACAAGAATGGTGAAAGAAAGTAGATTGAAAGAAAGCGTCACGTTGCAAATGATCATAAAATGGCCAACCTTTTAAGAGATTATAGAGAAAGAATGTCGTTAGACGTGACATGATAAGACAAACCAAGCTTCAAGCAAAACTTATGGAGAAGACTATACAGGTGTCAGCGTATTAATCTTAAAGCCAGGTGATATAGATGTTAGTAATCTTGAAGCTGCTCTGTGAGAGCAAGAAGCAATTTACTGAATGGGCAACCTTTGTGATATATATAGACACGGCAAATAATCATCTTAGCCTAAATTGCTAAAATAATGTGACTTCTTGAAACTTTTTGAGCTCAGTTTTATGGCGATTGTTATGAACATGAAATGAAGAAACTAATAGCCCAGAATGATTTAAAGATTCATACACTGGAGAGTCTTTATAGTCAAGATAACGAGAGGTCTGCAGAGTCTAGACAATTGTATTCAAAGTTTTGGTTTTGATTATCGAACAGCAGATCTTAGCCTTTTTATATTGCCTTCACGACTTGCCTGCCAGCCTGAATCAGTGAAATCTCACCAGCAAAGTTTGACCTAAACTTCAATTCCGGTAAATAGTATTTCTTTTTACAGATGTTGATTGTTAACAGTGAAACTATTGAGGCCATTGAAATTTATGTAGCTTTGTGGCATCTATTTGTTTCAAATTGTAACCTGAAACTTAAACTTGTAGTTTCTTTTTTTTATAGCCTCCAAACATGTGGATAACTACAGTCGGCAGACTATCTTTGCATCAACCTTAAACTCGGAAGAAAACTGGGACTCGGGAGATATACAGGCAAGATCCAGCAAAGGTAGAGTAGAACTAGGAAGGATTATTGGATGAGTAGCATTGTGGGCATGAAGAATGCATCAAACATTAGAACCATTCTTGTACAGTCAGTGTATGCTACAGTCCAGGAAAACGATAATCAAGTGACGTGTGGATGGTCTGTCAGACACGAAAGACTTTTGTCCTTGTGGAAATGAATTTCAATAACATACCTATTACCCAGTTAATTAGAGGTTAGAGGCTCAGTGCCAGGAAACTATAAGGACAATCACCGGCAATGTAAGTGCTGATTGATCAAAATGTACCTGATGCTCCCAAAGGGGATGCATCCATGCATGAACGTCGCACGAGAAGCTTTGGATGATAGAGCAAGTGCAACTGAAACCCAATTTCTGTATCAAGTGTAACACTTTCCTCTGCAAATGATTTTCTCACAGAAAGCCGTGAAATTCCAGCTCCATTGCCAAAGCTGGGTAAGGCATCAGCACCTCTTGCTGCCAATTGAGCCATCTTCGCACTTCCAATAGGCTCTTTGAAAATATAAAAGGGCCCAAACTCAGCACAAGAAGGGCACTGGCGATGTCTGCTTTGAGAACGAGCTAGGGCAACACCTGGTTTGGCGCCAATGCAGCATAATTCCAAGGCCTTGGATATTCTAGGAAGTTCCAGGAACTCAGTCTCATACAGACGTCCGTCGATATACAATCTCACTTCACTCTCTGTTTTACCCCAAAGAACCTGTCTGTAAGTATGCTCCACACCAACAAAGTACCAATGTCGGGGATTGAAGGGGTGATTGAAACACACAGAAGACTGTTTCCCCTTCCCGCTTGTTGTTTCGATAATCAACAAGCCATTCTGGAAATATGCTTCGATCCCTTCCTTGTCTGTGGATAGGAAACTGAAGAGTCTTGGCATACGAGCTGTTTCCTCTCCTCTAAGGTCATTGATACATGGAGCAGCTGATAAAGCCAATGATTTTGTATTCGTTTCAGCTACTGTGGCTTGCATGACTCCTTCCGCAAAGCTCTCTATGTATAACCAAGTGGCAAATGCATATCCATTTGCAAATGGCCATTTGGCTTCTCCGGGAGCAAGTAAACCCGAGTTAACTCCATCAAACTCAAAACTGTATGAAGGTCCTTTGGTTTCTTCCCTCAGCATTGCCCTTTCCAAAGCAAACATGAGGTCCAAGGAGATTTTTTCGGGTATAAGATCCCCTGCAATGTTGAGCCATTCTTGCAGATCAGAAACGCTTAGGCTATGAGCGCCCAGAGCTTCAATGGCATCCAACAATGGACCGTCATCACATTCCACCATCTGATCAGTCCTATCCACGCTTCGGTCATGAATGATAAAAAGAGTTCGTAATAGTACTAGCAGGAGACCTGCAGCAGAGCAAAGTGCTCTATTTCTTGTGCATGCGTTTAAGATCAGTGCCAAGGACTTCATCATCCTTGTCCTTGCAGAAATGCCAAGCTTTTTATCAGGTACAGTTGGAAGCCAGGGAATGAGATTTCCTCCTAGAATAGCAGCACCTGCACCAAGCATAATTGGGGAAGCTGAACTCTCTTCTCCTCCATCGCAACCCTCTACAAAGCCCATTTTGGCAAGTACGTTATCCACTACCCACCATGTCACATCTTCACCATGATTGTTCTCATCATTTTCTAGAGAAACGGTCTCGTGCCCCGCAACAATTCTCCTCAATCTTTGCAAGCTCTTGCTGTCGGAGCCCTGAATTGCTGAGTCAATCAAGTGCACGAGGGAAGAGGATCCTTTTGCTAGATGCAATCCAGGTCTTTGGTGCAAAGGAGAATCCAACGGAGAAGCAAATGAGCTCTCCGCATCAAAAGAAGAGGACGACAATCGGGGGGCAGACGAGCTTTTAGGACTGACACTGAAAGAATGCTGGAAGGGTTCGAAAGAGTAGACCGAATCCCAAGCTCCTGCTGACTCCTGTTTTTCCCCCTCTGCAATGTCATCAAATAATACATCTTCAAAATGATCTTCCTCTTCAACGGGTTTGACAAAAGATTTCTCCCAATTCTCGTTATCCTTTGTCCGCAGAGAGCTTATGTACTCTTCACATGAATGACAATCGCTATCGCTGTGCTCACTCTGCAGCTTACAGTTAGCTCTTTCTTGTTCTCCTGCAGTTGAAATGACTTCTCCATCGTTTTCGCTGTGCTTGCTCTGCAGCTTACAGCAGTTAGCTCTTTTTTGTTCTGGTGCAGTTGAAACGACTTTTCCATTGCTTGGAAACAATTTTGTTAAGGTGGCAAGTCTTACATTTGCAGAGCAAGAGGAGACAGAAGACGCAGGCGAATCAGCTATGCGTGCGCTACTGGGATCGCAAGGATTTATTTCTGATATACACGTACCTTGGATCCCAGAATTTCGTGTGTCTTCCAGTACGCTCCATTTGAAAGAAATTTCACGAGCTAAGGAATCATTGAATGGATCATCCTCCTTGATCTGTTTGCGTCTATCAGCTTGAGTAGTAGAAGAACATCGTTCTTCTTCACAGCCATCGCCATCATCATTTATCTGGCGCCCAAGGGAACTAAGATTATTCACGCTGAATTCATCCACGAACAAATCTTCCTGTACTCCAACTGCTAACATCATTCCGTGTTTATAACCAAAAGCAGTTCCATCAAAACTAGTAGTACATGCTCTGGTTGAATCTTGATCATCATCAAAAGTTGGAGCAGAGGTGTTTCTCCGACTATCCATCTGAGGAATAAACAGTGCTAATAAGATCACCTCTCCAACAAATTCCTGTCTCACGTGAGGCACTTTATGTGACTCAAAATATTTCTTGCAATCAAGAACTTTTAGAATGCCAATCCCAGTATGAACTAATTCTCTCTCTGTTCCTGTTCAAGAAGCATGAAACACATCTGTTCCTGATTTTGAAACTTAAACCTGTTGCACAATCAGGAGCAGCCAATCTGTACGAGCATGAGCTCAGGCTCAGCTCCTGATTCAGTAACTTATTCTTTTGTACAAACGGTAGATGTCGATAACACAAAAATAATACAATAGTGATGCTGATGATGAATAAAGAGCTCAATTAACCCACGGCTCGTATAAATCTATATTAATATTGATGCGATCAACAAAAGGAAGGCGGAGTATGAAAAAAAAGCTCCGACCTGCATCAAACATCAGATCAATCAGAAATGGCTGTCTAAACACACAAAGTCCAATTCAAAACTTACACATCATCAAAATTGACTCAAACATCAGATCAATCAGAAATGGCGGTCTAATCACACAAAGTCCGGTTCAAAACTTACACATCAGCAAAAAATAGTGATGCTGAGGATGAATAGAGAGCTCAATTAATCCACGGGCTCGTATAAATCTATATTACTTTTGATGCGATCAAAAAAAGGAAGGCGGAGTATCAAAAAAAGGCTCCGAGCTGCATCAAACATCAGATCAATCAGAAATGGTGGTCCAAACACACAAAGTCCAATTCAAAACTTACATATCACCAAAAAATCACAGCGGAAAGAAATTTTCAACGAAATTGTAATCTTATACCGCAACTTTTCCTTCTGCAACGCAAGCGAATGCAAATCAGCTGCTGCTTGACATCACAACTGCGCATCCAGACTGCGCTACAGATCCTACAATCACCAAATTTACGAGAGACGATCGAGCAATCCGATCAGACAAAGCGATCGAAAAGACACAGCTGAATGGATCGTACAGTGTACGGAAATCTCAATTCAAGAAACAAAGCAAAAAGCTGCGACGATCGTTCCCACTTTCACAGCAAATGGAAGGGAATCCCACCGGCTAAACCGGTCGCCAGGCCACATCACCTGGAACAGCCAGCGGTTACTAACGATTTCCCCAAGGGCCTCCCCATTGCCACCTGGAACATCCGGTTGCCCGCAAACACAAAGAAGGAACCAGAAAGTCACAAACGTTGTCTACTTTACTTTGGAAGGCATGGGACCAGCGACCGCCCATTTTCCACATCATCATTTCCATAAAATGCAATAAATAAATATTAAATATACTATTATATCAAAATTTTATAAGGGTGTCCCCAGTAATAAAAAGCAAAGTGGGGTCTAGAATCTTTTTCAGTGATCACATTTTGAAGCCTAAATTTTAAAATAAAAAGTGGCCTTTGAGTAGTTAGGGGGCATTGAAATGTGGCAATATACCTAATAAGAAACGTGTCATAATCAATTGTTTTAAATAATTCTAGGCCACTAAGGAAAGGAAACTTGTGACTTCATATGTCAATAGAATCTTAGGATATGAATACATTTGTTGACACTTTTCAACACTTGTGTGTGAAAAACTATAATCCATTCAACAAGAGACTCCTTCCAACTTTAAAAATATAAGTATTCGATTTCATTTTTTACGAGGAAGGCTAGGTGTGAAAACATATTCATGTTCTATGGATAACATCGATTTCCACTTTTTAAAATGGTCATCAAACACCTATATTCCATTGACATGAAACTAGCAACGCAATTTTATCCCACCAACATAGGGCGTGGAAACGCAAAAGTAAAAGTGAGTCAACTAGGATGAATAATGAATTTGAGTAACATGCCATTTCAAACATAGAGACTATAACAAAATCATGGCAAAAGCTCACAAAGAGCTATCAAATATTAAAGCGGACATGAATTAAAGCTATCAAATATTTACAAGCGAACCATTTTTTGAAGTTCTCTCATATGCAAGATCGTTGTTTTAGGTACCAATATTTTTGCGATCGCGAAGGATGACCATTCAAGTTATTGCAAAGTTTCAAGTTATGAGATTTGTACATATTGATATAAAAGTTCTTTAATCTATTTGCAATCGAACGGTCTTTTACAATTTCTAGTATTTCAGCATGAAAGACATCAAAAAAACTACTATGAGTTAGGTCGAAAAGCAATTTTTCGGTGGCTTTCGAGCGTGTTCTTGCACACGCCTATTGAAGTTGGTAGTTTCTCCAATGTAAATCCGCTTGCTCTCCAATGTAAATCAACTTGCCAACGTGCGATGCTATTTTGTATAATGTGATGTGCTTGTTCGCGGCCGTTTCACAAGGGGAGGCAAGGGAGGGATCCTGCGAGAAAGATGTCATTTCAATTATCAATTACTTCATGATGAAACAAGATTTATTGTGAATCGTCCCTGGTGGTGGTAGATCTACAATGACTCACATCTTGGAAAGATCAATGGTGATTATGTGCCTTGATACAATGTGGCCTAGAATCAAGTCGTGTGTCACCCAAAATTGACACTTTTCTAGGTTCAAGGAGATCTTATACTTGCGGCATTGTCTTAGAACTTTCTCCAGTTGAGATAGATGCTCGTTGTTAGGTCCATGCACACACAGATCATCTAAGAATATCTCCAGAAACTTTTGCATGTAGTCTTTGAATGCCATTTGCATAACTCTCTGAACAGTGCTCGAGACACCCTAAAACCGTGAGGGCATTAGCTTATAGGCATAGGTACCCCATTCAATGGCAAATGCGGTCTTATGTTTATCTTCAAGCACAATCTTTCCTTGATTGAGGCAGCTGAACTGTCTAGAAAATTGTAGGCTACGCGATCTAAAACACTTTCTATGAAAGGAAAAATGATCCTTCCTTGTCATGACATTTAAGGCTTTCAAATTCACACAGATTCGCATCTTGTCATTCTTCTTGGGTACTATAACTATAGGCGATACCCATTCTATGTGCTCGAATTCATAAATGAAATCGATGTCGAGTAGCTTCTCCAGCTGTTGTTTGATTAAGTTGTGTAGTTCGGGTTACAACGATATTACCGACTCACCTTTGGAACTGCTCCTTCCACCAAGGGTATGGTGTGCTGGACTACGGTTGGCAATATACTTTTTAGATCTTTATATGTCCATGCAAAACAGTCTCTGTGTTCCGTCACAATAGGTTTCATAGCCTTGTGAACTGACTGGGTGTTAGTTGTGCTCCCACATAAACAATTTTGTCTTCTTCACTTGGCTCCGCTAGATTCATCGGTTTTGTCTAAGTAGGTTCGTCGTAAACTTGTTCTTTGTCGTCTTGCTTCTTCTCAGGATCTCTTTGTGCCTTGTGCAGTATGATCACCACGTCATCTAAAGTATAATTCTTAAAGCCTTCAAGCATCCCGTGAACTAGTGCTCGTCGAGATTCCTCCTTCAACATATTGATTTTAGCATGACTTGTGACCTGTGATTTGTTGATGACTCCAGTCACCCTAGAAAATGATGCAGAGTCTGGTTTCAACCAGATTGACTTCAAGGAGTCTAAGATCTTCTTCTTGTCCTTTGTCTTAGAGAGTGGCTGCATCTTTGTTGTCCTTTTGGAAAACTGGTTGGATATTCACCTTGTGATTACGAATATCCTCATCCACCATAGCAATGGCTTCTTCTAGTAGGTCACTCCATCGAATCACCTAATTCTAATGCTGCTTCAATTGATTCTTCTTCACTATAGGTGCCTTGGGTGGTTCCACCTTGGAAACTCTAGTAAGGGAGATTTTTGAGGAGGTTGAGCTGGTATTTTCTGTGTGCCATAGCGTGTAGGATCTGTTCGTCGGTCAGCTTAGCTTCTTCATTCTAAGAAAGTGCATATTGACATGGTACCAGATCATCTTCAATTACCTCAAGAATTGGTTCCACAACAAGCCATGCAATCGTTCATCATATTCACCCCGTATTTAATTGGTGTATCTAGGGTGTGTGAAAGATTTGGGATCAATTCAGATCCAAATCATCAAAAGATCTTTGGTTACAAGAACAAGCAATTCACCAATCTTGCCAATGTAGAAAAATCAGCATCTACACACAAAATAGAATGCTAACTCTAATAGAACTTGATCAACCATGAATCAAAACATGAATAGAAGTTATTGTCCATACAAAAACAATACCCTACTGTATTTCACACGTGTGGATCCAAAAATAGAAATAAGAAATCATTCTACATATAAAATTGCACGATATTACAAGTAGAGTGCACCAATGGATAGTAGAGTGCACTAATGAATAGTAGAACCCAAGAGAACCATAAGCATGAATGAGGTAAGAGAGGTAGAAGATCAGCCTTCTCTCATGTGTGTACAGCTATATATAACAGATCCATGAATATTCAAAAGTTTGGTTTCCCTCCAAAATGATAAAACCTAACATAGAGTGACTAGGTTCCATGAACCTTATTCAAATTTGAATCTACTAGTAACTCGACTTTCTAGCTTTCCCTATATATCATATGAGTTAGAGTAATAGTCCATTTGCTGCAACCATTATAACGACAATTAGAGCATTGTCTGTTTGCTTAGGAGGCCACAATCATGCCAAAGGAACATTCAAGATTGTTTTTGTTAAGAGAGATCTAGCTATTAAAATACTCGATTATGTCCCTGGAGATACCACAAAAAGATCATCTTCAATGTCCCTTTATTCGGGATATGTAGACATGAGCAAAAAGAAAAATATACAGTTTTTAGATCCATATGAAAGGAGATTGTTCTTTCATGACAATACCATGCATCTCAAACTTGGAGATGATGAAAATTGAAATTAAAATAGATTATACATATATATACATGTTTTCCATTGTATCAAGAGGATCTCTCTTTTCTGATGAATTTGAATGCTTTATGAAAGATCATAATGTTTGGCGAGTTCTTTGCTTGATATTTAAATTGTGCTCATTTGTAAAACCACTGGAATAGTTGTACTAAATATTTATTTTTTGAATTATGTCCACCATGATTTGTAGCTCTATGAAATGTGCCTCTTGCTTGCCAATGTGATTTTTCCATGCCTTGTGATGACCAGATGCTTAAGCTCCCATATTCCTTTGCAAAATAAGTTGCATGATGAAGCAAGATGTGTTGCAGTGACTACAGCATTCAACTCTGATACAGCATGCTTGAGTGCAATGCTTTCACCACTGGCATGTTACACATAACCAAGCAATTGTTGATTAGCAAACTAAAATTGCTAATTAAGACAAAATATGCTATGCATTCCAATATCACGCAACCTTTGACAATATCCCAATAATCTGCTATTTCCTTCACATACAAATTTGAGAAGATCAGTTACGGACTTAAAATTTGGACACAAATTGGTAGCTGGATCATTAGGATAAATTGATCCATCCACCCAAAAATCTATATTCTTATGATTATTCATTCTCAATTCTCTAACTATTGCTGCAACATTCCTACAGCTTTCAATTTTTTTTTATTAATTGGAGTGCATTCCATTGGAAGTGCAACATGCAAATAAAACATTGCCATTGTTGAAAGCTACAATCCATAAATGCTTCAAACCAAAATAAGTCTAACTTAATAGATCTAGCGTATACCTTACTTTTGTAATGTATATGTTGTGCTGAAAAATTGTCCCGCCTAATATTTTACTGTAAGCATACAAATATTTCAAAAGTGCTCATTGTACTCTCATTTCAGTTTTAGCAGTGAGCACATCAAGATTTACACTCTTAAAGCTCTAGTCTCGAATTTTAAAATGAGCGTGAAGAGAAGTTATTACATCTCATGCTTAACTAACTAATGTGTGAAGTTAACCATACCAATTACGAGCAAGGTTGAAAACTCAAAAACGGCGACCAAAAGTTACCGGCTCGCATTCTCTCTCTACGTAACCTCTTTCTAAAGAGAAATTTCTTAAAGGGCCCATTTTGAGCCCATATTTTCCCTAATGCTTCCTATCAAAATTCGTGAGTACTGTATTCAGCTTAATCAGCCTGTTTGCGAGTTCTGCTCCTATTTGCTAAATTTGTTACTCCAGAAAAGTCCAAATTCTTGTCCAAAATCACTATTTTGCAAGAAGAACACCTTTTTATCTTTCTGGCCAAAGTACAATACAATACTATATATCTATACTGATCTTCTGTTCTAACCTTGCATCATGTCACAATATTTTGCTAAATCTTCCAATGCCAATCCTCCATGCCTGGAACGACGAATTCCATGCATTGATGCACCAAAGTACGATGGAGAATCCGACCCAGTTAGATTTTTTCAAGACTTTGATAACGCATGTCGCTTCTATGGAGACACCTCTGAAACTGAAAAGCTCATATTATTCCCTATGGTGCTATATGGAACCGCCAAAGAGTGGTATCTCAACCTAGAAACCCATGATCTTGTTTCTTGGAATACCCTCAAAGGCGCTCTTATCAACCATTTTAAACCTTCTAAATTGAGTCAAAGCCTATTCATCCAAGTCACCCGCATCAAGATGCGTCGTGAAGAGTCTGTTAGAAGCTACATTGATCGTTTCAAACGTCTCAAGGTAGAATGTGTCGATGACCATATCACCAAATGTATGGCCATCAAATTGTTCCTGGTAGGACTCCTTAAAAGTATCCGCTGCGAGATGACACTAGTTGATATTTATTATCAACTTAAGGATGTAATAATTGATGCCATTCGTGAAGAAGGTGAGGGGTCTGATGAATATTTTGATAACCGTGAAAAGAAACCCAAGCATTCCAAATGTCTTTATAACCCAAAGTCTGAGAATATTGCCCAATCTTCCGACATCCTACATCAAATGAAAACCTAGCAGAAAGCTCAACAAACCCACGTGGAAAAGCTTACTGCTGATTTCCAGACCGCTATGAAAAATGTTGCTGACAAATCATTTCCAATATATGGTGTTCTATCTGTTCGCAGAATCACACTACTAATGAGTGCCCCCAACTGAAAACCCATTTTTCGGTAGCATTCAGACCCATGTATCGACAATACTGCCCTTACAATCCACAACAGTCAGAAATAGAATAGATAATGTAACAGCGGAAACTTCCTACTTCCAATGCATGAGTACGCCTATCAAAAATTAAACAAAGCAATAGTGATGAAATCACGTTCAATGAACTAACTTTGAAATCGCTAGATACTAAGTGATTACGTAGCCAAACATAAAGTATTAAATTCTCAGACAATTTCTATTAGTTACAAAAGCAATACAGAGATGCATGCATTCTGACATATATTGAACGCAATAAGAAGATAGTATCGATTCAAAATAACAAAATTAGATGCTAATGAGTGCAAGACAATAGCGGATAGAAACCGTGCACTCTAAGTTGTCTCTGAGTAAGTGAGAATAAGTCTGATGATAAGCAGCTCTGCTGATAAGCAGTAGTGCAATAGCAACTCTAAAATAATTCTCTCAAAGACTGAGCTAGAATGCTCAAGAGAGTCCAAGCTTGAAAGCTTGATAGAGAGCTAACTACAATACTTTCTGATTATGAATGATCTGCTTGATAAGAGCGCAAGAAGCGTCGTGTAATAATATTCACCTCTTCATGATTCACAATGTTGACAAGTCACTTCAAAACTTCTTAACTATGATTGAAAATGTATGAATATGAATAGCTATATATACTAAGCAATTAGGTGGTCAAATGTGATTGCTAGTTGGCAAGTGTCCGCTGGTATTCATCCAGTTCAGAAAATTGATTGCTGATAAGTGGTGAAAATTGGCCGTAAACAGTCTGTCTGCATAAATGAATCAAAACTGTCACTCTCTGCAGAAATGAACTAAAACTGCCACAGGTGAAGGTGTCACAAAAAGACGACAGTGTCAGGTTTTTGCAAAAAATGCGACAGTGCCCTTAAATCTGATTTAGGGTTGTCCCACACTTTGCCAGAGTCATTTCCTTAACATTTGAGGCACTTAGAAAAATGCGACTCTACATTTTTCCTCGTAATTTCTATCAGGCGAAAAATGCGAAAAAGGAGACACTGCATTTTTACAAGGAATTTCTGACAGGCAAAAAATGCGACATTGTTTCAAACTCGGTGTATTTCTGTAGACTGTGTAAAAACAATTGTAATTTTGCAGACTGTATAAAAACATGGAAAAATCTGCAGAATTGGATAAACAATGAATGGAGATTAAAGCCGATTAGTCGATTAGTAAGAAGGAGAATAATCCAACACTCCCTCTTAATCTGAATCCTTGAATGCCTTGACCTTCAAACTTAGTTCTACACAGAATCTTCTGTGTGCTTCCAAACTTAAAGCCTTCGTAAAAATATCTGTTGTCATATCTTGTGTTCTACAGTACTGCAATCTGACCTCTTCATTGAGAACTTTGCTTCTGACGAAATGATACTTCATTTCAATTTGCTTACTCCTATAATGAAATCTAGGGTTGGCTGATAAAACAATGGGACTTTTATTCTCACAAAATTAATGTCGTCGGAGCATATTGATTCAAACCGATATCAAAGAGTAAGTTTCTCAACCAAATTGCTTCTTTTGTAGCTTGAGAAGCTGCGATATACTCTAATTCAGTGGAAGATAGAGCTATCGAAGATTGCTTGCGACTGTTCTAGGAAATTGGACCATTGTTAAGGAAGAATGTAAATCCGGAAGTGGATTTACGAGTGTCTACATCTCCTGCCCAACTTGCATATGTGTACCCACTAAGTAAATTGAGTTTGTCATTGTCGACTGCTCCATAACAAATGCAAAAGTCCATAGTAGCTCGAAGATATCTCATGACTCTGATAAGAGCCTTCCAATGTGTTACACAAGGGTTAGTCATAAACTAACTGAGAGAGCTAACTGCAAAACTATGTTTGGCCTGGTACATATCATGGTGTGCATAAGAGATCCTATAATAGAATGGTAACGATACTCACGCATCTGCTGCTTCTCAAGAATTGTTTGGGGACAGCAATTTGAGACCTAGTTCCATTGTTGAGAGAGCTAACTTGCAATTAATCAGATTATATCTGACTAACATGTTGTAGATGTACCTCTGTTGTGTAATGTAGACCAACTTTTGTTTTCTATCTATGTGGATTTGTATGCCAAGGCAGAAATGAGCTTCGCCTAGATCGATCATGTCGAATTCGAAAGATAGCATTGTCTTGGCCTCTTTTATCAGATCGGTACTGTTGCTGAAAAACAATGTATCATCCACATATAAAGTGATAATGATAAAAGACTGCTGCACTTCTTTGAAGTAAACATTTGAATCTGAAGAGCTAGGTGTGTAACCGTGATCAATAAAGAAAGTATTGATCCTTTGAAACCATGCTCGAGCAAATTGCTTCAAACCATAAAGTGCCTTATGGAGTTTACACACATGATTGTGTTTACCCTCGATAATATAACTTCGAGTTGCACCATGTAAATGTCTTCTTCGATAATTCCATTGAGATATGATGTTTGTACTTCCATTTGATTTATTTTCCAACTATGTTGCAGCGGCAAATGATAGCAAAAATCGAATAGAAGAATGCTTGACTATTGGACTGAAGGTCTCAGTGTAATCGACGTTATATACCTGAGAAAATCCTCTGGCAACAATTCGTGCCTTTCTCATGTTGATGCTTCCATCTGCATTGTACTTGACTTTGAAAATCCATTTACAATCAACTACGTTTCTGCTAGAAAGTAATTCGACAGTTGTCCATGTATGGTTCTTGATAAGAGATGAATATTCTTTATCCATAGCTTCTTTCCAAAGATCTGAATCAGGCTGACTGAGTGCCTCTTGGATAGACGTTTGTTCCTGATCAAGATAGGCTGCAGACATGTCGATATACCTCTCCCTTTCTGATTTTGTGCAAGCACATAGCATCAAATGCAAACACAGTGGAGGTGGCTGCATCATCTCTAGCCTTTGTTGCATAGAATATGATGAGGAATGCCTCTCTCTAGGCTGACTTATACACAATCCTCAAGCACCCATTAACCCTGACCCTTCCTAAATCTCGACACATGGCCAACTCCATGCATAGTCGACACTTGCCACTTTGCAGTACCCTATTACATAGGCAAATGAGTCATCCACTAGACCAAGTTTTTCAGTGAGCATGTGACACATGTCACATTTGACTGGTCAACATGGACATGTGTCACTCATTCACTGAGCCAAGTGTCTCAGTGAGCATATGACATGTGTCATGTTGACTAGTCAGCTCTCCTACTTTTTAGGAGGTTAGTCCAGCCACTCCTAATTAATGACCCAGTATCCTATACCCAAGCAACATGCGACTTTGAGGCTCAGAAACTTAATTAATAGCTTTATTTACATTTATCTTACAAAGGTCACCACAGGCCGGTGACTTAGCCGTTTCTATATTTACAAAAAGTACATCTATAAGTAAAAACAGTAAACAATCGGGACAGGGAGTAAAGGCTATAACACTTTTGCTACAGAAAACAAACGCTAGCCCCCAAAACTAACTCTAACCACACATGTCATCATAAGTAAGGGTGAAATGGGAGAAGGAGCGAGAGAGTTAGAGGGAGGTGCTTTAATCTAACGGAAAAACATTAACAAACATAAACAATGAAATAGCAAGCATAGGAAAATAGAAAGCTCCAAATGGAAAGCATTAGACACAAAGCAAGAGCTCACGAGGATGCTTGATTCCACGAAGTGGTAGAGTTTTCTCCTCTCTATTAGCATGTAAAATGAAGTACAAGAGGTGCTTTTTTATTCTTGGGGTGGCCCTTGCCCCTTTGCTTCTATTGGCTATTTCAAGGAAGGGAGGATTGAAATCCTAACCCTTCAAAAGAAACACATCTAAATCTAGGGTGCACAAAGAAGCACACCCCACCTACCACCACTTTGACTTTGACTAGTACTTAGGACTTAAACAAAACTTAATCAACTTAGACTTTGGGCCTTTTACATTATTTTATTTTACAAGGCCCAAGTCTATTTTATTTCATAAAACAATAATTTACGTGTGTTTGTTGGGCTATGGGCTTACGCACACAGGATGCCACGGCCCTCACACCTTATTTATTTATGTACATGAATTGCCCCTTGTACATATGTAAGTACGTGATTAGGCCAAAAGTACCTTTGACTTAGCTCAAGGTAGTGTAGGCCTTTGACATTTGGCATGATGATAGAGGGCTAGTGACATGATGGTAGAGGGCTAATGAGATTTGGCATGATGATAGAGGGCTAGTGACATGTCTTTTGATGTTGTAATGTTATCATGTGACCAATCAAAAGAGAGAAATGCATCAAATTTAGTCCAATCAAGGTAGGAGATGACACCTCAATGGACCAATCAAATTTAGAGGTGATATGTAAGAGATCCAATCATTTCACATGCTTACTACTGTGAAGAATTCCCAAAAATTGGCAAATCTAGCTTGATCAAAAACTATGTAGTATAATGTAAATTTTGTACATAAGCGGATTCCACACATGTGAGGTCAAGATGCCACGTGGCAATCCACTCCTAATGTAGGTTAGGTCAAGTCCATAGGATTGGTCATGTCATTTTGGTAGTGATTCCTAGTTTATAGGACCTAAATTCTAGATTTAAGGTGAAAAATTGACCAACTAGCTATCTACCAAACATGACTCTAGGAAATAGACTAGAGTTTCATTTTAGGACAAAAATGCTGAGTTAACTTTCTTATTACATGCTGGAAATCCACCTAACTTCACAAAGGAAGTCGAATGTGCTATGTATTCCAAGCTCTCATAGTGAGAAGATAGAATATTTTTGGAGCTCATTGGCAATCTCAAGCTAGTTCACTATGTACATTAAGTTTTTGTGATCCAAATGAAACCAAATCAATTTCTACTTGTTTCTCAGCTTGAAGGCCGTACTACAGCTTGTAGTACACACCTGTGGGCTTGGATTTTAATGTTGATCAATGCTTGTTGTTTGTCAAATTGCCAATCTAGATCAACTTTTTTGTGTCTAGTTTTTTGATAGATTGTTAAGCAAGCATCCAATCACTCTTGTGGATCTTTTGTAGATCCATTTATGGTCCTAAGGTACAGTACTTTCACAACTACTCCTCTTGGATCTCGAGCCTCTATTAGAGAGTGAGAGAGCTCATTTTGCAATAAGTTTTATGAAGAGATTTGAGAGCATCTACACTTAGTTTTATCTCCATCTTCTCTCTCTACTTGAGAGCCTCATGTACATTCTCTCTCTACCCAGGAGCAAGCTAGTTTCATACTTAGTTTTTTCTTCAAAAGTGGTCTCTCATAGTGAATGATCCATGTTGAATGATTGATGCATGTTTTGTTTGCTCTTGCCTTAGAATTGTCGATCTAGATTGTGTGAATCAATCTTTACGTGCAATCACACCCACCTTAGAAGATCAATCACATTGAATTGAGAGTTCTCACATGTGTGAAAAAGGACATGCCCTCGTCGCAAAAATTAGCCACTACACTAGAAGAAAAGGGAGGTGGCACACACTAGATGATGCAATCCACTTCAATTGCCAAGTAAATTGAACATATCACCCAATTTTGCACCTTGACACCATTCTCATGCTCAAAACTGGGAAGTTTAGCTCTAGGACATTGACATCTTATATTGTGTCAAGTGTGAGGCAGGAGTTTTACAATGGCATTATTGTAAAGATACTCGTCTTCAATTCAAGAAAAGGCTCAAGTGATTGCAATCCACCATATGGATACTCAATTATGCTATGTTTCCATGTGAAGCGACCACAATGAACATTATTACCATAGGCAAAAGAGTAACTGTTAATGTTTGACTTTCACCAATACATATCTATTGCTAGTAGTTGGTGTGATGTATTACACACAAGCCTGATGCTATTATGTTTGTAAATCAACTGCTATGAAACCACATTTTCTTGTGCAAAAATCTCAACTTAGCATTTATTACATTGTTAGTGTACTAATTATGAAGTCCCCTACATGAAAAGATTGTAGTAACTGCAATATTTTACAAAAGTACTTCTTTTCTAGAACAAGTGCTAAAATATTATATTGTACCTTCATAATTGCAAGTGTCTATTATTGGCATGATTCCTTTCATTTATTGTTGTGAAGACTTGAAGAATTGTAGCATCTTTGTTTTTTGTACAAGGTGTGAAAGTTGTGACACTATCCAACTTCTTTGTTGTACAAGTTTGTTGTTGATTTCAAAATAATAGATGAGCTTCATCAATGGTTTTGATTGTAAGGTCCTCTTGTTTCTTGAAAGCCCATTCATGATTTGGTTATGAGTTCTAAAATATTTCTTAAGCCTATGAATCTATGCAAGAAGCTTGGGATTCATATGATGATGACCAAAAATAAGGTCATAATTGATTAGATAGATTGAACACTAGAACCTTAGAGTTGCACATGGAATTAGAAAAGCTTTACCATGAAAGAAGACAAGTAGAATCAATGCATCACTAAATCTTCAATAATATTGTCTTCACAAATTAGGAAACTAATCATCCAAGATTCAAACATTCCTACTTCCTAAGTTAGCAATTACTGCAAAGATGGTTAACATTTATCAAGACAAATATTCCAAATTTATCATATAGAATTGGAAAATATTAAATGTCTTTCCACTGAAGTAAATTATCATAAAGTTCAAAATTATAATTGTGGATATTTTTAAGAAATACCTGGAAACCAAGAAGCACATTTGCATTGATCAACTTTCATTACAAGGAGCTCACATCAAATCATGCAAGTGAGGATCGATGGCAAAGAGTTGTGACAAATAATCTTCGAGTACCTTTCTTCCTTGAGTTTGATATAAAAATGGATAATATGTTTGACCAAACATAGGAGCCCGTGATGGTTTATGCACTTCATTGTAAAGAAACCATGCTAATTAATTGTAGACATTTGAAAATCTGCCTTGTAGTCACACTCATGATCTGTTATTTTCTTTGTTACTCAATCTCCTGGATTTAAGTCGCACACTCATCTCTCTAATAGCCCTCGTCTCCTGATGTTTAGAAAGATATTTTATGCTTGTGGAGACTGAAGAGCTTTTGACTTTTGAGGAAGGTTATGATCAGTAGAAGGGACATACTCAATGCAATCTTATGTGATATTTTCCAGAGTATTCATATTCTTATACAAATACCTATTGTAAAACACACGAACATTGGTGCCCAAGGAGGTTGATAAGATTACACTTGATATTCTTATCATTACAATGAACATAGTAAAAGCAATCTTGCGTGCGATGTTTTCCAAAATTCGGTATCACATTTTTTATACCCGATACCTATTTATCTATTACAGGATTCTCATATTATTATTTTGATCATGCAACTTTTTATAAGTCTACTTTATATCCACATAGAAATAGCCAATTCTAGACTCTTGTGCCTTGTTACAGGCCTCTTTGTTGCAACTGCTTATTACATAGAGCTGATAACAATTGACAAATACACATTTTATCTACCAGCGTTTTTACATAGATTCAGATTTTAGAGATGCGAGACTTAAGTTTTGACAATAAAATTTTCACATAGAATCAGATTATAGACATTTTATGAGACTTAGGTTTTACGCATTTGCTTTTCTTAAGAGAAGAAGACCTTGGTTGACTTGACTTCTGAAGTACACAGTGCAATAATACTCCAATAGAGAGAGAGAGAGAGATCTCATGATGTGAAATGAAATTGTTGCAACAAAAAAACACATGACCAATGAAATTGCTTCAGATCTGAAAAAATGATGAAGCAACACAGAGCAGAGATACGATACAGTTACATAATCAGATATGCCAAACATCAACATAGTCAAAATGATTCATTGAAGCTATTGGTGTGCATTCAACTTTTACGGCCATTATCTTCTGGAGGCAAGGTCATGCTGACATTTAGTTTTCTCCAATAAAACAACGTTTAATTGAGACGTCTATCATGTAAAGAGCATGTCAACATATTGCAAGTCTGAAAAATGGACACACATTTCTACCGTGGTGTGTATGCTTTTCTATCAGATATAAGCACAAAGTTAAACCGTGCACCTTCACAATAAGCTCGTACAATGTGATTCCAAGGACCTGGAGCACCTCAAAGCAGTTTTGCAATGAGACAATATCTACCATTAAAAAATTGATTCTCCCAACATGTTGGGGTAGGGCTCAGTTAAGAAACAAGCTACATAAGCTTCTAGCAAGTAAAATGTTTGCCTATGTTCATTGGATCTATGTTAAAAGCTTGCGAAAGAAATTTTCTTTCAAAAGCACCATGTACATTAGATTAAAAAAAAACTCAAAAATTTTGAGTAATGGACCTTTGAGAGGCTAAAGAAACTTAGCTTAGGCTTAAATTGTTTGAAGTTCAACAAACTATCCGAGCACATGTCTTCAAAACAATTTGTCAAGGCTCCTCCAAGATTAAGTCGAGAGAAAATAAATTTGTGCTTCTAGCCTTCTGTTATATCAAACAAATGCTGGTTTAGGGTTTAGGGTGCAATATTGAATCTACAGTGCTGACTAGAAGCAATTGGTTTGTCTCTCCTGACTATTGATTCCTGAACCACAAATGTTCGGTGCTTAGTGGCTTCAGTGCTCTGTGTTCTGACTTGAAAAAGGTGGGAACTCTTTGATATTGTTTTGAACTCCAATGCTCAATGTTATAAATTATAAGCTCTTAGAAAATGGTTTGTGACACAGTAGTAGGCACCTAATAGTAACTAAAGCACCTAGCCCTAATTTGGGCCCTCTAACACTAAATAGGTCATGAAACACCTATATATAGGTCCTAAGACACTAGGATAATTCACATGGATCATATATATGAAAGCTCTGGCACCTATGCATTAATTCAGTGAATGTTGTATTTGAAATAAATCAGACACATTGATTTAGTGAACGACTAGATCTGAAGCGAATCATATTTTCAAAAAAATACTTTTAAAAAACTGATATCAGAGCTGAATTTTTTTCCGATTCGTGGTTCTAACCATGATCTGTGTAAACATTGATGAGAAACCACCCACAAGATGATAATGTTATGCACAAAAAAATATCGTCATAAACGGCCTTTTTACAGCTAAAAATGAAATACTTCATGAAGAAATTTTCAATCTGTAACACTTACAGATGGAGAGCATGTAAAACTTTCCAATCTTGAACATACCAAATAGTTGCAATTTGCATATTATTCCAGCCAGATTCGATTTGGCAGTTTCGCTGAATGCAACCCGGACTTACTTATCAGCCTATTCACCAACAAAACTATGTGTACTATCACTATAATAATGTACCAGTCTATTACCAGATTATCCATGGTGCAAGAATATGTCTCAAAGCCTCTCATATGGATGGGATGGTTCCTGGAGCAAAAGTTACAAAAACTTCATTCAGAGTCTTTACATATGCATTTACAGACTTAGTTATAAGAACCCCATGGGGCAATTCAAAAGACCAGGTGAAAACACACAAAATTGTCAGGTACAAGTGTCATCTATCTCATAAAAGACAACTAAACACCAACCCCAATTTACCTTGACAAAAAACCCCAGGCATCAAGTAGTCCTGGCCTTTGATTACAAAGAGTTCCACATGATGTGGTATTTAGGTATCCCAAGGTAAGTGTACACTGCTACATGACTACAAATTGCAACTTCCAGGCATCCCAGTTCCACCTATTGCAAACTGTATTCCATACTCAAGTGTAAGCTATATAAAAAGAGTTGTCATACCTTTTCTTGACTCAAATTTTTTGAGCCTGAAGAATGCAGAAAATTTGAAAGTGGTAAGCCTGAAACTGGAGATCGTGGAGATGTTGATTTTGTTGGGGTAGGCCCAGGTGCAAGTAAGTGGGGTGACGTAGGGGAATCGGGTGCAGGAGTGTGGTGTACTGAAGGCACAGGTGAAGTTAACACGGGGGTTTGCTGCAATGAAGACAACGGAGAAACAGCAGCAGTTGGCAGAGATGAGGACAAAGCTGAATTGGGGGACTTCCCTTCAGGTGCTAACATATTTACCCTTATCCTGCAGAAAAAAAATTTAAATCAAAGTGAAGAAATGCATTAGCATCGAATAAAACAGATAGAATTCATACATATGCCCATTCACTCAACATCTGGCTATTGCTTTGAAAAAAGATCAAGCAGACGTGCTGATCTTACTTGTTGTGAACATCAATGTACTCATCTGTCTCATCCAGAATTTCCTCCTACAAAATAGACAATTTTGGATAAAAGATGAGCAATGATACACGCTTTAGCAACTTTTAGAAAACTAGGCAGAATACCTATGTTAGGCACCTAATATACATAGTATGCAGAATGTCTTGAAACATAGGGTGATTATTAAAAGAAAACAATGATGGATAAGATGAAAACATGAAATGCACTGAAAATTTATTAAAAGATAATACAAATTCCACATACTGTAATTGACATGTAAACCATAAAATACCTATATGATGGTTGGACCATCATAGGGTCATTCATCTAGCCAATCTGATAGTAGATACATAAGAAATTAGTAAGAAACTATTAACAATGGTCAATTCCTTACATGCACAGAAGCCTCTTCCAGGAAGGAAGATGACCACAATTTGCAATGGTTCAATGGCCTTACATACCTTACGAAACATAATATCTTAGGGCAGTGACGTACATCAACAAACAGATCCAACATTTTTGGTGACCAAATTTAAGCCTTTCTAACTTCGTATCATGAAATGTCACTCCAATATTTAAGGTAACTCAAAAACACTTCCATGAGCATTTCTAGCTCAGAATTAAAATCTTCTAAATCCTAACTTAAATTCCTGAAAATCTGGGAGGAACTGTTAGTTCAATAGTGGAAACTGACAGTGAGGATATGAGTAGGAGAAAACAACAGTTTCATCTAAAATATGAAGAACTACAATAGAAGGTTTCATCTGAAAGAAAACGTGAATCAGAGGTTGAGAACTAGCCCAAGAAAGAGGAACAGTACTAATAGGATGGTCAGAGCGTGTACTGGAGATCCAAAAGGACTAGCACAAAAGACAATGACAAGGGAGAGAGCAGAGTGAAAAGGTAAACATTGTTATGTAGAATTTGAAAAATGCAGACCCCAAAAGGTCCTCCATCTTGTGACAAGTACATAAATAATAGCCTCCACACACCAGCACCTTAAAGCATGTCTAATGGCCCATCAATAGGATTCTCCTGCTGCTATCAAAACTCTTGTAAGCAGTTGATCACAATTGTCAAATCCCTGCCACGACCAAGTTAATCTGCAACGAGACTTTGGCTTTGGATGCACTCTCAACGTCATCATGACCACCATGTAAAGTGATATATGCAGATTTCTCAAAGCCTACAGAGCTGGTTGTGGGTCAAATGGCAGCTGAGAAACAACTTGGTTATTCACAGAAGTATCAATAATAGTAAATCCACCAAGAGACCCTTCCCAGCTATCCAGAGTCGTGATCAAATATGTTTAGGAACCACCTGTCCGGCCTAAACAGAATACGCACGTGTCTGGCATGTGTCTTATCTGTAGATACAAGACCCCCAACTATCGGTGCACATCTATCATCTTGGAGCAAACCTCTAATCTATTTTATAAGTATAAAGCAATCAATGTAACATTTTGGTGCTCCTATTTAGCTCAAAAAGGCTAACCATATTCCTCAGAAAAAAAAAATTATAATGGGCGGAAAATGAATTCTGGAAAACCTTACAACCTGTGTACAATCAACAAGCCCTAAACTCATAACCAAAGTTCCAAGTGCCATACCATGGCACCTGGTACGGCACGGGTTCCGTAGGTGCCGTGGAACCTGTTTTTTTTTTAGTCATTTTTGGTATAAAAAATCAAAAAAGAAAAAAGAAAAAAGAAAAACAGGTGCCACGGCACATGCCGTGGTATGGCACCTGGACCCCACGGCACCTGTGCTGTGGGGTACTTTGCTCATAACCTACCTTAGGAGAGATAATCAAATACCTATTTCTATTTGCAATTCTCACTTTGCTTTGAAATTTTCATGGTGACATAAGTAGATCCTCAACATTTCGCCCTATAGATAACACAGATGAAGCGCTATAAAATTCTCAAAGCTAGTTTCCTAAACTCCCTAGCTTCTAAATATTGCACATGAGGATTTGCTTAAAGTGCATTAGGAGTGCACTCTTGAAGGAAACACAGTAAAGATCTAAAAGGTGTTCAAACAAGTTCAGAAAAGATGGAAGCCCCACAAACTAAAAAATTTGGAATATTTCAACTCAAAACTTCATTGTAGGCTTTTGTAGCATAGTGTAGGGGACTTTAGAAATGCATCAAAATCAGAATCTGATCACTGAAAGAAAACAGGACCCAATAGAAGAAAATTGGGTTTTCTCCTAAACCTAAGAATCTGAGAATAACAAACTTGAACGGCCAATGAATCTGAAGAACTCGTGACCTCGTAAAAATGTGCATACAGCTCTAGATTGTTATCCAAAGTGTCCACCATGTAAACAGCAGCAAAAGCAGGGAGCCCTATAATGTGGGGGCTTCTACATTTAAAACATGAATACTTGTCTGTGGTCTCAGCCACCTCTGTTGTAGTGTAATGCCAAATGAGAGCAAGCTTCAATGTTGTGATCACCTGATGTTCTCTAGCAGCTAACAAAACCGTTGTGATACAACTCAAACTATCTATCCAGCTTTGTGAACACCGTCTTCCAGCACATTGCCATCCAAGAGCTAGGATAGGTTACATAGGTCCAAACTAAATTGGACCTTATCATAGTACCCCGTGGTACCGCTGGTATGGTACCGCCGGTACCATATCAGTGGTACCGCCGGTAAGGTACATTCTTTTTTTTTGGTACCGCCGACCGATATGGTACCGCGGTACCATATATGGTCCCGCAGTACCGGGATCCGCGGGACCTGGTACCGCGGGACCTATGGACCTTATATTTGAAGTCAGAAATATGTGAAGAGGAAATGCATGTAACAGCAGAACGAGTTAGAGAAGGGGATGGACGCATTGATTCAATCTTGGGAGTGGAATTTGAAGTAGAAAGTTGTGAGTGCACCCATACAGTACTAAGAAGTTGGTTACACTTATCATAAAATTTCAGAAACAATCCTCCCTAAGTGTTATAGAATACATAAACAGAATTCCATCCTATCAACAATATCATCAACGGAAGACCAACTCCTATCGACATTGGTAGTCCACATACAAGGCATGATAACCTGCATAAGATGTCTACAAAGATGATAAGCAGGTACCTAAAACTCGACAAGAATTACATCACCGAAAATAGGCAAGAACAGCTGGAAATAATGATCCAGCACAATTGCCTCTCCAAGATGCAACAATGAAAAGCAAGTTGGGAAAGTATGTTCTCCTCAACGGAAAATAAGCCTGCTGGAATCAAAAAGCACTCTAAGACCAAGTAATGTAGTACCAGAATAGACAATGAAATGATTATCTATATGCATTGTCTGAGCCTCTCTTATTGAAAGCGCACAATGTGTATCCTATCAACAAAGAACCAAAATCGTCAACCATAGTGTTTATGAGTTATCTTGCTTATAGTGTCCCTAATGCCCTTTAGAGAACCTTCTAGTAAGTTACCAAAATGACCAAAAGCAAAGCACAGCTTCCAATAGGGCGGAGAGGGTCCGTGCCCTAGCAATCGATCCATTGCCCTAATAGGCACCACAAGGGTCCTGGTCATATGTCCATAATTCATACACAGAGAGTAGATATGCAATCCTAAGACAACATTTTATTTTCATTCAAATCTTCACTTACACAAAGGACCATTTGAAGGATACAATAAATCAAACATACCTGTAAGAGCTCTTCAATTACATCTTCCATTGTTATGATTCCAACAGCTTCTTCATTGTTCGAAAAGTTTGGCAGAGCCTCAAAGTCAACTTTCAAAATATCCTCAGTTTTAGCACGCTCCCACTTCTGCTTTCTTTGGCCACTTAAGGTACGGTCAAAAACCTTTCCATCGGCATCTCCTTTGAAACTTGAACTTGGCTTTTTGAATGATACCATCTTATGGCCATAGGTATCACGCATGGCTTGAGAAGTACTATCATCAGGAATATCAAGAGCTATATGTTTTTGTGAGTCACTACCTACACACCATCACCAAAAATGCCAAAGTTATTCATTGAGCAACTTAACAGCATCTCGAGTTTTAAAATTCCAAACTTATCAATAAATTGTTTTCTTTTAATATAAAAGACTTTAAAGTTTCTTTTCCATACAAATGCTCTACTTGGGTGCTCAGGTGTAGGCGCTGCAGCTTTATCAGACATTTGCACATTAATGAACTATGGGCTACTAAAAGAAACCAACCTCTTTGAGAAATTATAATGAAGCCTGTATTTCAGAAAATATCGTTAGCATAACTACAAAAAATTAAATAGAAAAGTGCGATCTCCAAATCTACACATGACAATGCTTTCATGTGGATTCAGCTGGAATCACAACACCCCAAATGTTAAACCATCAAATCATATTGTGCCATATCGTATCAAGTGTTGCCTCATGCAAATATTTTAGTGGAAATATGCTTTTGCACAAACTATTTCATGTTGATGTTTTCGATTTGGCTTGGATACTATGTGGCAGCTACACATTTGGCATATGCTATTATTTATGTCCACATTGAGGGCCAAGAAATTTATTTCAACTATAAGTCTCTTTCATATGCACACAATGAGGGTAATTTTCCGAATCTATTGTAATCAATACTATTCTCACTGTTATTCTATCATATCTGACAATGATGTTTAAATTGATACATAAATCATTGTTTTCATATTGATTTTGTTTTGTTATTTAGTTATTATGTACCATGCTCCCATAGAGTTTTTTTTATATCTGGAATGAAGAAAAGCAACAAATAAAGGCCAAAACACCTCAATAACTACTTCTACATCCTTGTTTTCTTTACAAAAGACAGAAATGAAGGAACATGATACCTTGTAAAACCTTCCTAGATCTGATGGAGCTAAGCCGTTTTTCCAACTTTATATCCTTTCTATTTGTGTCGCCTTTAGAATCTCTCGCAACTACAGCCATATGACTGTGTCCTTTCTGGAACTCATTCAATAAGTCATAAAGTGGAATAGATTCTGGCACCCTAACATTAAAAGCAGCATCAAGTGTTAGTGTATAACCATGTTGTTACAATAATGGCACTTTTGAGGAATGGTAACACTCCTACAAAAATGTAAAACCTGATTTAGTTCAACAACCATCATTGACTTATGTTCTTTGATTGCTCGAAATGAAGGAATTACATCTTCCTCATCTGTAGGATAATCTGAAGACATATACAAGATGCAAAAAAAGGGTTCAAAATGTTCCAACTTAGCAGCTTGACGGAATCAATTTTCAATAGAGAAGCCACAATCAAAACAGTTACAATTTTCATTTCTGGATGATGGGTACGCAGCTCTACGATACTACAGTCAATACGTGTAAAAGCCCTTATAGATTGAACCTGCAAAATTCTTCAAATACTTTCTAATGCTAAGAGAGCATATACAATCAGGTACGAGCACTTTTTTTTAACTCAATAAGATAGAAATGAATCAGATGATCAGATCGACAATAACAAAAACAAACTTGTGAGAAAATCGTCAATTTCATGTTTGAGTCAAAATTTGAAGTTAAATATAAAACTTGGATACACTAACTGGCAAAACCTATGTCATAATTTTAGATTCCCATAGCAGCAACACAGACTCCATCTTGAATAGAACCTAAAAGTTCTACACATCTAGAAAATTCAGCATTTAGGTTTCCTATTTGTATAAACCAGGATTTTCATACTAGGTTCTGATTCCTGAATAATAAACATAGAACTTTTAAGAAACTCAAGTCTCGTACAGAACAGAAGGGGTCTGTGCAACTGGAAATCAGCATTCTCATGTTCTGTGCATCATATGAAAGGTCTGTCCGGCTGGAAGTCATGCCATATTCTATTTCAGCTGATTTCATAAGTTCAAACCTCTTCGAAATGTTCTATGCAGTTTTCTTTTACCCGAAAATTTCTATTCAGATTTTACAAGCTTTATATCTCAGTTGTGCCAGAACAACGTTCTGGAACATCGGAACGCTGTAGAAAAAAAACCCTGGAGAGAGTAATAGGAGGCCAGGCTCCTTAATTAATTGTTACTATACATGGAAGCTCAATGTGTATGATTGTAAATTATGACAATAAACTGGAGACTGGAGTGTGCAAATCAAACACCATGCATCAATGATCACTGATAGTCTGATTCACAGTTTGCAAACTTTTGCAATGTATTTTGAATTTTTACAGCCTTTATAGGTGTTCACCCTAACACATTCATAAAAAAAAAAATTCAAAAAACTCACAGCATTTCGATCTGGAACACTACAGTTTTTCGGAATTGTTCCAGAAAGCTTGTTCCGGAACACACTGCATCTACGATCAGTGATCCCTGATGGTCTGATCCACAATTTACAAACTTTTGCAATGTATTTTGAAATTTTTTTAACCTTTAGTTGTTTTTTTCACCCAAACACGTCCATTTAAAAAGAACCAAAAATCAGCATTCCAAGCTGGAACACCGCACGTTTTTGGAAGGACTTTTGTAAACAGAATTGTTTTTGAAAGATTATTGAAGACGAAATAACGCTGGACTCGAGTTACAGACTTTCAAATTCTTAACGTATGTTCGTTTTTAGATCTTTTACTGTTAATTTAGATGATGGAACTTATAGTTGCTCTATGTTCCTGTAGCATGCCGGAAGTACAATATCATCTCTGTTAATGTTCCTCTTTAGAACTCTATTTTGACCATTTAGTTGGAGTCATTAGTCATTGATTTCTTGCTTTTATAACCAGCCAAGGTGGCTGAGTACTTCTATAAATTTGAAGGGCTATCCTTAAGCATGATCTCCATTTTTGGCTAGGAAAGAGTAGGTGAAGAATTCTATACCAATAATTATCATATTTGAAAAATAAGCAACGCACAATAGTGTTGGATTCTAGGTATAAAGCATAGATACTTAGTGTTCCAGCCCTCCAGTCCCTCAATCACCCTGGCTAACTATCGAAGTTGGATATTAATGGTTGAAGAATGACAATGCTAGAATAAAAACATCTCCATTAATAATCATGAGAGAAAAAATGATCACGTATCTTTCAAAGAGTGAGTAATGACAATGCTAGGATAAAAACATCTCCATTCTTGTGGGCTAGATTGTTTCAAAATCCAGCAATAATAATTAGGACCACAGCTCAAATTGTGAAAAAGGCACCCTGAGACATGAAACACCGGGATTACCATAAGGTGAGGACATTCCTCACAGGTCAGTGCATCGACCCATCATGCAAGGCTGAATACAGATACTACTGAGTGCACATTTCACTAAGCTTACTTATAGAACAAACTGATAACCAGCTGAAACGAAACTAAAACTTGTAACTTTTTGATTGATGTCCTTTCTAAGCGAACAAAAATACCTGGGAATTTTTCGAATTGTCGCATTCCTAACCGGTGTCTCATCTTCAGGACGTATTGAGAGGAGATTTTTTACCTAGAGAATGCAAAAACATGATCATAAGTCACAACATGAGATGACATTTAAATCGGTTAAAAACTAAGTAAATTGCAGCCAATTTTTTTGGAGAATTCGAGCCAGGGTTACACAATATTTTGACAAAAAAGTGATAACTCTATCATTTCAAAGTCATTTTCAAATTTGGAAAGCCAATATTCATGCTAATAGACGTGACTAGATAACCATGGCAATTTTAGTGATTTGGCTGTTAATATTTAGTCAAGGAATAGCTCCAGAAATTGCTAAAAAAAATTATTTCATAGTGCCTAGGGTTTTTACTGGAGGAAACCTGGATCTTGATCAACACGAGACTTTTTCAGAGTTGTAAACTGCTACTGGAAGGCAACCTTACAGCGCGAGCAAAACTCAAGAGTCAAGAATAGCTAGAGCAAAGAGTGCATTGTATCAACTCTATTACTGTCTCACCAAAAGTAAGCCAATAATGTTGGTGGGTTTTCCAGAGTATACAGGAACTCTGCTGTGGCCCTTGGTTAGAATCCTATTCATTGTCTCCCTGCAGCAAGCACGTACAGAGCAGTATATGTAACAAGTATTGGCTTGAACGGCAAGCTCGCTAGACATTCACCTAACATCATTGAGCTTTAAAAAAAGATTAAAGCATGAAGCATTATGATCTTTGTGGAAGAGTTTAAAATTTGAAAAACTTCAAAACAAAATGTCTGAAAAATCGCAAGTTGAAGTTTACGCATCAAGCTTTGCATTCACGTCAATGGAAAATGTAGATTCAATTGGAGTCATAGCATCTCCTGCAGATTTCTCAGTCAAATCCAAAGCTCCCGCAATGATGGTTGTTTCGTCATGTGTCAAATCACCACCTTTTCCAGCCTGTGAACTAACAAAAACACAGATGACGTGAACTGTTGTGATTTTCAAGAGTACATAGGATCATCTATTGACTATTTTAATCCACTAACGAAAAGATAGGTAATGGGAAATGCTCTAATTTCCCACATTAGGCTAACCATCAATGACTTCCATCAAACTTCTAGCTCTGACAGTACAAGTAAGCCAACAACTTTTGTCAGAACTCGATGGAAAAAGCACGTTTATTTACCTGCAACGGATTATATTCTACATAACACTATGGAAAAGCCATACACAATAGGATCAACCAACAACTCTCATCAGTCCTGGATTAGAAAAAAATGTAAAGCATACATTCCTAATGTTCCAAACCTGGGGCATTTCTTACAGAATGGTCCATACGAAAAGCCTCCATGTTTTGAAGTCTATCATAACAAGTTTCAGAAACAAGAATATCCTATATAGTAAAAAGCAGCATTCAAACATACTTCATAAATAAGGAGACTGCAAACTTAAAAAGGTAGGCGAAAAGCTTCAATTTACAAAAAGAAGTGGAGCATGACAGACTTACATACTTGTCTAGCTTAGGTAGCTCGGTGAGTTCTTGGAATAACCAGGAAATCTTAGCCAACCAGTACTGCTTATGCCTCATCAGTACCCAGGCATAAATGACCATAATACGTAAACAAAAGTTGCCAAGGCATAGACAATATACAAAATACTAGAAACAAAAGCGGGCTCCTTAGCTCCCCACTTTTTGGATTCTATCATTAATCATCCTAAACATACCAAAGGCTGAAATACCAAAGATAAAACCAAAAGAGTCTAAAACAGTTTGAACTTCTTAGTATGAAGCATAGTTGCAGAGCGATTCTGAAACGCGATTCAG
The DNA here is from genome assembly GCA_029204225.1 of Diphasiastrum complanatum. NCBI lineage: Eukaryota > Viridiplantae > Streptophyta > Lycopodiopsida > Lycopodiales > Lycopodiaceae > Diphasiastrum > Diphasiastrum complanatum. Next base: position 6,662,419 of record CM055111.1, on the reverse strand, counting down.
AATCGCGATCAGAATCTCGATCCCGATTCGCGATTCGGGATTTTCCCAGAATCGTGTAAAATCGTTTTTTTTTTTTGAAATTTTTTTAGGCAATATGGGTATCAGATGAAAGCTCTGATCGAGGGGATTATGATTGTGTAGTTTGCCGACTGTTTCGGGTGCGAAACACCAAGAAGTGTGTTTTTTTTTTTAATTTTTTTAGGCAATATGGGTATCAGATGAAAGCTCTAACCAATCCGATGCTGCCACGTGGCAGACGCAGGCAGAATCTGCACTAAAAAAAATTTTTTAAACAGGTCACTATTCTGCTTTTTAATCTGTTCAGAAATGGGCAGAATAGTCACCAAAAATCCATTACAATTGTGTAGTTTGCCGACTGTTTCGGGTGCGAAACACCAAAAAGTGTTTTCACTCGGGGTGTTGGAAGGCCAAATCATGAAAAGGCTTTACTGTCGGGGCCGGGGGTCTACCGGCAGCCCCCATACCCCGCCGTTGGGGGGCGTTGCCCCCCAAACCCCCCACCAGGAGGCTTCCGCCCCCCGAACCCCCTAGAGCTTCCTGCTATATAGACACTGTAGATAAAAATGCTACCGCCCCCCTATAGATAAAAATAGAGTCCAAATGCGCGCCGAGAAGGGCCCAATAATTATGCCCCCAACTGTATGTCCATTGCACTCACATCTCCAGTGAAACGATTGCAAAAGTGATCATCATCCATACAATTGATAGTCCAAATTGTAACATTAACATTTTCTGAAAGCCAGAGCAAATGACAATCGGATAGCTACTGAAAATAAGATCTGTTTGTGCCTCATCTACTGCACTTCTGAGAGGCAAAACACTGATTTGACCATTAATCCCCTAAACAAATTTCAGCCATAAGCTATTTTTCCAAAAAAAAAAAAAAATAGTCGCGACTCACAAATCGCAGACCCAGCGAATTGCAATTCGGTGCATCTATGGTATGAAGCAACATACTAAAGATCACCTAAATTGAATAATACCTGACCTAATACTCTACACATACTCCATTCAATTTCATTTATAACAATCACTAAATCATTGGTCAAAACCATGAATAAACTGCTATCTCCCACCATCTATGCTCTTTAAGAAGGACCAGGGAGCATCTGCTCATTCAACATACTCTAAAAACGATTTAACATATATAACATATACAATCGCACCTGAGCATACCTTTCAACTTGTTATTCACTCAACTAATATGTTTCAGCTGACTTATATCTCAGATGAAAGAATGGCTCTTGTATCATAATAAGAGATAACTAATCATCTTTTAGTTCCACTACCGAACAACTCATTTACAATACAAAAATACTACAGTGAATTAAACTTCCAGGCTAGATTGACACCACACTATCAGCCAAAGGAGAACAAATCTACCTCTTTCTCGTGGAAGCCTACAAGTGTCTTCAGCTCAGCTCTGCGAAATAGAGCAGTATGTCCTTTACCAAGGAACAAATCCAGGAGCTGCAAATAACCCAAAAGACCAAATAAAACAAGGCTCATATATAAGCAGTCAAATGTAGAACAAATATAATCATTTTATAATACAGAAACCCATGCACAGACACAAGAAAATTCAACAAATCCCACACAGCGTTCATGATGTATATAATACCAAATTATGATTACATGATCCCTATATAAAATTAGGCTATAAGAACTATATGAGAACAGCATAGAAGATTATGATTCCTAAATTATCCCTATTATTATTGATTAGCATGCATTCATTTACTCTTGAAAGGTTAGATTGGGTCCTTAAAAATGGGGAGCAGTCGAGCACCCCCAATCAGGTTACAGAAGAGATCCATACAAAAAAAATTTAGCCAACCAACACTACTTATGTCTCATCAGTGCCCTGAAATTATTTGCTCTCTGTATTTTGGGTACACCCACTGCTGACGAAAAAGTAAATGACAATCAACAAGGATATTTTTACTTCTTAACAAAAAAGGAAACGGGGGGGAGGGGGGCACACACCTTAAATATGTAAACAAGATTTACATTGTATCCGATTTTTAACCAAGGCCTTCCTTGGGCACAACCTTGATTTTTTTACAAGTGAACATTATTGATTGTGTATACTCGCATACTCATGAATCGTTCATGTTTCAGGTCTACATTCTCTTGTGGCACGTATCTTCTCACAAGCATCAATTACTAATTGGTGGCCTTGCATCTAAAAGAAAACTGGTCAAATATTGTTTGTTTGAAGACTTGGTATCTACTTATTTAATATTTATGATTGTTATAAGTGTGATAAGCAAATACATATCATGACATGCATACGAAAGTCACAAACTTTCTAAAATTGGTCAGACGTCTTGTAGGTATTCATTTATTATTGGAATAAGAAGGGTCCCCATCTCGATACCCCAATGTTGCGCCTTAAATGTAAATGCTCAAATGTGATGTGTTACTTGCATAAAATGGTGTGACTTGAATATCAGATATGCTTTTCTTGCTAGGTTTTGTAGTTGAGTTAGTTTTGAAGTTGGATTTCACCCATCATACCAAACTAGTAAAATGTTGTCATAGAGACTCAGGTGTTGGATTTCTCCTCCACACTGTCGCAAGCAAGCTCTGATACGCTATTTCTTGATGTCAACAGAAATGTCATCATAGACATTTCTAGAGTTTGGTTCTTTGGTGCTCATTGAAAACGTCTTTAGAACAGGTAAGAGCTTTGAAATCTTTAAAATTAATGAAACTTACTTCCTATTCTTTTGCTGACAGAAGTCTGAGTAACAATACTTTCTAGATAGAACAAGAGAACATTATACACAATACAACAAGGGTAATAAGATGAAACCTTGCTTATTGGGTATGATAATGGAAAGACGATCCAAACAAGAACACGAACAAAGGGAGCCAGAGTTGCGCCAACTGCCAAACCATAAGTGGAGCAGATAGCTTGAGGAATTATCTGTGACGCAGATTGTGCCTGTGAGTATAAAGCTTCTATATACAAAATATTTTATCAAGAAACCAAAATGAAAAGCACATTGTGCAAAACTCAAAGATCTTGGAAACGCATGCATGCTTACCTCTCCAAACAGAAGAACAAGTGTCACGGAAATTAGAATGGCACCCCACGCTGCAACAAGTTTATCCAAAAAGATTGGAAGTGCCTACAACGCACAACCGCCCACAAACACTGCAATAAGTACTACTCAAAACAAGAAAATGAACCTTTTGACAGCAATAAAACTAGTACACTCAAACCAAGACCAGATTTCTCATACCTCCATAGCAAGAGCATTGCATATAAGAAGAGTGCATAGAAGCAAATGCTGTCTTTTTACAACTGGATATATTCTACCTGTCAAAAATAGAGTACTTGTCGGCAATGAAAAGGGAATGCCACAGAAACTTTCAAGACAGTAACCAGCAAATGGTGGAAACCAAGCCAGGAATCTCAAGGTTCAGTGAATGCATGACACAAAATACAGCAAATAACAGGAATAGCTTTACATATTAGTTTATTATACATAATAACTTCATTCTTCCCTACTCTTCATTTGAAAGACCCCAGCCTGGTATTTGTCATACCAACAGGCATATCTATAATTTGCATTCAAGAAGTTAATTCTTACTCATTACCAAGCGCCTTCAGGAAATCAAAACTAAAATAGCTAAACGACTTCATATAATCACAAGATAACGGTAACTTACTTGCATAACGTCGATCCTTTGTCCCCCCGGACTTCATAAGAACTTCCAAGTCCACTAAGTCAAGAGACATAAGTCCTAAAGTCAGCCCAGACATCATCCCGGCAAAAAGTACTAGCCCCACTATAAAGGCTATGTACAACCAAAATGAGCCACCACAGCACTTCAAGTGTCCCGACATTTTTCTTTGATTGGTTACCCTGTTTGTACGTCGTCAGACCTTTCTACGACGTAAGACGTTTCTTGTGAATCAAAAAGAGTTCCAGAGCTTTCTGCTCCAAGTCTAGGGAGAAAAATAAGATGCAGATTTTAAATGACTTTCAGAGACAAGATTATGTAGACCAGTACTTAGCTTGTAATAACCATAAAAAGAGTCATAAATAGAAGCTCCCGCGAACAAAAGCTCTTCCCGAGCATGTAAGTCTTTGAAATTAATATTATCAAAAAGGGGTGAAATTAGCTTGGACAAAACCAGAAGCTCTAAGAATATATCAACAGTGTAACGATTAGCTCGCACTCTCGTACCTCACACGCAATGATACTGATTGTTATAATATAACCTTTGTTCTGTAAAATGTTTGTGGCAAACGTATCGACGTGAACGACGATGGTATAAAGATTTCGTGGTTAACCGTACTTCTCGAAAAAGTTTTCTGCTTAATGATAAATCTAGCCACTACGAAATACACACGAACTGCGACAAGTAAGCCCATATTTCTTTCATAGGCAACTATTCGCGTTAAATAATCAACCCGCTTCAAAACGAAATTCAGGCAATGAGCTCCTCTTATCTAATGTAGAATTGACTCAAGGCCGTACAGTAGGATTATATGTTTAATCCTAAAGGTAAAGAGCAATTTCAGACTAGTGGAAAAAGAGTCCAAAAAGAGCTTTCAGGTCTTCAAAAGCCTCTAAAGCACAATGTAAGCAAAAGCTAGAAGCAACCGTGCATCTAAAGGTTTTAATGAGCAAAATCCTCCTAAACCTTGAAATTGCCGAGGTCCATAAACGCAACAAGCTAGAGACAAACTTCGAGCATCGAAAAAGATTGTTCAGGAGGTAAATATACCCCAAATTACATAGCCCGCAGTGCTCCAGATAAACGACAAACGCGTCTTATCTGGTGGACCAGAGCAAAGCAAGCAAGAAAGAAAGAAAACACAATACAGGCTAGAAAGAGAGATAGATGAAGAGAGCTTAGATGTTTTAGCCTCGATCTTCACAGACACCACCGAAACCTACAGCCATCGACACGACGATCCATCAGGAATCCGCATTCTTGAGAGCCTTTGCATAAGTTTTCGTCAGTTTTCGTAAGTTTTCGTCAGTTTTCGTAAGTTTTTCACGATCGCCACGCTCGATCAAGAATAGAAACCAAAGGACAATGCAACCATTCTCGTCTAAGACTTAAACACCACGCGACCACCCTATGAATGCGACTACCCTGAACGTGAAGAACAGGGAGAAATAGCCCCTTCTAGATCAGTCGTAGCCCATACACTACTACCATTGTACTGACTACGGTCGTAGTTTGTACGGCCTCATACGCCAACGCACGCTGTGTAGCAAAGATCTCCACCGTTGGACTCACTAGATGAACGTTCAGGATTTCATAGCCTACTTTTTAGACGATTGACGTGACAGAATGCCACGTGGCGAGGATCGATGTGGTGGAGAGTGAAACGTGTCGTGACACTAGGCCCCATGCAGGTTCAAGATGAAACGAAAGAAAATTGTTATAACTAAATCAGACAATTCGGGGGGTCGCATGCAGAAAAGAAAAGGAAGGAGGCCACATGGTCACTCGGGAGTCGGTACCATCCTTGCCTGGGGGCAGGTGACCTTTTTTGGCTGTCACATCTTGTGGCCGACAACCCGTCGGCGAAAATGCTCTAGCCTTCAAGCTTGCAATTTGAAGGGCAATAAGCATAAGGCCGCTCAAAGCCTCCCTGCCTCAATGCCCTCCCCAGTGTTGGGCCTTGGGATGCACCCCACCCAGATTTTGGCTCCTGGGCTTGGCCACACATTTCTCTATCTTTCTCTTAACGATATTTTTTTTTGTCTTTAGTTTCGTCGCTTTAATCCCATCAACGTAATGCCAAGCCCTTTGATCCTTTTTGTATTTTAGAGAGACATAATGGATACTTTGTGCCTATTCTGCCCACTTTTTGAAAATCAGAGCAAGCACATGTTATTTTCAAAAATTATTTGCTGCCCATTCCAGCCTGCGTGTCATGCTTCAGGCCCATTCCATAGTACAAAATATGCACATGGACTTCTCTCCGTCATGCCAAATGTTGTTATATTCTCTCTCCAAAAAAAATGACCATTATCTCTTCAAAACAAAGATTTTTTTCTCAAAAAGCCCCCTCCCACTTGCGACCCCGTAGGGCTTCCGCCTGCTCGGGCACATGCCCTCGGGCAATGTGCCTCCCAATGAGAAAGTCTCTTGAAAAAGAGGACTTTCCTCCCATGTAATGCCAAGTGCTCTGATTCTTTTTGTATTTCAGAGGCATAATATGCACCTGGACTTCTCTCCGTCTTACCAAAATGTTGTTACATTCTCTCTCAAAAAAATGGGGATTATATATTTAAAACTGGGATTTTCTCTCAAAAAGCCCCCACACCTGCTCATTACTCAGGGGAAGACCATATTTCCCTCGTGCCTTCCGCCTGCTCGGGCACATGCCCTCGGGCAATGTGCCTCCCAATGCAAAAGTCTCTTAAAAAGGAGGGCATTTCTCCCATGTGAATGTGTAAGAGACTCCATAGGCCTCCCTGCCTTTCAAAAGAATAATTTGTCATTTCACGATCATCATTGAAACATGCCCTTCCAGAAACTAAAATGTAACGCTTCACATGCAAGCCAAGACATTTGAAGATCCTTCACGGAAGAGCCAAGATGGCGTTTCGAAGGCCTCCTCACCTTTTACGTTTTTCAATTGAAAGGCCAAAGGTGGCCAGGTATCCCAAACTAAAGCCACACGTTTTGAAGGGTGTTACCTATCTCGTTTTCAAACTGAAGGGTGAAAGGTGGATGGGGAAAGGACAGGATGCCCTTCAAGCCTGTTGTCTACCCATACCACTCCCGGTTAAACCCGAGTTCTCCCTCTAAGCGTGGTTAGGTTTACCAGCATACGTGTCTCCTAATCATCATGCCACGCGTTTTAGGACAACGAGATGTGCGTCTTGACGTCCAGGTGTTGAGGCTCTGGCATCTGAGCCCACTCAGCTTGGCATTTGGAAGTTGCAAGGCACGTTGCAAGCGCACTGGCATTTCAGCGGAAAGGTTAAAAATGAAACTAGGTGTCAATTTAAAGGTAAAGTCACCCGTTCCTTTTCCAAAAGTGCACTTTGAAAGTCAAATTTCAAATTGAAGATGAAATTTGAAAGAATGGTCATTCTAAAATAAAATAACATATGAGCAAAACAAACACAATAACATGGAAAACAGATTTAAAAGGAAACTACATTAAGTTGTCAAATCTTGTTGCTCTTTTTGGTTCAATGAAATTTATTTAAATTTACGAGTCATTTTGAAAATTATAAAGAAAAAAGCAGACTTCTTTTGAATAGTAACCTATCCCATGTATATCTCAACCCCCCAAAAACAAATTGTGAGCGGGAGGTTCCCCTTCGAGGGTTGGGAAAGTCCTTTGGTCAAAGAGTGCTGGAGCACGAGATGTAAGGCCCTTCCCACAAAGAAATGGCCGAGAGGTGGACCTGGCATGAGAACATTTTTCATTTTTTTTTTTAATCTTCCTCTATAAATCAGTTTTAACATTTTTATGAGGGAAATGGAGGCGCCTCATAGAACGCAACCTACGGGGCAAAAAATTGTGTGACATTTTTTTTACATGCACCTTCCAACACCCGAAAGGTGTACATAAAAAAATTTACCTTTTTTTACATGCACCTTCCGCCAAGAAAGTGCATGTAAAAAAATTACAACAAAATAAAAGAAAAAAAAGATGTAAGGACATTTTTCACACTAAGGAAGGATGCCTCCTCAGGGCGTTCTGTCCAAGAAAGGGCGTGCGCCCTCAAGCGGACATCCTTCATGGGCGGAACACCCTCAAATTAGAGGGCCCCCCACCGCCCAACCCCCCCCCCCCCCACCAAATGTTGTTTTACATGCACTCCAGAAGGTGTACATTAAAAAAATGTACAAGCACATTACGACATCTAGAAGGTGTATGTGTACTTTAACAAAAAAAAGGAGGTGCACGGTTTTGAGAAGTGAGTTGTCTTAGTTTCCTTTAAAACAAAATGAAAACAAAAATGATTTTAATATCATTGGAGTGCATCTTTGAAATTGAAAATTCTTGCAACCTTTGTTTATAAAAATTGTGCGTCGTGTGCTCAAAGTCTTGGAGATTACTTGGCCTTCTCATGCACGACGAACTAAAGTGCATTTGAAAGATGTTCATACGGGTAATGGTGACCACCATGGCAAGGAGGGCCAACTTCATACAAGGGTGGCGGATATTTGATGGGTGCTTGAGAGTTGGTGCTTGAAGTTCTCAAGCACCTATCACCCTTAGATTAAGGCAAGCTCCTTTAACCCCATGCCATGGTAGTTACACTTGTTTATATGACTACACTCATTTGAAAACATGGATTGATAAGCCACCCCACACTCCTCCCCCACATTAAGAGAAGCTAAATGTCCACGGCTTTCACTCAAGGTCACTTGATGGAGGTTGTTGCAAGTGATCTCAATTTTAATTTGAACAATGTTTTAAGGTGCCATGTTGTGGGCATTCGTCCCACAACTCATCAAGGGCATACTCAAGCATGCCTAGGGGCTTTTTCCAACGAGCTCGCTACCCAATGTTGGCATCCATTTTTGGCACGTAGGATGTCACCTACATGTAAGTCCCATCTATGCGAAAGGTGGGGACACGTTTTCAAGTGTCTTATTGGGCATTGCCCCACAAACCATCAATGGCATACTCAAAGTTGACTATTGTTGACATCCATTTTTGGCATTTAGGATGCCACCTAAAGGTAAGTCCCACATGTGTAAAAGGTGGAGACATGTTTTTAGGTCTTATGTTGGACATTGGTACCACAACTCATCAACAACGTATTCAAACATGCCATGCATCAAGCTAACTACCCCATGTTGGCATCCATTTTTGGCACCCAAGATATAAAGCTAGTCCCACATGTGTGAAAGGTGGAGGTACCACTTGGAGTGGCATCAATAATACATATGTATGTAAAACCACCTTCAATTTGAGGTCATGCTCAGGCCGCCAATAAAGAGCTAGTGAGCTCACACATTACGGTGATGGACCAACCCCTTATGTATATGTGCCACCCAAAATTTCCGTTCATTCATGTATGCTTTTCATACTTTAAGTATAATTCTGCATAAAGTGCTAGTTATGATTTATATGAGGTTGTATGATCCACTAGTCATGTGAGAGCAATATGTACATCACGTTTGACTATGGTCAAACAATTTATTTTAGAATACTAGATTTCTTAGCTTTTGGCCCTAGTCATAGTTGGAATAAGAATATTGCTTTCATGCCAACATTCTCATGGAGGTCCGAGTCCTGACCTACAATCTTACTCTTAGCTATGGAATTTTGCTTGCAATGAATATGCTTTTCCATAAGGTTGCATGATATGCTTTTTGGTATGAATATGTAAATCATGCTTTAACATAACTATAGTCACAAAATTCACCATGAATAGTCGATCCTTTACTCTTGACCTTGTCAAAATTGGACTAAAGACAAATTCAATCATAAAAGAAGTTGGCCATCAATAATTATCACTATGTCCATTATTAGAGCAACAGTTTTCCATTACAAGGAGTAGCATCAATCTTTTCGCTATGATGGATAGAGCATACACCTTGATCACTATCGAGTAGATGAGGGATTAACAATCACGATTTTCTACAAGACTCATTGAGAATAGTGCCAGCATTAAGAATAATTGAAAAGAGGAATTGAACACTCTATAGTTTTCATTCAACCACATGTCATGAAGATAATCAGCCCCAAAAAAATATAGATGTTTCGCATATCCAGTAAAGAAATATTGTTTGAAGCTAAAGATGGCATCTTTCCAAAATTGATAGTGACACTCCATAAATAGATGAGAATATCGACAAAACTTAGAGACACTACCACAATAATTAGCTTGATTGGAATGGCTGGCTGAAGGGTTCTCATGATAAAGACACACAATTTGACAACTTTGATTGTTCTAACATTTTTTTTGATCTTTTCTTCCAACTATACGGTGGAGTGTTGGTCTACCATTTCAAGCTCAACCAACTAAAAGAGGCATCATGGTTTATAGATCTTTTGTAGATAATAATTCCTTTCTTGTTAGCACCGAGGGTCAAGTGGCGGTTGTTATTATTTGCATCTGTATGGATATTACCAGCATCCAAATTGGAGGCCAAGTATTTCAATAGATGGATTCAAAATTGTTAAGATTGTGTTACTGTGTGATTTGATCAAAGTTAGACGAGTCGTGTATGAATTGAATGTCATTCCAACATTTCATATAGTTTTTGCTAGGAATTTTCTAAGTTGAGTCTCTATTATTTTCCAAAGTTGGCAATCACATATACTTAAATCAAAGGTGTTGCACCCAATAACACCTTACACCCAACTTCAAGGTCATGCACCCATTCTAATTACTTATACCTCAAATTTAATTAGGTTTTCTGTCATTTTGACTCATTGCCAAAAAAAACTTCTATTGTCCTAAACTTTTCAAATTTTGATGTTTTGGGACTAATTGTTTAGAATAAAAATACCATCAACAAATATTCTAGCAATCTATATATAGCTAGGTTTGTTTATTTAAAACAAAACTATATTGAACGTTGTAGACGTGACTTTTGTGTTTTCTATCTTTTTTCAAATTTGTGTTAAGAAGTTTCATTTCTATTTTGAAAATTTGAAACAAGATTTGGACAAAATTTGGCTATCATGTCCATTAATATCAAACTATTTTATGATAAATTATTATGTTGAGCTTATTGCACATAATCAGTTATATATATTCATATAAAGGCAGCTACATATTAGTTATGTCTAATGACATTCCAAATGATACTTAACGTGTGCGAGTATTATTGGTTAAAATATAAATTATGCTTAAATATGATGATATTTTGGCCTTTTATTGAAAAGAAAAACGTGATATGGGTTTCATCATGTGGGTTGTTGAACATGAACATTTGTATATGTTCATATTTTGAAGACGTATATTGGACCAACTATGTATAGAGATTTGTAAGTTGAAAAAAGGATTCAAAAGTATCACACTAAGAAGGGACAAGAGAGAAAATGTTTAGTTGATAGTTTGAACTCATCCACATATAAATTATCATCACAAAATTTTCAACTAAACATGAATTATTTGAAGTGAGGTAAAACTTGTATTTTTCAAAAATGCAACCTTAAAAAAAACAATTTATTGTGATAAGTAGATCAAGTCATTATATTTTATCTTCTGCACAAGAAAAACATTTTATATTCTCGTTTTTTGTTATCATCTTTATATTCATATAAAAGATAGTAATAATCAACTTTTACCTCTTCAATAACATGACAACTGAGCAACTTACCAGCTAATTAATCAAGCTGTAGGTATAAGCTTTTGTCTATAAAGCTTCAAATTAATAATAATACTAATAATGAATAAATGGATTTTTCTAGATCGTGCTTTTGAATTTTTGAACCCATATTGTGTTTCCTTGAAAAACTAAACAATTTTCTATCATTTTCTGCTCACCACATCTAATGTTGACAAAAATTATATAGATAAAGTCACAGATATTGATTTCAAGTTTACCCCTGGCAATGGATGCAGATTTTGTTGTTCATGAGTCATTTGGCATGACAATTACACTTTGCACCATTTACACCACTTGCAAAATCTAGCCACCTTCACAAAGGTCAAGGACCTTATGGACCAGCTTGCTTCAGTGGGAGAGATAGCAAGTGGCAGGAGTATTGTTTCCATAATCTTGAATAGTTTATCATTCAACAATCAAGATTATGTGATGTCCCTTTCACCTAGGGAGAGACTCCCAACCTTTGGGGAGTTACGTGGTGATTTTTATAGGAAAAGATGAGAAGGAAGAATTGTTTTGGAAGACATGCATTTGCTTCTAAGAAGAGGCAACATTTTCAAAAGAAAGACAAAGGCAAAGGAAAGAACTCAAAGGAAAACTTGGAGCAATAAGTGTCCAAGTTGCAAATTGCAGATGGAGACAAGCATCCATTCCTCATCTACACCCAAGAGGAAGGGCATTTGCAACTCTTGTGGCAAGTATGGACATTTCACTTTTGAATGCCAAAAGAAGCAAATTGATTAAGAGAAGAGCAAGAACCAGTAGCGTGACTTTGTTGATAAAGTTGCAGAAGAAGAGCAATCTGGTGGACTTGATTATTCACATCAAACCTATCATTAAAATTCATGTTTGGTGGATGGTACATTGATTTTGGAGCCTTGAAGCACATGACACCTCAAAGACACTGGTTCAACACCTGTGAGGAGACAACTGATGGTCAACAAGTTTGCCCTTGGAGACAACTCTACATCATACAAATATGAGTTGCACACCTATCAAAAAAGAGGACACTATCATCCTTTGCCTAGTTATGTATCAAGAACCTTTAATCCAAACATGAATGTATTTAAATTTTTATGTATTAATTAGTGATAAACATTCATAGTATCATATTGAAATCGACAAAGTGTGTTGCAAAGAGGCTTGATTGACGGAAACTTTTTCTAACAACAATGTTTATTTGATTCAAGGTCCATGGTTCAATTCATACATTTAATAAAAGAAGATAAGTGTGATTATTATTTCATGAACATATTTTTATGCATTATCTATTGTGATTCAAAAGATGTCATAAGATTATCATATATCATGCTTATGTCTAAAATATAAAATATGCACCACGTATAGATTTTGAAAAGCTTATAACAAAAACTATATCATTCTTATGGAGCAACTTTAAAATTGGTTCATTTTTGAGAATTTTCGTATTTGCATCACTATCATAGCTTGATTATTGATAAGTCTTCATAATCTCTTTGTTTTTAAATGTCTTTCAATTTTCTAGTTTAGTTTTGGTGACAAAAATGGATGTAACATGCATCATAGTCAAAGTTGGCATACAATTGCCTTCATGTAAGCTAGTTGTCAATCTGAAGGCTTTCAAGACATGATAGGATGTGAAAAGAAAATAAACAAGAATCATGATGTGTCTACACCCACTTTGTCTTGATGTTCTAAACCAACAAATAGTAGAAACAATGAATCAATGCATGTGGGCATTGAAATAATGGGTGATATGTTGGATGTCATATATGAATACAATGGTAAAGATGCATTCTTAGTCGAAAACAGGAGTATTTTTTCGCTTATGAGAAGATATTTTAAGATCGGTAAGCTTTACCTACTTACAAAGGAGCAAAGACATCTTGTTGGAAACTTGTTTGTTATTTTGCATGTTCTAAGGTCTCATTACCAATCGCTCACCATCATTGCCTTAGAAAGCATTCTATTTTTAGATTAACATCCAAAGTTATTCTATTTGTGTGTCTAAGTGGGTGACCTACAAGCAAATACGTACGACCAATTATAAATTCTTTTGAGATCACATAAGTGCTTGGGCTCAAGGTTTGCTCCACAAAACCTTGATATTTTTAACTAAAAGATCCTACTTGAAACAACGCCACTTTATGTTTTATATAAAAAAATCATCAAAAGAAATTAGACATGTACAATATTATAAAGATCACTTATAATAAAATAAGCCATTCAATTTAAGCATAATGCATTCCTTGCACATTTGCTTAGTCCAAAAAGGCAATGATGGTGAGCAATTGAGTATGAGACCTTACTAGTACTTTCCAAAGCCAACTTCGATGCTTGCAAAGGAAGAATACAATTCAGATGTTTCATTCTTTGTGAATTGAGCAGATCAAAGGAGTATGCTCATTTACTACAAATCTCATTTATTGTTGATGTCAATCATATTAGAAAATGTAATGATAAGCTTGATATTTGTATATAGCTATAATACTAATTTCTGTCAAACTTGAGCTGTCAAGTCACATGGTTGGGTAATGCCATAAACCTTTCTAAACCCAATCTTCCACACAATGTGTACAACATCATTCTTGATAATGGGAGTGCATAGTTGTAAAGGTTAATCTTGCATCAGATCTCAATGATCCAAATGAGTAAATCAATCAAGTTTTTGTGCTCTACACAAATGTGGAGAGAGATTTGATATTATTTTTACCATAAGTTTAAAATAAGGATGATAAGAACTATCCACTTTGTAAGATTAAAATGAAAAATTTGTTGATGAGGCGAAAGGCCTAATAAATAGTGATAAAACGAGAAAAGCATTATGCAGTGGACATGGCTCAAGTTGAGAGAGAAAAAGATATGTGGTTAGATCTGTTAGAAATCAATGATAAACTTCATTGTTATTGTTTACGAGGTACATTAATGTTGACAGCTGTGACCAGTTGTCATTAGTTGTAGGCTAGTCTATTAGTCTACTCGTAAGTTTTCTCTCTCTATCAGGGGTTCAAGGTTTATTTGTACATTTTACATTCTGTATGTGTTAGTGTGATAGAGTGACAGTGCGTGTTCTTCTTCCACCTTCTTGTGGTGATTGCGTATGGTGAATGCTTGATGTTACATATCTAGTTCTTGACATAGTATCAAAGCAGCAATAGTCTTGTGTGCCTGATCAGTGGATACAACTTGTCACAGGCTCCGCAACGAAGTGAGAAAGTCCTTCACGGGAGGTGAAAGCTTGGAGAGATAAAAACGGTTGGAAGAAATCCTTCTTTGGTGTATTTTGCAGATTTGGAGCTCAGAATCATTAGTGGGGAACGAAGACACAGTCCCGGAGGCATCAGAAAGGCCAGGACAGCATCAAACAAGTTGAAAATATGTTGAGTGGGGAGATTTTTACAATACTTCCTAGTTGTTGTGAAAAGCACAATCTCGGAGGCATCCAAAAGGCCAGGGCAGCATCAGACAGATTGAAAATATGTTGAGTGGGGGAGATTCTTACAATACTTCTTAGTTGTTGTGGAAAGTGCTATTTGTGTGAGAGGTTAGCCAAGAAATCTCCCATTTGTCTGTTTGGAGTACCAGAAATCACGCTAGATAGTGTCTAGTACTATCATTCAGAGTTAGGAAGCTTCATACTTTTCACATTACTAATCTCTGTCTTTTGAACGATCACACATTTCGAAATCTTTGCAAAGAGGAGACGACGTAGCCGCCACGCCGAAGTGAGAAATCTAGAATATTATCTCTACTTTTCATCCCATACCAATATTGGATCGATGCGCCAGAGGTAAAGAAAACCAAGAGCAGTCGTACATCCACGCATCATACCGATATCACATATCTGTACAAATATTGGAGCGACGCGCCAGAGGTAAAGAAAATCCAGAGCAGTCATCCATCCGTGCATCATACCGATATCGCGTATCTGTACCAATATCGGATCCCGAGCTAAAGGAATCCTGAGTAGCCGTGCATCCGCGCGTCGTACCGATATCAGGTGTCCAACCAAAAATTTACAGTTTTGTGGTGTGATAAATTTTGTGAGCCAGACTCATCTATCTAGTAATGGCAACTCTAAGCGAGAGTGTCCTTAATGAGTCAAGCAAATTGGAAGATGCCGGCAACTATGCAGTTTGGAAATTCAAACTGAGGAACATTTTGATGGAAAAGGAGTTGTGGGAGATCGTGACAGGTGAAGAGACAAGGTCAGTGATTGAAAAAGATCAGCAGGCATTTGATAGGAGAAACGGAAAGCCCAGAATGTCATCAACTTATTAGTTAGAGATGCAATTATTCCCTATATTTCAGATTTAGAAGGACCAAAAGAAACGTGGGATACATTGAAGGCATTGTTTGAAACAACAAATGCATCTCGAATATTGTTTCTGAAGACGAAGTTGCATACATTGCGGATGGATGATGGTGCAACTATTGTCGATCACATACTAAAGATCAAAGAGATCCGTGACCAATTAGCAGCAGTTGGAGAGTGAGTACAAGATTGTGAGATCGTGCAATTGACATTGAATAGTCTGAGTGAGTCACATCAAATGTCATTAAAGTCAACCTCTTGATCTTCCTCTTGACCATCAAAACCATTGACCAAAACTTGTTTTTCAAAACCATAAATGACATCCATTTCATGAAGACAACCATCCATATGCATAACATCATCCACACAAGAAGATGTACCAAAACATATGAGTTGTACCTTCCAGAACTTGCTTACCCTTCTCATCATATGTAAGCCTTGTCGGCTTTTCCCTTTGCCTTGAGGATCTTCTTGGAACTTGACCTGGAGAGGCATCTCCACCATCATCATCCATAGATCCATCACCATCAAGAAAGTTAGGAGAAACAACATGAAGATTGCTAGTTTCATCAACATCAACTTTCTTTGGTACATTGCCTTCTTCAAAGATGACATCTCTAGAAATGAGAACTTTTCTTGTTGAAGGAATGTAAACCTTGTAAGCCTTTCTTACTTCACTATAGCCAACAAACACAGTCTTCTTTGATGAAGGGTCTTCTTTAGTTCTATCATCAAGAGTGATGTTGACAAAACAAGTACAACCAAAGATCCTACAATGCTTGAAACTCGGCCTCCTACCATAGAGGACCTCAAAGGGAGTCTTACCATTCAAAGAAGCACTTGTCCACCTGTTACAAAGATAGTTAGCACATGCTAAAGCTTCCCCCAAAAAAGACTTAGGAATATTTGCATGTAGTCTCATTGCCTTGGCACATTCACAAAGGGTTCTATTCTTCCTCTTGGTCACTCCATTCTGTTGTGGAGTCCTATGACTAGAGTACTCCCTCTTAATCCCATGTGCTATGCAAAAATATTTGAGCTTAGTTGAAGTGTATTCCCCTCCATTATCTGATCTTAAGCATTTGATCTTTGTATTGAATTGGTTTTCCATTTCATTCTTGAACACTACAAATGTAGCAAACACTTCATCCTTGCTTTTAAGAAGATAGACCCAAGTATACCTACTAAAGTCATCAATGAAAGTTGCATACATCTTTGCCCCACCATTGCTAGTTGTACTAGAAGAATGAATATCAGAATGCACAAGTTGAAAAACTTCTTTAGATCTAGAACAAGCAAGTCTATGAGATTTGGACAAGGCACAATGTTCACAAACACTATTGTTAGCAACAAGACTTTTAGGGAGACCAAGAAGATGCTCTTTCTTTGCCATTACCTCCAAAGATTTGAAGTTGGGATGGCCCAACCTCTTATGCCAAACTTCTTGGTTTGTCAATTGTTTTCTAGCCATACATCCTTCATGCTTAGAGATCACACATGCATCCAGTTTGAAAAGCTTTCCATGTCTCCTTCCTTGAGCAATCAAGGTTCCGCATTTACTTATCAAACAAGCATCTCCAATGAACTCAACATCAAGCCCTCACGGTTTAGGGTTCGACCAACACTAAGCAATTTCTTAGTGATTGAAGGAATGTACAATACATTTTCAAGATTGGCTTTTCTATTTCTTGAAAGAAAAATAGGAATTGTGCCTATGCCTTTGATGTCACATTGACCATCATTTGCAGTATAGATGATGTTGCTCTCTCCCTCATAAGACAATAAGGATGAAAAGTATTCCTTATGTCTTGTCATGTGAGATGAGGCTCCACTATCAATCCACCAAAGATCATTCCCATCTATATGTGCAAGCAAACTTGAAGTCATAACAAGAGTTTCACAAATGCTATGCTCTTCTTCATCTATTGCTAGATTTCCTTGCCTCTCACCTTGCTCTCTTTTCTTCTTATGACATACATTAGCAAAATGACCTTTTATCCCACAATAAAAGCACTTGATTTTTGACTTATCTTTCTTTCTAAAAGAAGTAGAAGAGGAGGAGGAAGACTGATCATCATGATCCGAGTTACCACCTTTGGACCATTTCCCTTTGCCTTTACCTTTGCCTTTGGATTTGCCTTTTGTGAAGAAAGCCTCTTCACCTCCACCTTGTAAGGATGCACCATCAAGCTTTGATTGCAACCTATGTTCTTCAGCCAATAGGATTTCTTGCAAGTCAACCACACTTGGCAAGACTCTTTGAATGGCAAAACTTTGCACAAGGTTAGTATGCTCATCTTGCAAACCATTCAACATAACCTGGACTATTTCATCATCTTTTATGCTTTCATCAATGCATGCTAGATCATCACGTAAGAACTATGTGAAGCACACATCTCTACGCATATTATTTGCATAGGTAGCTGCAGACAATGCTCTTACTTAAGTAAACATAACTATCTTGAGGGATAGTTAGTCCTTGTTAAGTATTATTCAAACTACATTGGGCCCTTGTTGGCCTAATATCCTTATTAGTTACTTTGGAGGGCCTAAAGAGGGAACCGCCTTGTTATTAAGGCTAATAGCTCCTTTTGGGCCTACAAAGCTTATTGCTTTGAAAAAAACTGATGTACTAAAAGTACATGAAATTAACCTTAGTATTTTTTTTTCTTGTCTTTTAGACTGTTGCATATTTTAACTAGTTTTTGGACATTCTGCATATATGAACTGTTTGTCACACAGTTCGCGTTTTTTGCATTTTTTGCAATTTTGATAAAAATGTGACAATAGGTCTAAAATGATCCACGATCTTATTTTCAACCACCTTCGACTTTTTTGCCACATATTCAAAGAAGGCCGACACTTCGGGACAAACCAGTACTTCAGAGTATCCATACGCAAGCCAGGGTGAGGATGACAATCGAACCTCAGCTGCTCGGGCATGAAGTTTTTCAAACTATCACGATCCACCGCCGCCATGCAACCTTAACAGAAACATATTTAAACGGATGCTTAACTTAAACTTAGCTAATCAATCTTGTAATCTAATCCAGCATGATATATGTATTGGATTAGAGACAGAGACACATATGTATGTAGAAAATCTTGAGTGCAACACTCGGTGAGGTGCGTATCGAGAAGCAAGATAGTTTTAGCAGTAGCTCATCCCATTCGTGAGAAGAGAACACCTCTCTCACGCCAACGTGCTAATCTAGAAAACAGACATCGCCCAATTGATGCATACTCGGTTTTTTACAATACAGAAGAGTTACAATCTTTTGCTCAGTGTGTGTGTGCATGTTGTGATGCTTATTCATGATCATTTTGTCAATAGATATATTTCCCCTGTCATTAGACATTATATGTTGTCCATAAACTCATTGTTAGATTAGCAGTAGTTGTCTATAGTTCGGAGGATGATTGATCACGGCTTGAGGCAGTAGCCTTATCCAACAGATCGGTTCCATCTTTGCTTCAAACCAAAAACGTTGCCTAATCAGAAACACTCGGATTATCGGTTTCCAACATTATCTATGTCTGATTTAAAGTCTATATACAATTTACATTGGTACATGAAAGCGGTGTCTGATGTAGATCATGGCAAGAGGATCGTGAAGTGTTGGAGCATGATCAATGGCGCGAGGATCGTGAAGTGGTGGAGCGTGATGTCCCGGTGCCGCTCCGCCAATGACCTGAGTGATGCTTTTGCAGTTTTTTTTGCGGTCTGTGTCCTTCGTGTATCGTAATTGCTAGTGACCGCAAGTGGTTCACTTGTGGTATCGTTGCAATTAGTCCCCTTTGTCAATTGTAACCGCTAGTGACCGCAAGTGGTTCACTTGTGGTGTCTTTGCGGTCATCGTTGAAACTGGGCTCCGCGACTGGCCATAAATAAGACTCTTGCGGTGCCTTGCGATTCTTTTGTTAGTGACTGCAAGTGGTTCACTTGTGATGTCTTTGCGATCATCCACTTGTGGGGCCTTTGTGATACATCATAAAAGTCGAAATAGACTGCAAGAAGAGACTTTTGCGGTGTCTTGCGATGACTTTAAAAGACTATCTTCAAACATAGAGTATTTTTGCAGACTGTACATCTGTACAAATATTTACATATAGAATGGATAAATCTAGATTAGCAATGAGATAAGGGATGGAGATGATAGAAATCCAACACCCCCTTCTGGATCCATAAATGCCTTGATCTTCAGACATAGAATAGCACAAATTTTTTTGTGTGCTTCTTGACTTATTGCCTTCGTAAAGATGTCAGCTACCATATACTGCATTCTACAGAATTTTAGATTTACCTCCTTGTTGAGTACTGTGCTCCTGATGTAGTGATACTTGATCTCGATGTGCTTGCTCCTAGAATGAAATTTAGGATTGATTAGCAATGCAATAGCACTCTGATTGTCATATTGAATGATCATTGGAGCAGTTTGTCTGAGACCAATGTCAGACAATAGATTCCTCAACCAAATTGCCTCTTTGGTTGCTTGAGAGGTCGCAATATATTCTGATTCTGTAGAAGACAGTGACGATGGATGTCTGCTTGTGACTATTCCAAGATTTTGGACCATTGTTGAACATGAAGACAAATCCAAAAGTTGATTTTTTGGCCTTGTATGGAAAAAGAGATACGGGTTGGCTTCCAAGAAGCAACTCAATATGATGGTCAACACTCCTTTGGGGAGGCAGGTCATCAGAGAGTTTATCAGGAAAAACATCACTATACTTTTGCCTAAGTTTGTTAAATATTATTCCTTTAGGTGAATTAACACTGAAGGGATTATTTATAGGAACATTCAAAGGCAAATGCTATAAATCAATATTTAGACTCTGGATTGCATGGTCATCCACATAAATTTCATCTTTCAAAAAACCTTAGATAAACTTTATTACCAAAATCTTTCAAATATTCAACAACTTCTAAAGCAGAAACCATAGGATCAAAAGGCCGATTTACATCGCCTTTTAGTTTAATCAACGAGTTCTTATGCAAAAAGAAAATATTGTGATGCAAGATGGGTGTTTTATTGAAAGTCCCACAAGATTTTATTCACCAAAAAATGCATGTAGAATGAAGCACAATTGTTGTCAAGAAGAGGACGGTTCTCCCATCTTCCTTCCAAGTCGTGTGTAGTATGGGGAGTGGGCTCGATCCTAGGAGCCTTGGAGATGCTTACACAACAAGAAAAAGCAAGAACTACTTCTACTTACAAGCAAGGTTGCAAGATCCACAAAACATAACCAAATAGCATTAACCTTTTCTCCTTCTCACTCTCACACACACATACTCTCTCTTTTTTCCCTCCTCCACTCACTCCTCTTCAAGCATTATCCTAACTACATTAGAAAAACTCCAAATTAGACATACATGCTAAAAAGGGGCTAAAGTAGTAAGAAATTTAAGCAAATATGCATAATACACAGTCGTACTAACATTAGCCAAACACCACATTTAGCACATATGGATCCAAAATAGCAGCACTTAGCTCTCTTGCATTAAGGATGAAAATTACATACAATGAGCTTCTTTTTATAGAATCTTGTGGAGTTTTCTTTCCACATTTGCTTATGGGACAAGACATCTCAAGTCTCAATATATAATGCAAGTTCCTTTTTGGAAGCTTAACTTTGATTTTTACATACTTTTTTAAGTCTAAGTTTGAGCCTTGAGACTTGCTAAAATTGTTTTCTTCCCCCCTACCTCTTACAAAATAGAGCCGCATAAGATGTTATGCCTCCAATGGGCTTACATGGCAATCTATTACACAAATAAGTTGCACAAATAATAGCCTCTCCCCAGAAGGACTTAGGTAGAGATGCATCTAACCTCAAAGCCTTAGCACACTCACAAAGTGTTCTATTCATCCTCTCGGCTATACCATTTTGTTGAGGACTATAAGTACATGTAAGTTCTCTCTTAATGCCATTGGATTTACAAAACTCTATCATCTTGGTGGAGACATACTCTCCAATATTATCACTCCTCAATACTTTGATTCTAGCATCAAGTTGATTTTCAACTAGAGTTTTGAACTTAACAAAAGCTTCAAACACTTTACTTTTGGAATCCAAAAGTTCAATCCAAGTGTATCTAGAGTAATCATCAATAAAAGATACATACATAGATGCACCTCCATTAGATTCTTGAGAAAAAGAGTGCACATCACTATGAACAAGATCTAATGCTAGTTTTGTAGATCTAGTGCAAGAGATATCAAAAGGTAGCTTGAGTGCCTTTGAGAGGCTACAAGCTTCACATCTTTTTCCACACTTTGAGAGTGTCTTTGGAAGGCCGAGAGCAAGATCCTTGGTGCATAACATTTCCATAGATTTGAAGTTGGGGTGGCCCAACCTCTTATGCCAAAGCTCCACTTGATTGAGCTCCTCCTTCACCATGTTCACACTTCCAAGAAAAACATTAGCATCTAGCTTAAAAAGCCTTCCTTGCTTGAATCCCTTTACAATGCAAGTAGTACTCATCATTATGGAGCAAACACCTTGCTTAAAATGGACATCTAAGCCATCATCCATCAATTGTCCTACACTCAACAAATTCTTAGTGAGTGTAGGAACATAGAGTACATTATCAAGATCTACTCTTTTAGAGGATCCAAGACTTAAGGGAATAGCTCCCACTCCATCTATTCTACATTCTTGATCACTTGTTGTTAGAATAGACTTTTTACAACCTACAAAAGGTACAAGAGTTGAGAAAAAATCCTTTTGGAATGTCATGTAGGAACTAGCCCCACTATCAATCCACCATGTGTCATTGGAGTAGCTCTTGGATGTTGATGTAGAAGCCATCAAGGATGAATCCACTTCATCCTCATCTTCCTCAAGAGTGAGGTTGCCTTGTTTGCTGTCTCCTTATG
Source organism: Diphasiastrum complanatum (assembly GCA_029204225.1). NCBI lineage: Eukaryota > Viridiplantae > Streptophyta > Lycopodiopsida > Lycopodiales > Lycopodiaceae > Diphasiastrum > Diphasiastrum complanatum. The sequence goes on along the minus strand of CM055111.1, from coordinate 6,639,930 downwards.
CATTCTTTTTCTTGTAACACTCGGCTGCAAAGTGTCCCTTCTTTCCACAAAAGAAGCACTTGAGTTTGGCTTTGTTCTTCTTTCCACCTTTGGAGCTTGATGATTGATCATCACTTTTGGTATCCTTTGTTGGATCTTCTTCTTTGACTTTGTCTTTCCTTTTCTTGACAAGTTGGCCTTCTCATCACCATCATTGAATTTCAAGGGTGCAATCTTTTGCTTGACATGAAGGATCCTACTCTCCTCGGCCACAAGCACACTATGGAGCTTGTCAATGGAAGGTAGTGCAGATTGAAAAGCAAAGCTTTGTACAATATTGGAGAACTCCTCTCCAAGACCATTCTAAATGATTTGAACAAGTTCATCATCATGAATACCCTCACTAATGACGAAAAGTTCTTTGTTGAGAGATTTTATTTGGTACAGATCATGGCACACATAAGAGATCCTATAATAGTAAGGATACTCATGCATCTGCTACTTTTTTTGAATTGTTTGAGGACACTGGTCCTTTGTCAATTTGAGACTTGGTTCCATTGTGAGAAACTTACTTGCAATTAATCAGATTATATCTGACTAACATATTGTAGATGTACCGTTGTTGAGTAATGTGGATTTGAATACCAAGGCAGAAATGAGCTTCGTCCAGATTGGTCATGTCGAATTCGAAAGATTCTAGAGCAGATGACATCCATGGGTTCAGTGATTCATGATTCTGATGCTGTCATGGCCTTGCTTTCAAGGGCACCCTCTTGTGAAAACTAGATAATGATGATTTCCACTCATTCTGATTTAACCTTGTCAAGAGTCATTGTTATGTTGTTGTAGGAGGAGACATGAAGAAATGGAGCATCCTCGTCCTCCATAATGACTCCCAAGGCTTGTTTTCAAAGAAGAATAAGAAGAAAAAGGCAGACAAGCAAAGCAAAAATGACAACATGAAAATAGTCGCAGAAACAAAATGCGACCCAAAATCTGCAACCTGCTCAAAACAAGAAGAAACTACTCTACAAATACTGCAAACGAACCAACCATGAGATCTAGGACTGCGTATCCTAAAGTTTAACAACAACAAGAAGAAGCAACAAGATCAAAAGGCCAATACAGCCAACATAAAGTAGAACGTCGAAGACAACAATGAGCAAGAAGCCTTCATGGTGAACCATGACCATGTCGATCGATCAGAGGAATGGTTCCTTGATTTTGGGGCAATGCAGCATATGACGAGCTGTCAAAAATGGTTTACAAACTATTCAATCTACAACACCAAAAGATTTGTTCACCTTGGCGACAACAGCTCACATGAAATCAAAGGTGAAGGTGTTGTTAGGCTTCCTTAATGGACTATAAAAAATGATATCAAATGTATTGTATGTCCCGAATCTAATGATAAATATGTTGTCAGTCAGTCATCACTGATTTGGGTGTCAATGTCTTATTGGCATGCAGTGACTCGTTGTTATGGACCCATGTCAGTGTGCACAACTATCGCGTGTCGTTGGCCATGCGTGACTCCTATGGACGGAGATGACCTCACCTGGACTATGTATATAGAGGTGGATCTCCATGAGCTTGGCATTCATTCTCTCCTGGAGAATGAAGAGCTCTTTCGTTGGTGGTCAAGTCAGGACGATTATCTAGGCCTCAGGATGTAGGTAGGCGAGGGTCGAAGGTAAGGCTTGGTGGTATGGGACACCATGGCTTACATGAGATCTGAGCTTGTTTGATGATGGTCTATAGCTCTAGTGCATGGGGGTGTGGTGGCAGTACCTATATGGTTGGGCGATAACATAGCGTTCGTCACCTGTTTGTGCTTTAGCAATGACCGACACGACTATGGGGATTATAACATTTGGCATCAGAGCCACCGATCATTGTGAATAAGGTGTAATCGCTCTTACTTATGTTTTTGGTAGGTTCAAGGCTTTGGCTGATGTTTTTTTTTGAAGGATTAGTTGAATTCGTTGGATCGAACTGAACAACTTTGCTTTTTGGTTCGTCTCAATCCAAGGTCATTTTGATAGAAAACGAGCCACCTTTGTTAGCTATGGTGGAAGTTTGTCGGTTTTCTATCTTTTTACAATTTTTAAAATTTCAGAAACCTATTTTGTTTGCCTTGGTTTTAAGACTCGGAAGTTGAAATTTTGTTTTGCAATTCTAAAAAATTTTCTTGCAATTTCTTTTTTGAAATTTTGTTAATTTTACGGGCACCCACACCCGTGCGCACGACGTTGGTACATCTCTCTAGATTTGTTGTAGGTGGATAGTAGCCGCAGGCAACACATTAGTTTCTTTCTGGAGAGAGGAGCTTGAGGAAGGATGTAATCCTTGATATCTTGTACTTTGTAAAGTACATGTTCTGACTTCACACATTACTCTATGTGGGAGTGAGTTTAAATTTTAAGTTTGAAAGTTTGGAAGTTCCAACTTGAAGCAAACTGTTTCTGGTTGAACATAAGTTCAAAGTAATTAACTTGTTTTGTACTTGAAAAGTACATAATTAGTTTTTTCCTATCTTTAAATTGCAAAAGTTTGCAAAGCTTTTTCTATGGCTTGTAGGTTGAACACAAACTCAAAGTTTTAACTCAAACTCTTGCAAATTGTAAAACTTTGTAACATGATGTGTACTTTTAAAAGTACATTAAACAAAAGTTTATCTGCAATCTAAGTTTGTAACTTAACTTTTTGTTGCAAAGTTTATTTTTGCAAGATTGAATACTCAAAGCGTCATTAGCTCCAATATATCTACCAAATGGAGAGTGGTAGTTGCATTTAATAGTTGATGCGAAACTTAGAGTCTTTCTTCATAGGATTATGTTTCAAGTCCTTCCTCTCAAATGTAAATATGGAAGCAACGTGGAATAAGGTCTTAGCAAGTGTGTATAATGAGAGACCTAGTTGATTGCAAAACTTCAAAATGACCTCATTGTTGAGTTTGAAAAAATGTTCCACTCCATATTCAAATCACACCACCCCTATAAAGGTTATGCTTAATGATTTCACCTTCCAGAATGAGACTATTAGTTGACTTGGGACGTCACTTGAACTCTAATTTTAATGACATTTGATTTAAGTATAAATGCTATGGTTTTTTTGACAACTTTGCCAAGTTGACTTGTTGAGACATGTTCCCTCGTTGATAGCAAAAGTTTTTTTGTTTTGTTTTTTGCTCTTAATGCAAACCTTGTTTAGGCTATTTCTTCATGTATTTATATGAATTCATAGTAAAAGTACATTGTTTTAAAGACAAGGAAAATTTACTTCAAGAAAGTAAGAAAGCTTCAACACGATTTTCATAATCTTAAAAAAAGTAATTTTTAAAATTTACTCGAGGCTAATACATACCATGTGGTGGCTTGGGGATATGACCCATCCATTACTGATGATCTGTTTAATCATAGGAATTATGGCATGTAAAAAAGTGATTCTATTTCCACTAAGTATCCTACATGACTAAGATCGTACCAATAAATATAAGGGTATTAAACTTTTCCATGTGTAAAAGAGAAAATTTCTAAAATTTACTCGAGGCTAATACATATCATGTGGTGGCTAGGGGATATGACCAATCCATTGATGATGATTTGTTTAATCATATACGAATTATGGCATGTAAAAAAGTGATTCTATTTCCTCTAAGTATTCGACATGACTAAGATTGTACAATAAATATAAGGGGATTGAACTTTTCCCTGAAAAATGTCCTCTCAAAGATATTCTCAATATGATTAATAATAAAAATACCATTCTCTAATTTCAAAGAAACTTCAAGTTTTCTATTTTTCATTTCACCTATTTATTTATGAATATAGCTCAACTAATACAAGTGGTGGAGAAGCTATATTGATTCCTATAAATTTTTACACCTTAAGAATATATCAATTATTGAAATTTGGAATAAAGAACTTCACTTTCATGTAGTCAATGTCTATGCTCATAAAATTTTCTTAAGAAAGAATCGAATTTTGGGACATTATTTCTACTTGTGACATTGAAATCCACTTTATGATGATCTCTAAATGACATGTCTAAATGTAACAATGCAATGACAAGAGCTAGAATTTTTGTTTTTGTATTTTCTTTCCAATAAATTGAAAGTGGTTGATCTAACAACTCAATGCCATCCTAGAATACATACTTGCTTCATTGGCAAACAAGCAAGAGAGATGAGAGTTTTTATATGCATATAAAGATGCATATTGGATCATACATAATAGTCAAGACTGTATTGTGATAGTATTTATGATTTTTATGAAAGATTTTTTATTAGATATTTTTATGAAAAAGATTTTGTATATGTGAAACCACTTTCTCATTGCTAAAAGGTCTCAATTATAAAAAGAGTCTTTGTAAGGAAAATATGATAACTAAACCAAAGTTTTGTTTTTCTTTAAGTAAAAGATAAATTTAGAGACGTAAAACAGTTGATATTTCATCTCAATGCATTGTTTGTTGGCCAACAAATAAAAACTAGACAAGAAAAAATTCAACTCTCTCTCTCTCTCTCCTTCAGCCCTGCTCTACTGGTGCTTTTCTTTACGGTTGTTGTTGTTGAAGAGGAATACTCTTGAATGCTACTGGAAGTACAATCGTGTGAACGATACTGCAACCTAAGGTGAGAACGCTATGAAGAATGAAGGTTTTGTGCTGTACTTTACGATTAGAATGAACGTTTACAACTTGTTGTGATTACCGTTGTGTAGTAGCAAGTTTTGGCTTGCAAAACTGTGATTCGGCATTCTTACAAGCAAGCGCTACCTCAAGGAGCAGAAGTGGGCACCTGTACAGGTATTTTTTCTTTCACTGATTGATTTATAGTTGTCGTTGGACAACGATCCAGGTGTATACTGAAAGTATCACTGATTATGTGTGATTAGTAGTCGCTGACTAGCGCTATCTGTGTAGTGGAATGGGCCGCTGGCCAACGCTGCTTTCTGAGTATTAAATCCATATTGATACTGCGATGAAGCATGGCCTTGCATGCATGCATTATTCCACACTTTTTACAATATATAAGGATGGAAAAAGTGTGATGGACCGCTGTCTTTACTTATGGATTCCAGTGATTACAATGATGAATGCTTATATGTGATTGATAAGAGCATTCCTGCTATTCCATTGGCTATTACTTGCTATAATTGGTTGCTCTGGATGATTGCTACGGTTGTATGATACAAACTATGATGATTGTTGCCTCTGATAAGGAATAGATTGGCTTCTAAGAGTGTAACTTGAAGACTGCTTGGTTTGATTGTTTCTTTGAGAAGACGTATACACAGAACATGATTATCGATATGCTGTGGATGTTGTGGGGAAGGAACTACTCTTGAATAAGCTCAATGATAAGTTAATAATTTACGACAAAATGATGGGTTAACTATTGTTAACGACTATGAGGGTGACAGAAGTACTTTACGCTTAACACAATACTTTCGGTTTGAATCTTCTAGCACATAGGTGATTTGTTAAAACAGCTGAAGATGGATAATTCACAAGAGATGACGTCGTCTATCATTCAGGTATGATGCTATACGAAACTGCACCAATACGGTGGATAGACTTATTTGTTACTACAAGAAGTCTTATCCATGCATGATTATACTGAAATTCCTTCCTCCAAAGGTAATAACTAATATTGATTAGAATGGTCTAATCTTATGTACGTTAAAAATAGACATGAACTTGTATCTGTAATTAAATTCGCTTGCACCCGATGTCCCAGTGTTGTTTGTAAGGTCACGTACTCATATAGAGCTTGACAATTGTACACTTGAATGGCATGGATTTGCCCAAGTTGTTTGATGTTTGGGCTCTCGGAAAACAGTTACGGGATATCCATGGGAGCTAGTATAGAACGGAAGTGCTCTAGTACCTAACGCTGTGACCATAGTCATATCTCTGTCCATCAGTATAGTGAAGTATAGTTGCTTACATGGAAAATGTAAATGTGAACCTAATACATGTCTTTTGCTCTTGTACTGATCGGTATGGCTTATGCCCTGATACGGCTTCGTTAAAGAGCAGAATGTATTGCTTAATAATGAAGTGAATGATTGGGAAGATTGGACGTACTTTTCATAAATGCAATCTAGCTGATAAAGTAGTGAATCTTGTTTCGGACATGGATAACAACTGATGCTCAGCTATGACACATGTCTTCCTCACGCGACTAACTTGTGCGGTTTTGTTGTGTGGGATGGTGGCAGGTAACAGCTGGGTGTCTTAGAACTTGCTTCGCTTTATGGTACTCTATACTGTTATACTTTATACAGCTATATTTTTACCTGTTATGCTATAAATTGAAGGGTTCAAAGTGTTTGGTCTTGACTTGTCAAGAGGGACTATGTGAAATCTTGTTACTCTCTCTCTCTTCCTACATTGTCTACATCTTTGATTCGAGGAGAGGACTCAACTTTTAAGTGGATGTGTCTATTTTCTCAGCATCCTCGTCTTCATACATCTTGGATTCATCAAAGATAACATCATGGCTTACATGGATTTTGTTTTCCACTGGATCAAAACATCTATAGCTCTTCACACGATCATCATATCCTAGGAATATACACTTGATAGCTTTTACATCAAGTTTACGTCTCTCTTCCTTAGGAATGTGTACAAAAGCCTTACATCCAAAGATTCGCAAGTGGTTCACTTTTGGCTTCTTCTTCGTGAATGCTTCCTCGGGTATTATCTTTGGTATGGCAATGATAGAACTTCTATTTTGAAGATAGATTGTCGTACTGCATGCTTCTGACCAAAAATCTTTTGGTAGTTTCATCTCAGCTAGCATAGATCTGGCACTTTCCACAATCGTACGATTCGTGCGCTCAGCTACACCATTGAGAGCAGGAGTATGAGCTTGCGTAAATTGTCTCTTGATCCCACCTTTATTACAAAGATCATTGAAGTCATTAGACTTGTACTCACCTCCACTATCTGATCTTAGGACTTTGATCTTCCTACCTGTCTGATTTTCAACCAATGCTTTGAAGCTCTTGAAATTGTCAAATGCATCCGATTTCTTCTTCAAGAAGTAGATCCACGTCTTATGTGACATATCATCAATAAAGGTCATGAAATAGAAGGCTTTATCTAAGGACATAGTCCTTATAGGCCTGCATAAATCTGTGTGGATTAAATCCATGATGTTCTTTCCCTTGCAACACCACCTTTATTGAACTTCTCTCGATGTTGCTTCCCATATACACATGATTCACACATTGATTTTTTAAGTGGTCTTCTATGGTAGGCAATCATGTTACCATCTCCAATTTTCTCATCAAACTGAGGCTTCCTAAGCTCAAGTGACCAAGCCTCTTATGCCATAACTCAGTTTGCGGTGGAATGGACGAGACAAGTCCATGTTGCCCCTTGATTGTAGCATTCAACCTGTACAATTTAGTATTGGGCTCTCTTACTCCATCCGCAATAACTTTGAACTTTTGGTTCACATCCTTCACAAAGCAACGATCATGGGCAAATTCTACTTTCAACTTTTGATCAATGCTGACCTACTGGTTTGGAGTTAACATTTTGCACTTGTTTTTCCTTGAGCTTAGCAAGAAATCTTATGGCCTCCACCCCCATCATCCAACCAGCTAAAAAGTTGATGCATTATATCGTGAGTTATGAGTTATAATATAGTGCTTCATGAGTTATCTGACTCAGTTGTAGAAGATGATGAATGCTCTTTTAATAGGTCTGCATTCAGCATGTCTGTGTCTACTGCCTTCAACTGTTCTTGCAGTGATTTAATTTTCAATTGATTCAAGCAATGGTCTTGCTCTCTCCAAAGTTTCCAACTATTTAAATGAAAGCTCTTTTCATAGATCTGCATTTATTAGACTTGCAAATGCATGGTCTTTATGATTGCAGGTTAGTCTTCTCACTGATAGTGGTATAACAAAAGGCAATTTACGCCTTCGTATTGATTACGAGCAGCCACTAAAAAAGGTATTTGCAGCCTTCACTTGGCTATTTTTTGGGGTTATGTATCATGGGGAAGTTATTTTCTATGTTGTAGCTTGTAACATGGAATGTAGAAAATTATTTGTGGACTAGTGATCAAGTCCTTTAGTAGTGAACTTGTTATGAACACTAGATTCTTGATTATTTGTAACTGTTGTAATAGATAAGGGTTGCTCCTATGCAGATCTGTGCTGTTAAGGGGGTCACGCTTCTTTAGCGAGCCTTCTAATTTCATTTTTTGGTCTCAAGCCTACTTGTGCTTGTCTTTGGATCTTGAGGGCACGATGGGCGAAGGACAAGGTACTCGTATGACTATAGAAACTTGTGTGTCTCCAGCTCAATCATTTGTAGAGAGTTTGAGAGTTAACGAAGAGGAAGAGGCATTGTGGAGAGAATATCTGGTCCACTTGCAGAAAAATCAAAAATTTTGGGCACCCTATAATAGAAACTCTACAACATGGGGCTTTTATGTATTGAATGAGCCCAACGTTGAAGTAGATGTCACATGTCCTCAGACTATGTGATGTTTCATATGTCACTCTGTAGAACAGGCTCAGAGTAGTACACATAGTACCACACAATCTAGGAAGGGAATTATGAACTACAATTTGACAAATGGAGTAACTGCTATGAGGAAACATGTGGCTAATGAGCATGCCAAAACATTGTATAGGTATGAGATAGTGAGGAAGTCCATAGAAGCGGAAGAGATAGAGGGTCAAAGTAAGTCTAAGAAGAGAAAGACAACTACACCTTCTGCTATCACAGAGTTTTTTGGTAGCCAAAATCCTTACAAGAAAGACGATCCAGCCCAACAACGATTCCTTGAAGATCTAGTCCTTATATTACCAAGGGCTATAGACCACTTTCTAGTGTAGAAAACCCATGGCTTCGCCGATTGGTGATGAGGCAATGTGGTAAAGTAATTTTTCCTTCTCGCAAACAGCTTGTTGATGATGTCATCCCTTCCATGGTGTCAAAGACAATGGAGCGATATGTACTCCCCTCCCTTGCTAGTTGTATGACAGCAATAGCCTCCTTTGATTTGTGGATGTCTCGAGCTGGATTTGATACTTTAGCTCTTGTCATCAATTTTATAGACAATTCTTGGGTTCCTCGCCATATAACGGTTGGGTTATTTGAGGTTCGTGACAGAACAGTGGCAGCTATGGCTAGGAAAGTGAAGGAGCTCCTAGCTTCCTTCAATCTCATCGACAAAATTGTGGCATATGTGAAGGATGAAGGTGCCAACCTAGGTACACTTACCGTTGCTCTCACCTCCATCGTATCTTGTGTGCCTTTGCAGCTTTTACATCTATATGAGGGGACCTGTTTTGGTCATGCAATGTCAAAGGCATGCCAATATGTGACAAATGATGCAAAGGTTTGTGTGGGCATGAAGGAGGTAAGTTTGAAGGATGCACAAGCTGCCCTTCAAAAGACAATCACTTGGACCAAGAAATCTGACAAAGGTAGACAAGAGTGGGCAAAGGCATGCAAGGATGCAGAGCTGTGACTCTTGGGTTCATCTATCCATTGGTGCACTATATTTGTGATATCTTACAATCTTGTGTGTAGAATGCTTATTTTATGTTATTTTCAAATCCACACGTGTGAAATACAGTAGCTTACTGTTTTTGTACTGACAACAAATTCATCATATCATATGTTTGATGTTTGTTCAAGTTCTTATGAGTTTGCATCTTATTGATGTTTGATTTTTCTACATTGGCAACATTGGTCACGAGTTGATCTATTTCTGACCAAAGAACAGGTTATGGATTTGGATCTTAATTGATTCCAAATTTTTCACATGGTATCAGAGGTTGTGTTGCAGGTTATGAAAGGATCAAGCACATCTATCAAGGATTTGGAGGAGATATCAATGCTAGAGCATGCTAGATTGACTTCTACCCAAAAATCGAGTTTCTTGCATATTTAGATTGGATCTTTTGTAGATCAAAACTCATTTTAGGTCTATGAACTTGAGGAATTCCAATTTCACACCATACTTACTGGAAATAGCTGATTTTTATGCATTAGGAAAGTCTCACTTGAGGCTACAAGATTCTATATCAAGCTATAGGCAATTGCATGGAGAATTTGAAATAATCAATTTTTTGTGATTTTGTCAAAACCCTAATTTTGATTGGATCTCTATTTTGTGAGGTTATCGAACTTCATTAAAGTGTGTTTCAATCTTAGGAGGTGGCAAGAGTCATTAGATTGAGGATAGATCATAGGTTGATGAAGATTTCTACATTCTATGTGTTGATTTTCTAGATATAAGTGCTAGAAGAGAATTGAGAGATTCCATATCTTTGTGATTTTTTTTTGAAAACATTTGTTGTATTTCAAAAGAGTGCTTTGTGCATTGGAACAAGTTGAAAGAGAAGGATCAAATCATTGCAACATGGCTACATCAAGTGGATACATGTTGGAAGGCAATGATAGGCTTACCTCAAGCATCTATTCATTGTGGAAAGTGAGGATATAATCACTTCTTGAGATGAATGATGTTTTGGATATTGTTGCAGGTTTGGAGGAGAGGCCAGCAACACAACAAGAATAATTGAGGTATGACAATAGAGCTAAAAGAGCTCTACACATGATAAAGATGAATGTTACGTGGGAAAAGACACATTCTCTCTCTCTCTCTCTCTCTCTCTCTCTCTCTCTCTCTCTCTCTCTCTCTCTCTCTCTCTCTCTCTCTCTCTCTCTCTCTCTCTCTCTCTCTCTCTCTCTCTCTCTCTCTCTCTTATCTCACTTCATGCTTATACATGAGTTCTCTTGGGTTTATCTATGCATTGGTGCACTATATTTGTGATATTTTGCAATCTTGTGTAGAATGCTTATTTTATGTTATTTTCAGATCCACACGTGTGAAATATAATAGCTTACTGTTTTTGTATGGACAACAATTATATCATATGTTTGATGTTTGATCAGATTCTTATATCTATTTCATAGAGTAGATGTTCATTTTTCTACATTGGCAACGTTGGTAGAGTTGATCTAGTTCTAATCAAAGGTCAGGTTATGGATTTGGATCTTAATTGATCCCAAATCCTTTACAACTTATAGTAGCTTCACCTATTTTGTATTTTTTCAATTTATATTTTACAATACGTTGTAGTTTACGATGAAATCGTATGTAATACACTTAAAGCTAATAATTCTACTTAAAAGCAGATTATCGAGCAGTTGGCACCTCAACCCACTTGGTGCAACGTTTTGTTCAAGGATGACAAGAAGGCTCTAATGGAATACTTCTGTGCTCCTCGGTACCTACGTGTAGACCCCCGGTTCCTGCCAATTCCATGACGTGATCCATGGTTGGAACAACATGATGCCAGTGCACAATCCAACTAGCCAATAATTCAAAACTCCAGGGGCTGGACAAATCAAGTGAATTTTTAGTATGCCTTGGAGCAATACTTCACCAAGCATCACCACTCAGTTGACTCCATGATGTGCCAAGTGGCCCTAAATTGTAAGGAACTCTCTGTTTCTAAATTCTATCAAGTTTCATTGGGAGCGATCCTTGGGTTCCTTCTTTTTTGACCCCAACACTCCTTGCCCTAGTTTAAAATGCCAAGCCCAGTTAACCATGGCAAGAATTTATTATAGAGTGGCAGTGACAGCGTCTTAGCATGCAACACGAGTGGAGGAGTGGCAACGCACTCAATAGTTGCCCCGTATCTCACATGTGTTTGGGCCACTCAAGGATGAAACCACTCTACAGGCCTAAGATATGAAAGGCTACGACAAACTCATTTAGGAAATCCGGAAACACAATGAAGATCTGGATGCCAAGCTGCAAAAATCACTTTCCAAGTGAATTGCCATGGGACTGGCAACCAAATAGCAGTGGGGGAGTGTGGGGGCTGAAATACAAGGCCTAAGGGGCATTTCAATGGAGCCCAGGAGAGTTCAAGAAAGGAGCACCTTGCAAGGAAGGAGCCTTGTACATAATTACTGTTGTTTTTAATTAATGGGCCAAGCATGGCATCCTATGTGTATAAGTCCATCTTGAAGAGCCCATCTCTAGTTACATTAGCAACCAATCCCACATTCCATGCAAGGAGCAAGCACATAGAGATTGCTCACCATTTTGTGAGGGAAAAGGTTCAAGCAAAGGAGATCAAGCTACATCATGTGTCTTCTTCAGATTGCCTTGCTGATCTACTCACCAAAGCCTTGCCAAAGGCTTCATTTATCAAGTTAAGATCAACCTTAGGAGTTGTAGATAGATGTACTATAGTTGTATCATGTAAAAACTGAGGAGTGTTAGAATTTAGCAATTTTCACATGGTTTTTGATGTATTTTTGACATCTATGTGGATCCACACGTATGAGGACCTATCCACACATGTGAAATGACACACGTGTGTTGGAGAGAGGGAGAGTAGCGAGAGTTGAGAAAGGTGTCATATGTTAGAAACAAAAAAAGAATTTTAGCTCAGAGGGGTAAGACGAACATGATCGAGAAACGAAACACGAACAAGAAACGAACTCGAACGAGAAACAAACTCGAACAAAAATTGTTCGTGCGCAGCGGAACGAGCTATGCGACTCTCTTCGAAAGCATGACTACGCCTATTAGAATGAACAGAACATTAGTGATGGAAATCATGGTCATTCTTGATTACATAGCCGAACATTAATAAACGAAGCACCAGAAGAATAATTTGTCGCGAATAGCTAGACAAATTATGTGTCGCGAATGATTCGCGAAGAGCTAGACACTACTCGACTGATAATTAGTCGCGAAACATTCGCGAAATACAAGACTAAATGTTAGTTGTCTATTACCAGAAAGAGCAACTAGAAGGATCAGACAGAATGAATAATAAGCATAGCAATATTAACACAAATCTGAATGCAGAACAAAGAACTTTATCAGATTAAATATATCACATATACATGTCAATAATGCGGTAGAGCACAAGACAGTAGCAGACAAAACTGCATGCCCTACGAAGCTTATTCAAACTATAAATGAATGAAATCTTATTGCTGACCAATTAAAGAATCAATGCATAGAGCATCTATTTCTTGTCTATCTCTGATAAGCTTCTCTTCTTCGTTCTCTCTCACTTACTAACCTCTTAATGAATACGCAAATGGTATTTAATATATACATAATGTTACATGTGTGTAGATGAAGAAAGTACAAGGTGGATGTGTTGTTTGTAGAAGATCGTGGGTGGCTGCAGTCGTCGTCCAGTTTGTTAGCGCAGCTGCATGAGCGTGAAGAGGGTGTGACGTCAGTCTTTGCTTTTCGTCTTTTCATCGCCTGTCAGAATTTGCATGTGAATGCGAGTAAATATGCAGCATAATTATTAAGATGTTAATCTGAATCCTTGTTGAGAACCTTGCCCTTGATGTAGTGATATCTGATTTCAATGTGCTTACTCCTAGAGTGAAATCTAGGGTTGGCCGATAAGGCAATAGCACTCTGATTATCACAAAAGAAAATCGCCTGTGAGAATTTGCATGTGCACACGTGTGAAATGACACTTGTAATATTCAGATTCATTTTGATTAGCTTTCATTTGAGTCTAATATGACATCTCCTAAATTATAGGAATTAGGTCCTAGATTGTAGGAATCTAGAAGGTCAACACAAACCACCAATGGATGATGTGGCAAACTTGATAGATCTTATCCAAAGTGGATGTGGATGAGTACAATGAGCTGTCCCACACGTGCTGGATGCAGCTTAGAGAGAGATTATGATGATTTTGTCCTTGATCCATGATGGATCCATTATTGAGCCAATGATGAGAAACATTGGTTTGTGAAGCAATCTTGGCGTTTACACTCTCTTAAGCACTTTCTTTGTGAATGTATGCTAAGAAAATTATTAGTAAACTATTTCTCTGTTATCAGGCTGTACAGTAGCTATACTTCACATGTGTGAAGCCGTGGGTCATCACTTTTTATTGTTCTTGCTTGGAAACACAAAGATTGTCAAGTAGAAGCTAGATTTGGAAGCTAGTCTTGATATAGGTGATCATTTGTAGATCGAATTCAGTCCTTTACTATAAAATTTGATAGTTGATAGAGCAGCATCTAGTGTTGTCAAGGAAACCAATATTCATGACACCATCTGGGCAATTCGTCGAATTAAACCAAGCAGTAGGGTCACTTGTATGGAATGGTTGTGAAAAATGCAAAAATAAGCTTGGTAGAGGCCAAAAATCTTGTATATAGATAAACACACATGTGTGGAGCCTGTTCCCACGTGTGAAAATAATGTACTTGTCATGTACCATAATCATATAGGTTGTACATATGATTTAATTCAAGTTCTAGTGGCTAAAAAGGCCAAAAACTAGTTTTCTAGACATATGACACATGGCATCAATCTATTGATTGCATGAGCCACATCCTTTGGTTAGGTGTCATATCACATGTGTAGAGGACATCTCACATGTGTGGAATAAGCTGAAGTAGGCGAATTTTGACTTCTAGAAGATTTCCAAGTAGATCTCCATATAGAAGGAAAATGGAACAAAAGTGCTCAAAATAGAAGATTTTGTCCAAGTGTCAGTTTTGCATGATGAATCATCATATGACAAAGCACCTTCACACATGTGGGATCAGAGGGATGATCAGTACCACGAGCTCTCACTTATTGTATATATAGAGCCACATTTGGCCATAATCAATGTGAGACACCAATCTTGGTTTTGGAAACAATTTTGAGTGATTCTCTCCATTTGCCTACATTTGTTTTGACTGTTTTGAGGTTCTATCAATGTGTACTTGATTTTCAGGTTGGAGTCCGTACTCAGACAGTGTTTCACACGTGTGAAACCAGAAAGTACACTTACCTTCAAATAATGATTGTTCTTGTTAGGATTTTGTGTCTAGAATTGATCTAGATTGATCTTAATCTGAAGTAGATTGATAAATCAAGTAATCTGACAACCAATCCCTCATGAGGATCAGATTAGGATCCACTCTTGGTCCTTTTTGTATTTTTTGCGCAATGGTTTGGATTTGGATTGGGCAAGTGTAAAAAATAGATCAAGAATAGCTCAAAGGGAGTTTCTGTACCTTGTCTTTTTGGGAATGCAGCAACGGACAGGTGGAAATAAAAAACAATTCATGTGGTTCTGTAATGACAATGTGGACCATACGTGGACACCATGCACATCAATTGTGTGTGGAAGTCCTAAAATACCTACGATATGGCTTGTACAAAAGGGAACTAGCTTACAACCTGAGGAGCAAGAGATGTTACAAAGAGCTGGATTTGTTCTTCCTCATGCTCAAGGACTTGATGTTCCAGAAGATAGAATTCCAACTAATGAGGGAGAGGATATTCCTGAGAGTAGCTAGGGAAGGACCCATGTACGTACAGGGATATCAAATTTGGCCCTCAAGAAAATAGATTTGGCTGTAGGAAAGTACCCGGAACCCTGTATCACGACAATAACACAAACCATAATCCTTTGTTAGTTGAAGATATTGCAAAATTCATTTTGCAATCTTCCAATGTGTCGAGCCAAGATTCGTGCTTGAATCTATTTGCCAAAATCCTATCAGTCACCATAATTAAATGGTTTGAGCACGAGATTTTCAAAATAGAAACAAAAAATTCAATCCAAAGAGACATAGCCTACGATGTGAGCATATCTGAGCATCCCTCTTGTACATGTGAAGATTTTTAGTGGCGGCAAAGGACTGGAAAATCTTACCTTGCATGCAAGCACATGTACTACATTCTCTTATGTGTGCTTGGGCTAGACATGAATCACAATATGTGTATTCATGAAGCTTAGTTTGAGAAAAAAGGCTTATTGCACATGCTTTCTCGCAAACATAGCTTCGCATGTAGTTGAGCTAAGTATTGAGTAAAAGTCATTTGTGTTGGGTTATTTTAGATAATTCCATGGCATCAAGACATTATTATATGATATAGTTATTTTTGTTAACAATATGGATTTAAGAGTCTTGGTTCTATTATGTGAATATTCCCATTTATTTGACAAAGTCAAAGCCAAAATTGCACATGAAGACTAATGTTTATCAGATGATATACCTAGTTTATATAGACAGTACTTGAAACATATTCAAAATCAAGATAAAATATGAAACATGCATCACAACATAAGAATATGCCATGAGGGATCACTTTTTCACTTTACAATATTCCATAAAGAAATCTCCACCTCACAAGCTCGCTCACAATTTTGAAAAAGCTTGCTCAACAAAGCTCACTCGAACTTCACACTCATGGAAAGATCATTATCCTTGTATTGTATGTTGATGATGTTTTTTTAAGTGGAAATGATCTAGATGGAATAAGAGATGTAAAAAATGCTTTATCTAAAGAGTTTAAAATGTTAGATCTCAATCTATTGAACTTCATTCTAGGAATAGAAGTCATAAGAGGATTGGATTTTAGCTTCATTTGTCAATCTAAGTATGCTACATCCATTCTAGATAGATTTGGAATGAAGAATTGTAAAGGCATTAAGAGTCCAATGGAGCAACATGTAAAAGCATCTATTGATGTCCACATCATGAATTGAGAAAGACCACGACAATAACACTGGGAGAAGTACTGCCGATCTATCAAGATCAATATCAACTAGTCTTATCATGGAATCCTTTGATGGATGGTGTCGACTCTCCATTTGTCAAAGAACAAGGTTATCAAGAATGGCCACCAGACCCATATGGTTATTATTGAAAATATGGCAAGTCCATATTCTTGTTGATCGTCAACGAATAAAGCCTTAGATTTTACGTAAGCGAACTCACATCTATGATTTTTCTGTAGCATAACAGAATATACATCTATATATACCTATGCTCTCTACAATTTTGACAATGCTAGCAACTCGTCATCAACAAATGCTACAATCCCAAGAACCAATCAAAGGCAGCACCTATTTGGCAGCAGGGCATGTTGTCCGATTCTGGAAATGACATATAATATTCCAAAATATGGCAAGAGGCTCCTACAAAAAGCTCAAACACTACATAAATGAAGTAAAGAGTCGAAAACATTAGAAACAAGCGACCAGTTGGCATCCTGTGTGTGTGAGTCCAACATTGGACCTTAGGTTAATAAGTGCCATGGATCAAAAGTATCAATAAAACAAACTTTGCTTTTGTAAAGTTCTTTAGTTAGGAAACACAACTTCTCCTCAAAAGACACAAGGTGATCTTGACGGTCAAGATCATGACCCTAATTAAACTTCAATAGCCAATCAAAGTGAATGAGGCTCACCTCTCAAATCTATAAAAGAGGGCCATTTCCTTTGCATTTCATCAGCTTCCTATCTATCTTAATAAAGCTCAATGAGTTTCTCTCTCTCTCTCTCTCTCTCTCTCTCTCTCTCTCTCTCTCTCTCTCTCTCTCTCTCTCTCTCTCTCTCTCTCTCTCTCTCTCTCTCTCTCTCTCTCTCTCTCTCTCTCTCTCTCTCTCTCTCTCACACACACACACACACACACACACACACACACACACACACACATCATCTCTCTATTGCGACCCGATTCGGCTTGGTAATTGCAAAGTGGAGACTTGTGGATGCAATTGGAAGAGTATTCATAAGGTGAATTGCTACAAACTAAGGTAAGATTGCTATCAAATCTTTGGCATAATGCTCACCTATACGTGAATGTTTTAAGCTTGCTAGAATGCTTTATGTGTATAGCTCACATTTGTGATGGTAATTGTTAATTGGAGTAGAAGTTGTGCTTCTAAAGAAGCATATGAAGTGTCTACAGTTGGGCGTTGCTTCAACATTGCTCTCTATCAATCCACAAGGTATGATACTCAAATGTATACTGTTTTTATTGCCAAAAGACAACGATTGTCTACTTGTTGGTAGATCGCACTTCTACATGCATTCTTCACAGGTTTTGGAATGGCATTTGGTCTGCTGGCCAACGACTGGTTGTATGCTTGACCATCGCACTTTTGCAAGCAACTTTGATTGTTGTTTCCATAGATTTGTAAGTAGAATTTGGTGCCCTACCATTTAGATAGATGGTCGCCCATCAAGGTGCAATGGAC
The DNA here is from genome assembly GCA_029204225.1 of Diphasiastrum complanatum. Classification (NCBI taxonomy): domain Eukaryota; kingdom Viridiplantae; phylum Streptophyta; class Lycopodiopsida; order Lycopodiales; family Lycopodiaceae; genus Diphasiastrum; species Diphasiastrum complanatum. The sequence continues at coordinate 6,621,917 of CM055111.1, read as the reverse complement.
TGCCAGAATGATTGCTATTTTTTAAGGAATGATACCAAGACTTGCATGGTAATATGATCATGTTAGGGCCATTTTCGGCAGGGGGTTGGTCTAGCCAAAACGTCCTAAAAGGGTCAAGGGGCCCCACCTCTAATGGCCGTTCAGCCCTACGTGAGCAACAAAGGATTTGCCACTTCCAATCCTGATGGCCTTTTCTATTGCCTCGTGCTCCCCAACCGATGAGAGTTTTTCAGGCTCTCAAAGATACGGTTGCAAGGAGGGGGTGCTCGTACTTTTGGTGCAATGATTCACTAGCTTTCTAGAATTATGGTTCCGTAAAAACTTCTGATCGCTAATTTGCTAATGTCTCTTTCCCCATTGAATCCGGCTTACAGTTAGTAAAGATCTTACATGGGCTGGAAACCAATTTACTGTCTATGATGTCATGGGGTGCAAGTTAGACGCACCACCTTGTTTGATAAGCGGTAGTATTTTCGCCAACCGTCGGGTCTAGGTATTTCGCTAGACAGTACCAACAGTGGGTGTGACTAGTGTGACGCTTTGACCAAGGTGGTGTCTTTTAACCACAGATGGTGGACGACCCGATCTGGTGTTTCACAGAGGTCGGGTCCAATTAATACGCTTCATAATGGAAAAAACATAAGAAATACTTCAAAAACTTGACGATTCCATATAACCGTTTAATAAATCTAACTCAGCAAGATGTTAACTACCCAACTTACGGTTCTCTGTGTACAACACATTCTAAATCAGTACGAAACAAAGTTATTTACTTAACACTTTTCCTAAACCACTTGAAAATAGGCAATCATCGTTCTAATTAGCCATGCCGCATCTGTTTATAAAATATTACGATTCTGGACTAAATTTGAATTTGTGCTGAAAACGATTCACTATAATGCACAATCGACCCATACTCTATGACAATCCATTCACTAGTTAGGTACTTGCAATTATTGAACTCAAGCAAACAACATTCTCATTGCAAGCAAGTGATTCTGAGTTCGTACTACCGGTAAATCCACAAATACGCATCGACCTGATACTTCAATGTCTACTTGTTCAAGAAAAAGGATCACAATCATTTAGGTCCCAATAGGGACATGGCAAATGCGGAATTATTGAAATGATTAGGTCCTCATACAGTTACACAATGAATTCTTAGTATCCTATCATTCATTCAATGAGCGAAAGCAAGTACGGACGTCAAACACCCACATTCCAATTGAAAGCAAGTAAACATGAGAATAAAAATTGATGTGAGGCAAACCCATACCTCAATGTGAGAGAGAAACCCACTCACCCTCTCCCTCAAGCATAACATCACTCCCAAAACTACTTAACACCACTTCTCAAAATAGGTAACCACAAAGCCACTAACCTTTTTTCACAATATCATGCAATCACAATGATCAGCCCACCAAACAACCAATTGTAAGAAACCACGACCGTTCAATCAAACATACTATGTTTCACCACCCCACAATCTTGCACTTGGTACAAACCCTAACATCCCCATTCAAATAACCAGCATTGAGCAACTAATATTCACAATAACAAAGTGAACCTAGCCAACAAGCCCTCTCATTCAAACAAGCTCTCAACAACACTAACTCACAAATACACTAACATCCAAATACACTAACTTGCAAATACTCTAACACTCAACACACATTCACAAATACAAAGAGTTGGCTCCTTTTTATAGGAAAACCCAAGTGTCCCCCCTTCAAAATGAGGCTTTGCCAATTTTCATGCCCTTCAAGCCCTCTTTGCCATTTGTCCTCAACCCATTTGATAGTACACCTACTGGCCTCCATAAGAGAGCGGGGGAGTGGTGCATTCAAGGCTCTCTCCCAAAACTAGCCAAGATGCCATTCTTGTCAAAGGCTAGGGAGGCCATTCAAGTTTTCCCTTTTGTACACCCTAGAAGCCCAAAATGTCAATGGCTAGTGGGTGTACCTCCCTGCCTCCAAGGTGTTTTGGCATTTATTATCCAAATTTTGGGTGAGGCCCTTTTTCAACTCCTATTTTTAGTAGGCGGCCTTCATTTTTCTTTGAATACCTATGTTTCTGGCCTTTCTTCGATTTTTCAAGGGCCGTGCGCCTGCTGCTCATTTGTCTGGATTTTTGGCCTGTTGGGTAACCACTTGGCCCGCACATTTCGTTAATTGCCCGTAAATTGCCCAAACTTTGCCGTTAGGGCTTATGTGACTCCTTGACACTGAATCCATATTTCTCGGTCTCGTTTTTACCCGAAACTTTTCTTTCTCGATTTTTTCTTCTGTGGTTGACTTTTTCGGCATTCATGACTAGGGCTCCCACGACAACACGGTTTCCCTGAAAAATACACTGAGTGATCATATATTAGTAAAAATGGACTCAGTACATGGTGAGATTTTAGCACGATCATACCGGCTATTTTTTTACAACTGGCCTTTTTTTTGAAAAGCCGTAGAATATTTACCAGCCATTTCTAAGGCCGCAAAATTTGCTCTAGCCTCATTTAGGGCGGGTTGGGACCCAATTCTAGGTGGATCGGCACTTTTGGCTCGATCTTACAAAAATTGACCACAAAATATTTTTGACGGTTTTTTCGAAAAGTCAGTTTCTTACTTTTAAACTATGTCTAGCCACTTTAGGGACGGGCTGGGACCCAAATCTAATTCAAATTTGTGCCGATTTTTCTCTAATAACCGGGTTTTACATGCCGGTTTTTTCAATTATTGCAAACTTAAACTTCAATATTAGTCTGATTTTCCGTGCGGAAATATCGGCTAACAGATCATTAGTCATGCTGTGAACATATGTGCTTCATTTCGATGCTTCCTAAGGGATGTACAATCTACTCAAACACAACTAATGTAATCTTGCAGAGGGCCACCCACCAAGACTTTGGTTTGCCTCGTTAATAGGTTAAACAACTATTAATGGACATGTGAAACCGAATTGCTCATGTAAATTATCATTTCGTACGGTTTTTATAAGTGAAAGGCGGCCATAAAATAAGAAGGTTCTATCAAGCATTGCAAACATTAGTATCTTTGAGCATAATAATGATACGTCTTAGGGTCTGTTGAATTCAAATAAATAACTTGTATGGAATGGTTACATGGCATTCGAGGTGAATATAACCTTTGGTTAAACACTTATGATGAGTCACGCTTTCAACTCGCTTGACGAAACCTAATACGTTTCTTGAAATAAGATAATCATTAGTACCCAAAAAGGGTATTATTAACCCATCATTGCGCTATTATCAACCCATCATTGTCGTATTGGAATCATTAGTACCCAAAGAGGGTGTTTCACTTAACTATTTGGAGATGGGTAGCTCTCAAGAGATGTCTTCGCCTCGCATCCAGGTATGAAGTTGCATAACAACATTATGATTTGTCTTCTCACCCAAGTTTAGGGTTTATGCAAGCATGTCAAACGCATAAAGCAATACAGTTTACTCATGCATGGAAAACTCAAGGATAAGTTAAGATTGAATGTTTTCAAGGAGATAATCCTAAAGATATGTGTTTCGTATTTATTTGGATGAGGTGTAATGCTAATGGCACATTAAACATTGATAAACTTAAAGCGGCTGTTGTATGTGAGCTAATGATCACGCTATTTGGTTTATGATGAATAACCTTGCTAAATTCTTCTCTGGTGGCTCTCTACAGAACCAACTAAATGGGTTTTTCCTTTGGCTACATAACCTGCAAGAGATGTCGTTAAAGCCCTTGCTTCTGCCATAGAACTATCCAATGACCCTATTGCAAAGCTTCTAGCACACCTTGGCGATGCCGAGAACATCCACGAAATTGAACGCCTTTTAAAAAAGCCTATCTTCTCTACCTTACAGGACAAATACTTTCTAAATACAAGCAAGAAATCAGGGTTCTTCAATCTGAACAATCCGAGCTCGGTCATATCAGAAAGCGGCAACAAAAAAAGGAGATACTTTCCTAATAAAGGCAATGAGGGACAAAGCAGTAGTGGCAAAGAATATATTCCCATTAGAAAGCTGAATTTTCACCATGATTGATCCGTGTGTAGGAGGAAGTAGAAGAAATAAGATTACTAGAGGTCTGTGCGGCTAATGGTTAGAAGAGACAAAGGGAAGATGATTTTACATTTATGTTATTACCATAGGTGCTTTGAGAGTATAGATGTTAAACAACTTTATTCTTAGACTTTACTTCAAAGTTTTAATTATATTGATGAGATCTTTGAGCAAATTGTGTTTGGTTGGTCCTATATTTCGCGTTTGAAGCATGAATGGTCTTTCAAGTCTTCTGTGAGTTCGATGTTAATACAATTTGAAGAGTTTATTTCTGAAAGATTTGGGCATGTAATTTCTATGGATACTAGAATTATTAGTAGCAAATTTTCAAGGAATGACCTGAATAAAAGGCTTAGTTATATTCCTATATGTCAATCCAATATCAATGAGGCCGTTATTGAATTATATCAAGGATGGTTCAATTTGGCTAAAATGTTACCCATATATCAGAACATTGATCACGATACAACTATTGAACATGCCCTAATTTGCAAATTTGTTGTAACAAACTTCTTAAAGAAAACCAAAGGGCTGCATGGTAAAAGCGTAACAGGAAACAATTTAAGGAATGGCATTGATGAGCATAGTTGGATCACTACCAACTTATATGTGAATGGTGTGGATAAGGCCCAGCATAACATCTACTTTGTTAGAAACTTGGCTTTACAAAGGTTGTCTAGTCCAGACTTTGCCCCTTTTTCAGATGAAACATACCTTTGCTAGTAAGATATCAAAACACCTGATAGGAAATGAAGAGTTACATTTTTTACTTTGTATCTTTGAAGCACATAAAAATTCCTTCAGAGAGAGAGAGAGAGAGAGAGAGAGAGAGAGAGAGAGAGAGAGAGAGAGAGAGAGAGAGAGAGAGAGAGAGAGAGAGAGAGAGAGAGAGAGAGAGAGAGAGAGAGAGAGAGAGAGAGAACCCACCAACCATCTCGCAGTTAGCAAGGTATCTCAAGGGGTAGTTAGCATCCCTGAGATGGAGTGCTAACTACCTGCCAGGAGAAAATCAGCATTTTCTGGTAGTATTAACATAAGTCCAGAAAACACATTGTGTATGAAGACATTATTGGTGATCGCGTATAGTTTCTCTTTCATAATGCCATTCTTTTGAAAATCCATAACGATGTTATTTACTTCATTTACAAAAGCACTTTGTTCGCTACAACAATACATAGCAACAATAATCTGTGAGATGATAACTTTAAAAGAGTTAAAAACTGGTCTATTGGATGGCAGGTTATGAACTGGATATATGGAAAGAGAGGCTCCTTTCTTTTATCAAATTTTTTCATATAAAAACTCCCGACTCAAAATCAAAGGTAGTAGCAATATTCAAGTAATTAACAGTCTTGACAGTAACGTCCACAATTTTGATGCTCAAGTATTGCAAGGGATAAATCCACGTAGCATTATCATAGATATGAGGTTGTTCTTTATTAAAAAATAACAGTGCATCTAGATTGTTAATAAAACAATTATAGTCTATATACTGAAAGGTATTCTTAAAAACCTGTAAGTATTCCATTTTACCAAGTCTAGCAAGTCTCTTCATAAAGTGCAATTCATAGAATGACAAATACCAATTACACCAAGTAGGGGAACAGGCAAAGCCCATGGGATTACCACAAACTTGCCTCCAAGTCCTCTTACAAGTCTCACAATGGAGTTACCAATCAGTACAACATTCCATTGGCAGAGTTGATTTTGTCAATATAAGTCCACTTTTTAGCTGGTTTGTTTAACCATTTCCATTTAAATTTCCCATGGTTAGATTTCCATTTATAGGCAAGAGTTTAATTTTTACAATATTTGAATGCATACAAAATCGTCTTACGTATAACGGTTGTTAACCCATTAGGGCCATTAAGAGGGATGTTTTCATAACACCTAGAGATGTCGGTAGACCACATAGAAATGATTTTGCTTGGCACATCAAGGTAGAATTCAGTGGATGAGTTGCACTGCCAAAATAGGTTGGTATCCACATTTAGGATACTTTGATTTGTATTTGCCTTAAGGCCTGCACCCTCCATGAGGAGCAGAAACAGAATACCAAGAGTTCCTGCAAGAAATGTGGCCACCTTCAAAAGGTAGCAGTCATGTGTATTCGTAATCCATCATCTCTCTCTCTCTCTCTCTCTCTCTCTCTCTCTCTCTCTCTCTCTCTCTCTCTCTCTCTCTCTCTCTCTCTCTCTCTCTCTCTCTCTCTCTCTCTCTCTCTCTCTCTCTCTCTCTCTCTCTCTCTCTCTCTCTCTCACACACACACACACACACACACACACACACACACACACACACACACACACACACACATCATCATCATCATCTCTCTACTCCAATCTAGTTCGGCTTGGTAATTGCAAAGTGGAGACTTGTGAATGCAATTGGAAGAGTATTCGTAAGGAGAATTGCTACAAACCAAGGTAAGATTTCTATCAAATCTTTTGCAATAATGCTCACCTGTACTTGAATGTTTTAAGCTTGCTAGAATGATTTATGTGTATAGCTCACATTTGTGATAGTAATTGCTAATTGGGATAGAAGCTGTGCTTCTAAATAAGCATCTGAACTGTCTATGGTTGGGTGCTATTCAGCATTGCTCACGACCACTCCGTAAGGTATGATACTCAAACATATACTGTTTTCATTGCCAAAAGACAACGATTGCCTATTTGTTGGTAGATCGCACTTCTACATGCATTCTTTATAGGTTTTGGAACGACATTCGGTCTGTTGGCTAGTGATTAACTGTATGCTTGTCCATCGCACTTTTGCAAGCAACTTTGATTGCTGTTTGCATAGATTTGTGTTTGGAATTTGGCGCCCTACCATTAGGATAGATGGTCGCCCATCAAGATGCAATGGACTGCCAGAATAATTGCTGTTTTTTTGAGGAATGTTATCAAGACTTGCATGCTAATATGATCATTAGTCATGTTGTGAACATATGTACTGCTTCGTTTTGATGCTTCCTAATGGATGTACAATATTGTCAAAAACAACTTATGTAATCTTGCATAGGGCCACCCATTAAGACTTTGGTTTGCCTCGTTAATAGGTTAAACAACTGTTAATGGACATGTGAAACCGAATTGTTCATGTAAATTATCATCTCATACGGTTTTTATAAGTGAAAAGCGGATATAAAATAAGAAGGTTCTATCAAGCATTTCAAACATTAGTATCTTTGAGCATAATAATGATACGTCTTAGGGTTTGTTGAATTCAAACAAATAACTTGTATGGAATGGTTACATGGCATTCAAGGTGAATATAACCTTTGGTTAAACACTTATGGTGAGTCACGCTTTCAACTCACGTGACGAAACCTAATACGTTTCTTGAAATAAGATAATCTAGTAAGGACATTGCGCTATTATTAACCCGTCATTGTCGTATTGGAATCATTAGTACCCAAAGAGGGTGTTTCACTTAACTATTTGGAGATGGGTAGCTCTCAAGAGATGTCTTCGCCTCGCATCCAGGTACGAAGTTGCATAACAACATTATGATTTGTCTTATCACCCAAATTTAGGGTTTATGCAAGCATGTCAAACACATAAAGCAATACAGTTTACTCATGCATGGAAAACTCAAGGATAAGTTAAGATTGAATGTTTTCAACGTAGCTTCTTCAAATTAAATATCTATTCTTTTTAAAAATATGCATGCCATGCAAGCCCGCTAGAGCCAAACCCTACACCAAGTCTTAGCTCACATACAATAGCCGCTTTATGTTTATCAATGTTTAATGTGCCATTAGCATGACACCTCATTTCAATAAATACAAAATGCATATCTTTAGAATTATATCCTTGAAAACATCCAATCTTAACTTATCCTTGAGTTTTCCATGCATGAGTAAACTGTATTGCACTATGCATTTGACATGCTTGCATAAACCCTAAACTTGGGTGAAAAGACAAATCATAATGGTGTTATGTAACTTCCTACCTGGATGCAATGGGAAGACATATTATGAGAGCTACCCATCTCCAAATAGTTAAGCAAAACACCCTCCTTGGGTACTAATGAATCCAATACGACAATGATGGGTTAATAATAGCGCAATGTCCTTACTAGATTATCTTATTTGAAGAAACGTATTAGGTTTAGTCAAGCGAGTTGAAAGCGTGACTCACGACAAGTGTCTAACAAGAGGTTACATTCACCTCAAATGACATGTAACCATTCCATACAAGTTATTCACTTGAATTTCAACAAACCCTAAGACATATCATTATTATGCTCAAAGATACTAATGTTTGCCATGCTTGATAGAAACTTCTTATGTTATGGCCACTTTTCACTTGTAAAAAGCGTATGGGATGATTATTTACATGAGCAACTCAGTTTCACATGTCCATTAGCAATTGTTTAGCCTATTTATGAGGCAAATCAAAGTCTTAGTGGGTGGCCCTCTAAAAGATTACATTGGTTGTGTTTGAGCAGATTATTGTACATCCATTAGGAAGCATCGAAACGAAGCACATATGTTCACAACATGACTAATGACATGCAAGTCTTGGTATCATTCCTCAAAAAACAACAATCATTCTGGCAGTCCATTGCACCTTGATGGGCATCCATCCGTCCTAATGGTAGAGCACCAAATTCTACATACAAATCTACAGAAACAACAATCAAAGTTGCTTGCAAAAGTGCAATGGTCAAGCATACAGCCAGTCGTTGGCTAGCAGACCAAATGCCATCCCAAAACTTGTGAATAATGCATGTAGAAGTGCGATCTACCAACAAGTAGACAATCATTGTCTTTTGAGTATCATACCTTGCGGATTGACAGAGAGCAATTTTGAAGCAGCGCCCAACTGTAGACACTTCATATGCTTCTTTAGAAGCACAACTTCTACCCGAATTAACAATTACCATCACAAATGTGAGCTATACACATAAAGCATTCTAGCAAGCTTAAAACATTCACGTATAGGTGAGCATTATGATAGCAATCTTACCTTAATTTGTAGCAATTCCCCTTATGAATACTCTTCCAATTGCATCCACAAGTCTCACTTTGCAATTACCAAGCCGAATTAGGTCGCAATAGAGAGAGAGAGAGAGAGAGAGAGAGAGAGAGAGAGAGAGAGAGAGAGAGAGAGAGAGAGAGAGAGAGAGAGAGAGAGAGAGAGAGAGAGAGAGAGAGAGAGAGAGAGAGTGAGAGAGAGAGCGAGAGAGAGAAGGAAGAGTGTATTTTAGGGTTGTGTCACCTTCCTTTTTTATAAAAACCAAAGTTCACTATGGTGCACTGGGTGTTTGATAATGCCCACCGCTAGATTGAATCCCTATCAAGTGCATTCATCTTAGCCGTTCAAGGAAATCAATTTTCCCACCAAATTGATTATATTTTTGAAAAAATCTTTTTTTTTGGGGGGGGGGGGGGGTTTCATCCAACGTAGTGTAACAAAGTAAGACAATTAAATTGGTTTAGTACCAAAAGGGGACCTTTTCATGATTGCTTGAAGAACAAATAAAACTGAATGACATGAAGTAGAGTCCACGTGTGTGTGTGTGTGTGTGTGTGTGTGAAAGAGAGAGAGAGAGAGAGAGAGAGAGAGAGAGAGAGAGAGAGAGAGAGAGAGAGAGAGAGAGAGAGAGAGAGAGAGAGAGAGAGAGAGAGAGAGAGAGAGAGAGAGAGAGAGAGAGAGAGAGAGAGAGAGAGAGAGAGAGAGCTTTATTAAGATAGATAGGAAGCTAATCAAATGCAAAGGAAATGGCTCTCTTTTATAGATTTGAGAGGCGAGCCTCATTCACTCTGATTGGCTATTGAACTTCAATCAGGATCACGATCTTGACTGTCACATTAATATTAATGTGCAATTTTGGCTTTGACTTTGTCAAATCAAATGGGAATATTAACCAAGACTCTTAAATCCATATTGTTAACAAAAATAACTATTTTAGTATAATAATGTCTTGATGTCATGGAATTATCTAAAATAACCCAACACAAATGGCTTTTACTCAACGCTTAGCTCAACTACATGGAAGCTATGTTTACGAGAAAGCATGTGCAATAAGTCCTTTTTCTGAAACTGAACTTGATGAATACACATATTGTGATTCATGTCTAGCCCAAGCACACGTAAGAGAATGTAGTACATGTGCTTGCATGCAAGGTAAGATTTTGCAGTCCTTTGTCGCCACTTAAAATCTTCACATGTACAAGAGGGATGCTCGTAGGCTACGGCTCTTTGGATTGAATTTTTTGTTTCTATTTTGAAAATCTCGTGCTCAAACCATTTAATTATGGTAACTGATAGGATTTTGGTAGATAGATTCAAGGCCAAATCTATTTTCTTAAGGGCCAAATTTGATATCCATGTACGTACACGGGTCCTTCTCTAGCTACTCTTAGATACATCCTCTCCCTCATTAGTTGGAATTCTATTTTCTGGAACATCAAGTCCTTGAACATGAGGAAGAACAAATCTAGCTCTTTGTAACATCTCTTGCTCCTCAAGTTGTAAGCTAGTTCCCTTTTGTACAGGCCATATCGTAGGTATTTTAGGCCTTCCACACACAATTGATGTGCATGGTGTGCACGTATGGTCCACACTGTCATTACAAAACCACATGAATTGTTTTTTATTTCCACCTGTCCATTGTCGCATTCCCAAAGAACAAGGTGCAGCTATGAACTATTCTTGATCTGTTTTTTACACTTGCCCGATCCAAATCCAAGCCATCCCATACAAGTGATCCTACTGCTTGGTTTGGTTCGACAAGTTGCCCAAATGGTGTCATCAATATCGGTTTCCTTGACAACACTAGATGCTGCTCTATCAACATGGTCAGCATGTGTTTCATTAGTATGTTTTGTTTCCACATTAATAGTCACCACATTGGAGAAATTAATGTGTCTACCACCATGTTGTCTAGGTCGATTGACATTTACAAATTCTGGCCTATGTGAGTTGTTCGCTTCAACATCAACAAAAATTGTTGGATTTCTAGTTCTTTGACCTGTGATTGGATCACGTTGAGATCCAGGATTATTGTACATAGGTGTGCCTCTCATAGTATCTGACACAACCTTGCCTGTCATCAAAGGACTTGGTGTGGCATTGGTTCTGCATGTGGCCCTATCAATGAGTGTCTCCAAGCTAGGGCCACTTCAAATATGTCGTCCTTGTACAAAAGCATGTTGTTTTGTGCTCTGCAACAATGCATTTGCAAGATCTGTTAATGTTGCATCGTATAGGTTTATCTGTGTTTTATTACCTTTGCCTGCCAACCAGCTTGCATGCTTTGCCTCCACCATATTGGTTTGGGGAGTATTGGCCACCTCATTAATATCAGTGACCTATAAAAACATTCAGAAGTAAGGGCACATGCACAACATAATGTGAAGAGCATGACTAATTTAATGTTGAATGGGTAGACTTGTTGACTGCCATCGGAAAGGTGCAGGCTCGAATCCTAACCACCATTGTGTAGTGACATCTAAGGAGCTTAGCTTCGTAAATGGCATTGCCAAGTTGTATATTTTGTATATAATGACCACTAGTATGCAAGAAAAAACCATTGAATATGATCACCTATTTTTTTCACAGGAACATTATGCACATAAAAGACTCATAAAGAAATTTGAGAAGGGCAAATATGACCCATAAAGATGAGTAAGTGGGTTTTGTAAGATAGCTCTAGTCGTCCCTCACTACCCTTTATGCTTACGCTTGGAAAGGGTCCTTCTAAGTGACTTTTGCACCTAGTAAGTTGGTCATAAAGTTATGGCCTAGGCCATAATGTCAAGCTATAATTGAATGACCGTTGAACCAGGCATAGGGGTCACTAAAAAGACCATTCCCCAATATGTAAAAACCTAGAGCGTTTCCCTTTTTTTTCCATGTTTTCTAGGACATCATATACTTAGAATTTGCTTTGCATAGGACACAGATCATGCTACACAGTAACACAGACAGAAAACACTCTCCACAACAAGCTCACATAACAACTGTATTTCTCAATATGAAACTACACTATAGTTGTTCACTCAGGCAACCCATGCATGACCCAAGTTGCCGTTGGTGGGACGCGTGTCCCGTCGAGTTGCCTCGTGGTGAGGCCAACTGATAGGACCCACAATACAGTAACACAATGATTCTACTTCAATTCTAACTCTCTCCCTTAAAGTAGAGTCTAATTTTTATACAGTCATATACATAGCTTTAAAGTCAACAAACTTTAAGTACAGAAAGCTTTGATCTAGACTTATCAAACTTTTCTCCAACAAGTGGCTTAGTGAAAATATCAGCTAGTTGTTCTTCTGTGCTACAATGAACAACATGAATTTCACGACTCTGCAGCCTGTCACGTATAAAGTGATACTGAATCTCAATGTGTTTAGTTCTCGCATGGAACACTGGACTCTTTGCTAGTTGAATGCCACTTTGACTGTCGCTATGTAATGTCGTGGAATTTTTCTGCTTCATGCCAACTTCTTCCAAGATTTGTCTCAACCATATAGCTTCATGTGCTGCACTACACATTGCCTTATACTCTGTTTTTGTGGTGGAAAGAGCAATTGTACTTTGGCTTCTTACTGGACCAGGGAAAGCAACTACCACAAAACTAGAGTACATACCCTGTGGTGGATCTACGATCATCATAGTCACCTCCCCAATCCGCATCTACATAGCCACCCAACTTAGGTAAACCATCATGCTTCCTATAAATCAACCCATAATTTGAAGTGCCTTTCACATAACGCTTAGCTGCCTTCCAATGCGTTTCCGTAGGTGTTGCCATAAACTGACTTACAATGCCAACAACATAGCATATATCTGGTCTAGTCATGGTAAGGAAAATCAAGCTCCCTACTAACTGCCTATACAGTGTAGCATCAAATGACTGTGACTCATCAAGCTTAGAAAGCTTTTTACCTGATTCAATAGGAGTATTTACTGGTTTGCAATCTTGCAACCTAAACCTGTGCAACAACTCTTTGACATACTTCACATGTGTTAAACCCACTTTGTGTCCTTTTTGCCACACCTCTACTCCAAGGCAATAATGCATCAGGCTGAGATCTGTCATCTTGAATTGTTCCATGAGGTCTTTCTTGATCATATCTATCATCTCTTGATTATTTTTTTGGATCAGAGTGTGTTCTCACCATCCCCTTTGAACAAAAGTAGGCATCAATCCTGCTATACCGCGCACATGGTGCCTGTTTAAGGCCATAAAGCGCTTTCTTCAAGCGACATAATTTATTTTCCTGTCCCTTCGCTACAAAGCCTTCAGGTTGATCCATGAACACCTCTTCTTCTAACTCACCATTTAGAAAAGCAGATTTCACATCCATCTGATGCAAAGGCCAACCAAAATGTGAAGCTAAAGCAACAAGTAGACGTAGAGTATTTCACTTACATACTAGTGCAAAGGTCTCCTCATAGTCAATGCCTTTACTTTGTGCATACCCTTTGATCACCAATCTTGCCTTGTGCTTTGCTATACTTCCATCTGCATGGTACTTAGTTCTGTATACCCATTTGCAACCAACGGGTTTCTTGCCAAATGGTGGGTCTACTAAGTCCCATCTGCTATGCTTAGCAATTGACTCCATCTCCTCTCCCATGGCCTTGACCCAAATGTCATCATCTTTCGCTTCACCATAAGTCGAAGGTTCTTTGCTTTGAATAATGCTAGATAAGAGAGCATAATTTGCTTCATACCTTTCAGGTTGTGTCTTCTCTCTTGTTGATCTTCGTAGCTCTCCCTGGCTAGATGATCCTGGAAAGTCATCCATGTCGCGGCTCTCCAACAATCTCTCAAACCACTTAGGGAGCTTCCTATCAGGTGATCGGCTTCCTTGTGAAAATGTATCTCACGATACATCCTTCTCCTTGCGTTTGTCACCTGGAACTTCAATCCTTCTTGCACCAAAAGGTTTGTCCCTACCTCTCCAACCTGTCTCTTGAGGTTGAGTAGTAGTATATTGAGATGTATCCTCTTTTTCATCACTTGGAAGGTCAATGAATGGATCATCATCAGATGGTATCCTCACTATACCATCTTTCCCACTGGATGTATCTATCTTCTCAGCATCTGCGTCTTCATACATCTTGGATTCATCAAAGATAACATCACGACTTACATGGATTTTGTTTTTCACTAGATCAAAACATCTATAGCCCTTCACACGATCATCACATTCTAGGAATATGCACTTGATAGCTTTTACATCAAGTTTATGTCTCTCTTCCTTAGGAACGTGTACAAAGGCCTTACATCCAAAGATTCATAAGTGGTTCACCTTTGGATTCTTCTTCGTGAATGCTTCCTCAGGTGCTATCTTTGGTATGGCAATGGTAGGACTTCTATTTTGAAGATAGACTACCGTATTGCATGCTTCTGACCAAAAGTCTTTTGGTAGTTTCATCTCAGCTAGCATAGATCTAGCACTTTCCACAATCGTATGATTCTTGTGCTCAACTACACCATTGAGAGCAGGAGTATGAGCTTGCATAAATTGTCTTTTAATCCCACATTGATCACAAAGATCATTGAAGTCATTAGACTTGTACTCACCTCCACTATCTAATCTTAGGACTTTGATCTTCCTACCTATCTGATTTTCGACCAATGCTTTAAACTCTTGAAGTTGTCAAATGCATCTGATTTCTTTCTTTAAGAAGTAGATCCACGTCTTACGTGACATATCATCAATAAAGGTCATGAAATAGAAGGATTTACCTAAGGACATGGTCCTCATAGGCCCGCATAAATATGTGTGAATTAAATCTAGGATGTTCTTTGCTCTTGCAACATCACCTTTATTGAACTTCTCTCGATGCTGCTTCCCATATACACAAGATTTGCACATCGATTTCAAGTGATCTTCTATGGTAGGCAATCCTATTACCGTCTCCAATCTTCTCATCAAACTGAGGCTTCCCAAGTTCAAGTGACCAAGCCTCTTATGCCACAACTCAGTTTGCGATGGAATGGACGATACAAGTCCATGTTGCCCCTTGATTGTAGCATCAACCTGTACAATTTTGTATTCGGCTCCCGCACTCCATCCGCAATAACTTTGAACTTTTGGTTCACATCTTTCACACAGCAACGATCATGGGCAAATTCTATTTTCAACTTTTGATCAGTAATGACTCCAACAGAAAGTAGATTTTTCTTCAAACCTGGTACGTAAAGTACCTCCCTGATCATCCTGCTTTTGCCATCAGGTAGTTGGATTGAAACAGTGCCTATCCCCTTGATCTTGCACACATCGCCATTTGCTTGTGAAATGGACGTTCCATTATCCAACACTTTCAAGCTATTGAACCAATTCTTGTTACCTGTTATGTGTCTTGTGGCTCCCGAGTCAATATACCATGTTTGATCATCTTGATTAGATGACAATGCAGATATGAAGATGCTAGAGTCTTCAATCTCACCCTCATCGACAAGGTTACCTGCTTGCTTTGGTTTTCCCTTGTCTTGTTCCGCCAGGAATTTGCGACATTCACTCTTCCAATGGCCCTTCTTACCACAATGAATGCACTTGTCTTTCTTCTTGGTCTTATCGGAAGATCCCTCATCCTCCTAAGACTTGGCAAATTACTGCTTAGACTTCTTCTTTTCCTTGCCCTTGCCTTGTTTTTGGCGTGTCACAAGTGCTTGATCGTCAGTATTTTGACATCTAGCTTCCACCATTTTTCGCCGTTGCTCTTCCTACATCAAGATTCTTGTGAGCTCGTCAAAGGTTGGCAATCTTTCTCTTGATGCTATTCCGCTCACAAACATCTGATAGGGTTCTGCAATGCCGCACAATGCATTGTGCACCAACTCCACATCACGTATGCACTCACCAATAGAATGCAGTTCATCCCTCATTGTCTTGATTCTGGTCATGTACGTCTGAATGTGCTCTCCTTGCTCCAATCGGGCACTATTCAGCTTTGACTTCAGAAACATGATTCTTGATGGATTTGACGTCTCGAACTGCTCCTTTAGCACATCCCATGTCTGTCTGGGTGTATCAGCGTCACAAATGTGGGTAATGATGTGATCCTTCACAGACAAGTTAATGAAGGTCAAGGCTTTTCTCATCTTTTTTGTCAAACACTTTGATATCCGCTCCATTTGGCGGCCTTCTCTCATCACCTGTGACAACTTCCCACACATCTTTCCCCATCGGTATGCTTTTCCTTTTGAACTTCCACACTGCATAGTTGGAAATCCCATCCAATTTGATACTTTCACTCAAAATGGACTCTCCCATGTTTGCCATCGCAAAACTGCTTAAAACTTCTGCCGTAGGCTAAAAGCAGTAAGTCGAGGCCAATTTTGATGCCAGAAGTTGAAAATAATGACCTGCACCTTTTTTCCTTACCAGACCACTCGCCGCTTTCCCACCAGTTTGAAAGCCAAATCGACGTCGCCTTCCAAAATGCACTCAGTCGTCAAATCCCAACTACGTGCCCAATGGAATGGTGAAATCACTTTTGGCGCACTCCAAACATTTTTTCCACTGCAATCACTATATTTTGTTGTACCGTACTTGCAAGTACAGTCCAGGCGCCCTTCGTTTGGAGGTTATAGCCTTTCGTTTGGGTCAAAACGGGCAAAGGACCCAAAAATAGGGATTTTCTTTATTTTTGAGCTGTTTCTTCACCTTGAAGAAACTTCACTCTTCACTTGTGAAGGGACCCAACTCCAATTTCAGTATGAAAATTCTTAATGAAGTTAAAGGCCAAAATACACTTCAATTTTTCAGGGCCCACTTCAGTTAAATCCAACGATAGGTTTTAATTATGTAGTCCAGATGCAATTAATCTTGTCCGTCGATCGTTGTGGAGATGATCTTTTGGACTTCCTTGCATCAGTGCGTCCAACTACACTTCTGAAGCCACTGGACACTTCAAAACACTAAGCTGCTGCCCCGTTCATCGCGCATGAACTCCATGCTCCTCTCTGTCCATGGCCGCGCCTCCCCAAACTGGTTTTTGCTTGATAATTTCGTTTTTGGATCAATTTGAGCACGATCTAAGGCCTGGAGCAGGGTCGCCCTACTGATACCAAGTCTGTAGAGTGTTCAATTATGAAATTCCGTGGAGAAACAATGATTTTAGCTCAACTTGACAAAGTGGCTTTTTTCACCTTTTACAGCAAATCTGCTAGGTTAACTGTCTGGAGACAAATCTCTGACATAAACCTCAGAATCTCTCCATGGCTGGTTGACAAAGTAATTAGCGTCCTTCCTGTCCTTACGGCATCCAAAACGGTGCACAAACAGCGAAGAAATCACCAGTTATGTATAAAAAAACCGTAACCTCAAACCCGGTTTCAATTTTCAACTCGCTTCAAAATTGTCAATTTTTCACCAAATTTTTCCCTGTCTAATGTTATGCACAGGCTAATAATTCCTCTGCTGAGTTTGGCAAGCCTCTATAAACTAGAAACCGTGCACCAGTGCTTCTCTTTCCATCTTCAACCCGCCGTAAACCCCAAACTCTCAGAAGACAGTTCTCCCGAAGCTCTCTTCAACGGCGATGTTGTACTGTGTACACTCCCTGTATGGCTCTGATACCAACTTAGAATTTGCTTTGCACAGGAACACAGATCATGTTACACAGTAACACAGACAGAAAACACTCTCCACAGCAAGCTCACATAGCAACTGTATTTCTCAAAATGAAATTACAGTGTACATATAGTTGTTCACTCAGGCAACCCACGCATGACCCAGGTTGCCGTTGGCGGGACGCGTGTCCCATCGACTTGCCTTGTGGCGAGGCCAACTGATCCTTATCAACTGATAGGACCCACAATACAGTAACACAGTGATTCTACTTTAATTCTAACTCATACTCCATAAATTTTTTGTCACCTAAGCCCATGACATTATGCCCTCCTCAACTGACATTCTCTATAGTTTTTGAGTCGTCGCCCTAAAATTTCCACCATAAACATGTTTCATGTGAACAAATTCTCTCTCGTGAAAAGCCTGTTTTCATTCAAAGCATCCGAGTCCCACGATTGGACATAGAAGTTTCCAAGAGCATAAAGGCATGCAATTGACACCTAGTGAAAACCATAATTAACAATAATTCATGCATGCAATTGACACCTAGCCAAAACCATAATTAGCAATACTTCACTTAGGGTCAAGATAAGTCAATGGTCAATATAAGTCAAACATGATTAGCAATACTTATGGTGAAAACCCTAATTTTGAATGGATGAATCAAAACATATGAATCGCGTTTTGTCTAGTATCACAACATACATTCTCTCTCTCTCTCTCTTTCTCTCTCTCTCTCTCACACACACACACACACACACCCACCTCTATGAGCTCATAGGCACTTGTTTTCTAAATGCTTGCCAATATGACATGTATTCATTAGCCATAATTTTAACGCGCGCGCGCACACACACACACACACACACACACACACACACACACACACACACACACACACACACACACACACACACACACACACACGACTTGCCTCTAATGTTAAACCACCCTAAATGTGCAATGAGATAACCACATGCACGCGAGAGCATAGGCCGAATCTCTCGAGTCTTCCCTATCAAAATTTCTCAAATGAGAGCTTATTTGAGTGCTTAAAAGTTCAATATGTAGCCTTATGTTTCACTTTATGGGGAACCTGGCATATGCCAAATGGCATTTGCATGATTAGCCACATGGCAGAGGTTGATTGGCCAGGGTGAAAAACATTTATCACGTGGCATTTTGAAGCACCTGTGCGAAACATTTCTCAGGTGTGAGGGAAGAATAGAGCTCTTCTTCATTATTTTACTCTCTTCTGCTGACTTTCCTGCTGCTGAGCTCTTTAAAATTATTTTACTCTCTTCTGCTGGCTTTGCTGCTGCTGCTGCTCGGCGATGGCGATTTCCTGGGGTGTCAAATCCTTCCCCTTCACAATCTGCGTGCATATCTTAGGCGTCGTTGCTGCTGTGTTGGTGCTGCTGTGGAACATCCACTTCCGGGGCGGACTTCCCCCAACAAGGATCTGATATTCAATGTCAGTATCCAATTCTACTTTACCTCCTCTCTCTATTTTTTCTTGGTGATCAAACGGATTGTCGCCTCATTTGGCTGTTAAGTTAGTGCACAGGAATTCATGAAAAAGTAATAGATAACGGGCCTTCCCCGTTCCGCCATTTTATTGGCTCGCCCACGGCTCAATAAAATGCCGGAACGGGCCTTCCCAGGCCCGTTCTCTTTCGTTATTAGCAGGGTGACGTTTCAGCGCCATTCAGTTGAGAGCCTTCAGTTGTCCAGTGCGTTGATCAAGTGGAATTTTTTATTAGTTCATTGTTTGATCAAATCTGCTCAGACTTATGTGGCTCGGCAGTTGTATTAAACTACAACAACAGATTATTCCGCTCTGAATCACTATCTTGCCTTCTTATGAACACTCTGAATTGGCCTCCTTCACGTTGAACTTTCAGACCGAAATACATGTGATGTTCACGTATTCGAGATAGATTTCAGTAACAATATTAGTAGGAGAACCAGAGGAGGTCAGAGATTTTGAGGTCCCGTGATTCATTAGATTAGAATCATTCATTGTCTAAGTCTGAGTGGCGGCCTCTACAATGCGCATAGCAGAGAATAGTTTATGAGCGCGGAAGTTGAATGATGCTTGTATCTTTCATTGCATTATCGCTACACTGCTGTAAAGATATTATTTGCTTGAATATCGATCTATCAGTATAAGTTTACCTATGAATATTGCAGCTGGAATATATGCGTGAAGGCTCCCCCTTCATTTGTGATGCCCACCCTTGAACTTGTTTCTGAAGGTTTCCTGCTAACCCATTCTGGATAATTAAGCGATCTCTTTTTTACGAGGAATCGGCCAGCCCTGATAATCACGTGTTTTGAAACACCTTCTACAGGCTCTTTGACAAATGGACAGGTCACAGTCTTAACTAATCTTTATGACATATTGCTATTGAGAAGCTCGGGTTTCTGAAGAAGACTTGTATTTTATATATATGGATCGGCATCAATATTACTGTCAGATTCATTGTCATTTTATAGAATCAAAGGGCTCGTGGCATTCCAAGTGGAGAAGTTTAGCCTTATCAATCTGCCATTACGGTTCCTTCATCTGTTCGAACTTATAATTTCACAAAATTGGACTGTGGAGATTGAGTTTGGGAACCCCGATATCCACTATACTATGATGCCTTGATTTTTCCCTTCCAATCCGACTGGTTGTAAATCTCATCCTGAAAATAGGAAGCTTTTATGAATGGTGCGAGATTAGCGAAGGTTTCTGATATTGTATTGGCCAAATCTGCCCAAAATAGAGGTTTCCTACGTCATTTTCCATAAAAATATTGTGCTTCCTTTTCCTTATGGTGATGACTTCCTGACTTTTGCTCATCAGTCCTTTTTTCTTTTTCTTTTTTTGTAACTGTCTTTTTACAAAAAAAAAAAAGTCAGCAAATTAAATACTGAAAACAAAAAATTGAAAACAAATAAAATGAAAAAATATATTGAGATCAAGCTTGCTGAACTGGCGGAGCAGGCTACCAAAACTTGCGTAATCGGCTGCCATTTACTGGATTATTGCGCCATAGTTTAGGATTTCCTTCACTTTATTTTGAAAATTATGTCAGTTTATCTCTCACAAATAACAAGAGACCCAATTGGTTTTTTCTATTTTTTGGGCAAAGGATATCATGTTTCAAGAAGCTACAATGATGATGGGGGCGGGCTACAACTCCTCTTAATTAGCATGTGAATGCTTTTTCTCTTGTATGTCCTTATTTTTGTAGCGAATAGGAATCAAACTCTTAACCGCAGTAAGCTAACAAGGAGACCTAATCAACTCACCACGCAGCTTGAATAGCATTTACATTCATTCATTAATATACTTGCTCTTGACAAATCAGCACCATTTGTCAAGCTAATTAAGGCAATGCAATGTCTAACTCTTTCAATTAGGCCTCTTTCCCTTCGGCTGGAGAATGCACATTTGTCAACTTCATGTTTCTAGGTGGATTGTTCACTGTAACAACTTTATTTGATATACCATACATTGTTCCGACCATGGAGTATAGATTGCTTTTGCTTCACATAGGGCCTTGCAAAAAATTCTCTGGAGAACCTGAACTACAATCAACTCTTATTAGAACTACAAGTAGTGCAGGTTCATCCAGTTTTGATTGTGATTGGCTTCATCTTAGTTTCCAGCGAAGGTAAGCTTCATCACCTTTTTTCTTAAGGTCAGTCTATTTTGAATAAATACCGAGGATTAGAGTGAGCTTGTTTCGTTTCTTTGGGCTCGAATTCCACTTCTGTGGTTATTTGCACATGTGACTAGGAGGGTTTGTTCCCTTTTCGATGTTATTTTGTTTCATAAAAGCATGTTCATAATGTACTAATATTGACTGTTATGAAGTTTGAGTGCTACTTGATTTTTTGCACTTCTAGGATGTTACTAAAAGGAGTAGAGCTTACTATGAGTATTATCAATTTGCAACAGCTATTTTGGTCTACAAGAGCATCCCTGGATCGAAGGAGTACAAGAAGCTGGTGCATCTCAGTTTGCAAGGAGTAACTCTGGTGGTGGCAATTGTGGCCATCTTGGCTGTATTTAAATTCCATAATGAAAATGGGATTGACAATCTTTACAGTCTCCACTCATGGTTGGGCCTTACAACTGTTATCCTATTTGCACTCCAGGTGTGAGCCATTTGTTACACCTAATTTTTTTTTTTCACATGCTACATATTAGTTTAAACATTGAATGCCAGTATTATTTCTTTAAGAGTTTTTTTTACGTCCTCTTCAGCTTTTACGCTTATATTCTGCCCCTAGTGTAGTTTGATGCTTTTTGCTTAACTCATAGTCATGGTCTCTCTGTACAAATTTTATGTTTTTGGAGTGCTCAAGTTTCAGGAATTTGTGCAAGGCCAATCTGGTTAGAATATTGTTTACTATCTGTTGGAAACTACTCACCTTTGTGTGCTGATATCTTAAGTTCTGTGTCTACAGTGGTTAATAGGATTTGTGACGTTTTGGTACCCTGGTGCTACAGAGAACACAAGGTCTGCTCTAAAACCATGGCACATTTTCTTTGGCCTGCTCACTTATGGCTTGACAATTGCGATGGCGGAGTCAGGAACACAAGAGAAGTTGACTTTCCTTCAAATTACTAGTGTGATAGGAAGGTATAGCTCGGAAGCTTTGATTGCAAATTCTTTGGGCGTTACATTGGTGCTATTAGGAGCTTTTGTATTTTTAGCAGTAGTAGTTTCTAGTAGATAGTCCGGATGAAGACTACAACTTTTTAGAATAAGTTGTGGGGTTTTATTCCAAGTTCATATCACAGTCTATGATAATATTCTGTGACAGTCAATTACTTTCATATTTTTTATCTTACGGGTACACCGTCTCATGAGTTGGAAGCCTACTATAATCCAAAATTTTGTGGCCTTCCCTTAACGTTCTTAATGAAATACTGTTGAGCTAGTGTGTAAATTCTATCTTTGAGCTGGAGGCTTTGTTGGACCTGTCCAAAACCTAGCAAATGACTTTTGCCCTCCTTTCCTATTTGCAATCCTTCAAGTATTCTGATTCTGCAATAACATCATTCATATTTTGGGCTATTTTGCATTGTGGTGCTAGCTTGTCACACAAAGGTGACCTGAGTTATTTCAGCCAGACGGTTTCTCATATGCACCTCTGTTCTAGGTAATTGGAGATCTTCAAGTGAGGGCAACTTGCCCATAATTGCATAGCCTTGCACCAAGTTAGGAAAATCCACACTTAGTCCATTCAAGATTAGTTGAAAAGTTCACATTCCTTAATGAAATCTCCTATATAAGCAAGCTCCTTGTTTAAGTCTTTAACTCTCAAAGCCTATGAATGTCCACTCTCTCCCTTGGCTTGAAAGCATTGAAGAATTTGGTTTTTCAAGGATAGCAACCTTGAAGTATTCTTAGATTCATATATTTTTTGAAGAGTTTTCCATGCTTCTTGAGTCGAGGTTCAAGAATGACCTACCTCCTTAGGAAGCTCATTTGCTACATTCATTTTTATACAATGGAGGGCAATCTTGCACCTCTTCTAGTATCTTGTAGCTTCTTGAGGGTGAATAGGCTCATCCTCTTCACCACTCACAATCAACTAGATCTTGTAAAACAAGAATTGATTCCATTCTAAGATTCATAATAGAATAATTAGAAGCATTCAATCTATCATTTGGATCCAAGAGATATGCATTTATGGAAGCCATCTCTCTCTAATCAAGAGCTTGATCACAAAAGACGAATGTAAAAGAAATGATTGAAAGACTAGCTATCCCACTACCTAGGGACTTGAGAATGCTCAAAACTTGACACCTCAATAAGATCCTACCTGATCTTAAGCCAAATCAAATCTATCAGATACAACAAGAATGGAAACTAGCTTGATTTGGAATGAAAAATGGATCTACAATTGCCTCCTCTTTGATCTTGACTTCACAAGGTGCTTGAATTCACCTAACCTGAATCAAAAGAAATCAAATGCACATAAATGCCTCTTCAAATCATCCCTACAAGATCAGGTTGAATCACTTTGCAATAATGAATCCAAACTATTCTCCAAAACAAGCAAAATTGAGCAAATCTTAGCTAGAATTGCATTCTATGATGAGTACTTGTCAAATCCTTTGGGCTGACCCCAAAATTGACTTTTAATGACCTCAATAAGTCTATGAATGACCTATTACAACACCAATTATGATGATTTACCTTCCTATTGAATGATTAAATACTATTCTCTATGATTGACTCCACAAATCGAGTAGCATCAAAATGAAGAAAGCACAAAAATACTGGCTACTTTGATCCAATTGATAAGAGATTACCTCAACTCAGAATTTGAGGCTAAAAATCTTATAAATAACAAAACATTAGATCCCTCCTCACTCAAATTGATCAAATATTGAAGGTACAAATCATAGATTGTGTCTAACTAACAATCAATGCTTGAATTGCATCAAAATCTATGATTCTATCATGAAGTAAAGCTCATTTCTTGGAATGGCTCTAATACCATGTTGAAAATGCAGCAAAATAAACCCAATTGATTCTAGAAATGATGGAGAAAGCACCTACAAAGATCCAATCAAGATCTATAAGCTAGATTACTAATCAATACATTGATTTCTAGCTTATCTTGGCCTGAAATCAAAATCAGATAATCTATGGCTCTAATACCATGTTGGAGAAAAATCGGGGAAGAAGCCCCTGACCCTCGATGCATGTGCTATGCCTATTGAATCGAATCAGAATAAAAAGTCGAATGGCTCGACTGATTCTACTTGATTCTAACTTCGAAATTGTCAGAATCAATGAGGTCAATTATGTAGACAAACATAGAGTCGATAGATTGATTAGTTGCAAAAGTGACAGACAATTCAAACAGCCTAAATGTCAAGTTAGTGAATAAAGTTGGGTTTTCCTCCAATTTTGATGGTTCCCACACTTTTTAAAATTTGAATAAAAAGAGAGACAAGACTGGACCAATAGAATTCAGAGGCCAGGTTCCTCCTCTCTACTATAAGAAGGGACCAACTCGAGTTGCTCCTCATGTTCATTTCCTCATTTCAATAAAGCAGATTGGTTCTCTTCATAAATGGATTGATGAATGTCCTTGCTCTCTATCACTTTTCCTCCATCTCTCATGCTTATTTGGATTTTGCTAATTGTTGGATCTGAGTGTTATTGGGATTGTATGTTATTATATTTTTTATGAGAGAGAAAGGGGGAGAGAGAAAGAGTAAGCTATCTCTGTTGTGGATGTGTAGTGTTAAGGGATTGTAAGTGTTAAGGGATGTGTAGTGTTAAAGAGTAGGGTTAATGGATGTAGAGATAGATGTGAATCCTCCATTCATGTTGAAATCTGAACTAAACTATCGCTCTCATGGGAACGAACCTACGCGTGACAACTAACTCCATCTCTTTGATGCTAGATTGACTAGATCTTGGATTCAGATTAGGCAAGAAAGAAACCCACTACAATTTAAGAACCCCACTACAGCAGATTTCCAAAAACTTAAAAAAAAAACCATCAAAAAACACCAAAAAATCACCAAAATCCTAAAAATACAAAAAAAGAACCTTCGTCCGATTCACTGTGCATAGTTGTGATTCAGATCTATCCGCTGCCAGGTCGGCAAAGAATTGTATCAGAAATAGAAGGTTTCTCAGAGAATCAGTTGTCATATTGTCATATTTTTGTCAAAAAAGTCTCTTTTTTGCAAAAATATCAGTATTACTCTTGATTCTTCGCCAAAACCTTTGCCGAGTTTCTAGATTATTCTATGTATAGCAGTTTACTATTTTTGAGTTCGACGAACATTCGTCCTATCAAGATCATAATAAATCTCTATTTTACCCTTGCCAAACAACAAAAACTATGTTTTTGTGTGCCAAAAACCTTCGTCAGTTCTACACTAGCTTTATCTATGTCAGATTATGAGTCTGAGAGTTCAACAAAGGTTATTTCCATAGAATTTGTCAGAAAAGCCGGATTAGAGAATTTTTTTTTTTCAAAAATAGCACTGTTGAACCTTCGCCGAGTGAATCTTCGCCGAGTGAATCTTCGCCTAGGGAACCTTCACCAGTTTTATTTTTAGGTTTTGATTTTCCAGATCAAGTACCTGTCAAATTTTGGATCAAATCTTATATAGTCTGATTTTGATTCTGAAATTTTTTTCATTTTTGAGAAGTATCGATTAGTTGATTTTCGAAATCTTTTTCACGATATAGGAATCTGATTCTTGTCAAGTAGAAGAGATCTAGCAGATTTGATCTGAGATAGTTTTGATTGAAAATCCAGATCCAATCTCATTGTCTGTTTGATTTAATCTATAAAGATGGCTGCCCTTGGAGGTGCTCCTTGGGAAGTCAATCCAATCATTGTTAGAAGAGCACCCAGTTGAATCTACCCAAATACAATGGATTAACAGATCCAGTTAGATTTCTTCAGATCTATTCTGAATCTTGTGAAGTCTCTGATGAAGTTTTTTTTCAAGATAAACTTAAGCTTTTTCCTATGGCCTTAACAGGCGTAGCACAAGATTGGTACTATAATCAAGATGAAACTGAGCGTACAGATTGGGAGACTGCTAAACGAGCCCTTATCACATGGTTCAAACCTCGGAAGTTTATGGAAGACCCTTTCCTACTTTTAAGTAGAATTAAAATGGGAAAGCGGGAAATGGTTTGAGATTACATTGAACGGATAAAACGCCTCAGATTAGAGTGCGAACCCGAGCTAATTAACGAAAATGCCATGATTATGTGGTTTTTGTCAGGATTACTTAAAAGGATCAGATGTGAGCTGAAATGCCATAATGAGTACGCAATCTTGCAAAATGATATGGATGATACAATTCGGGAGGAGGATGAAGATTCAGACGATGAGCCAAATCTCAGTATGTTGCCTCATACAACAGGGCAGATCACTACGACATCCACCACTACTGCATCAACGGATATCAACGCTACTGCAGAAATGATGCTCGATGAGTTCGAGAATCTTGGGAAGAACCAACAAACAGATGAAAAAGTTAGAAGAACTATTCAACAACAGAATGTGAAGTGTTAGCCATGATTTTTTCTGTATGGAAATTTCGTCATTACTTCATGGAAACGCACTTTGCATTTTATACGGATCACCAGCCATTACTTTACTTAGTAAACAAGATGTGCAATACTGGGCATATTGCAAGATGGTTATTGTTATTGACTGAATTTGACTTTCGAATTGTGGTTCGTAAGGGGAAGCAACATTATCTAGCCGACCACATTTCACGAATTGAATTCGAACAAGTTAATACTGAAGTGGATGATGAATTACTAGATGCTGCATTATTCTATGTAGAGGCAGTACTTGAGTGGGCAACGGATATTGTTGAGTATCTGATGCTAGGACAACCGAATGACTCTTTGACAAAAGTACAGAAGAGGCAATTGATTCATAAGCTCAACCTTATCAATTGATTGCAGGAGAATTGTATCGTCGTGGATCAGACATAATTCTACGTAGATGTGTTTTACCACATGAAATATCATATTTAATCTCGTTTTCACATGATGGCATGGGCGGAGGACACTTCTCTACAGATATTATTGTTTGCAAACTTTTGCAATCAGGTTGTTGGTGGCCTACGCTTCATAAGGACACAGAAAATTATATTCAGACATGTGATGTTTGCCAGCGAGCACGACAGCCTACTAGACAGAACTATGAACCCTTACATCCGGTTTTATCGCAAGTACCATTTGAAAAATGGGGACTGGATTATGTTGGTCCCTATTCATCCTGCCGCATGAGGATCTCAGGCCCGATACGTTATCATAGCAACTGATTATATGACCAAGTGAGTTGAATCCAAAGCTATTAAACTTTCTGATGCGAAATCTACAGCCAAGTTTCTCTATGAAAATATTATTATCAGATTTGAATATCCGATCGAGATTGTCAGTGACCAGGGTACACACTTTCTTAATCACACGATAAAGTGTTTACTGGAAGATTTTTAACTTCTTTTGGAAAAGACAGTAAAAAAAAAAAAGGAAGAAAAAACGAAGAAAAATGAGAAAAGACTGATGAGCAAAAGTCTGAAATGTCATCAGATCATAAAGTAGTCAGATCTTTATGGAAAAATGACTCAGGAAATTACTTTTTTAATTATTTTTTGCACAAACTATGTTAGAATTGTTTGTCGAGTTTTCAGGAGCAAAATCTACCTCAGATATACCCATGCTGAGTTGGGCAAACATTCTTTTCACCAGTTACTACATGTTTTTGAGTTAGGCGAATGATCAACAATATGCCATTTTGGGAACCTTCGTTGAGCACCTTACTCTCCTCAGAAACCTTCGCCGACATGCTAGATGGACTTAAAATGTCAAAATTAGGTTGGCTATAGGTTTAGATCCTGAAAGTTGCATTTATGACAACACTTGGGTGAAGGATCCTCTTGGGCGAAGGTTCATCCTTCGCCAGACCTGGAAAACGTTCGTCGGATGGATTCAGAACCTCAAAAACCTTCGCCGAGATTTTTATAGCCTATTTTCATAGTACTGAGCAAGCCTGCAAATTTTCCCTCTGCACCAAGCTGACGCACCTATGAATACAAGGTTGGATTCGGGCATGGACCAGGGTGGAGCCCCTGAAGTTGCAGAAGAATAGCCAGCTCCATAGGCAATGCAACCAGGTCTCTTCATCAAGGACCACACCATTGTTCAGAAGACCAATCAGCGTCAAGGACCAGATCTAGAGCTTTTTAGTGCAACATCCTCATGAGTCCTCGCATGGTGGTTGGGCCCTCAACTTTAAGACCTCTAAAATAGAGGCCGACAAAGAATTGGATAAATTACCCGCATTAGGAGAGCAGCCAGCTTGGAGAGTTACAGTTTTTGAGAAAACTCCGGAATCCATCAGGAGTTATGTGGCCAGCCCTCGCCAATTGTGCGTAGATCCATATTACGTACCAATGTCGCGCAAGAATAAGTGGAAGGATTCGGGATTGGCCATGGACAAAATTACTATCCATACACTGAACTGGCCAATCATCCACCAACCTTACAGTTGGAAAATTTCAATGGATTTCCACCGGGCACTACAAGCATACCAAGGAGAGTATATACACTCTCCCGATCCGACAGTGAGGCAATCGGTGCTCTTTTTAAAAGATTTGATTGTATTGCATCCGTGGCAACGCAATGGGATGATTGTCTTCCTTATTTGGCATTCGATCCAAATAAGCCAATGGCGTCAAAGAGCATTAAGGATCAGCTGCTGGTGGCTAGATTGTATTTCTATTCCCAATGTTGGGAGGCTCTTGGGAATCTCAATTCACAGCCTGGACAACTTCAAAGTGGATCGTCGGAGCCACCATTGTTTTTTGCCACACAATTTAGATTTCAACACTGTCCTACTCGATTTCATGGAGAAGGTGCACTATTATTTAATAAAGATTCGACGTGAAGCAAATAAAAGCCCACAGTAACTACATCTCGTGGGACCGCCACCAGTTTTGGTGGGGGATACTGTTGAAGGGGTTGCATATCCCAAGGCAACCCTAACCCTAGTTAATAAGTGAGAGGGATTTGGCACCCTGCGTGTGTAAGTCCAACCTGATGATCACATAGAGATTTGATTAACTAGAAGTTAATAAAAAGACTTTAGGCCTTTTTGTGGGACTTTTAATGTCACAAGGCCTAAATGTCAAGTTAGTAAATAGTTGGGTTTCCCTCCAATTTGGATGGTTCCCACTCTTTTTTAAATTTGAATAGTTAGGGAGGCAGAGATGGACCAATAAGATTCAGAGGCCATGGTCCTCTTCTCTACTATAAAAAGGGACCAACTCGAGTTTGCTACAAATGTACATATCTTCATTTCAATAAAGCAGATTGGTTCTCTTGTGAAATGGATTTATGCATTTTATGAGAGAGAAAGGGAGAGAGAGAGAAAGAGTAAGCTATCTTCATTGTGGATCTAGTGTTAATGGATATAGTGCTAATGCTTAGGATTAGTGGATGTTAGATGTAAATCTTCCATTCATGCTGAAATATGAACTATGCTATCGCTCTCATGGGAACGAATCTACGCATGACAACTAACTTCATCTCCTCGATGCTAGATTGATAAGATCTTGGGTTGAGGATAGGCAAGGAAAGAAACCCACTACAATACCCACATAACATCATCCGTAGATCGATTCTTAGCATGCCAATCTACTAGTAGTGCCAAAGACCTACATGGAAACAAATGTTGTAGTCGTGGAATCACAGGAAAATGACGTAACATTTTTTGTGGCACCCTTGAGCCTTGAACATCTATTCTGTATCGTGATGTGTTACATGTTGGACATTGATCTTTTTCTGAATGCACACCCCTATATAAAATGTGGTCATTGACATGCATGAACCTTTATGGTCTCGTAACATCAGGATCCTTCGTTGAGAATTCTGGAAGCTATTTTTTACAAAGTGAACATGCCTGCAAATTTTTGTCCAGAATTAATGAGCCAAACTAGTACTTTGTCTAATAGACCCTCCAAATTAGTCTATAAAAGGGTTGAATTCGATTTCATTTCTCACTTGTGCTAGCGAATGCAATAAACTTTTCTGAAATTTTTTTATAGCCTTCTAATACACACTCATGTCTTCTACTCTCAGTTTTACTTATTGCCATCATGTCCTCCAATGATACCAGTGTTTCACATCGCTAAGTTGTTCTACATGATGTTCCGACCTCAACGGACAACATGTCACTTCCTAGCACAAACAAGGTGGCAGAATGGATGAACCTTGCCGAGCCTTTGCTCATGGCAATGGGGATCCATAAGCATGCCTTTTCAAACAAACAAATATGGAGTCTATTACCATGGTGTTGAGTACTTGGAATGAAGCCAAGGCTAAATTATACATTACCTTTCAAGGAGTCGTGCACAAGGTGAGGATCACTGAGGCCACCCTTGCTACCACAGGTATCATTTTTTAGCCTCATCCAACCCCATTTCATAAACAGGACAAGTCAATAATCAAACCATTTGTTGATTCTACCATCAATCAGTATCACACAAAGGATGAATACCTATTAGAAGCCATCAGAGATCCCATCCTCCATGCTACCGCACAACTACTGAACAACTTTTTGATGGTTGACAACCTCAAGAACAAAAGGATCTCTTCCCAGATCCTCCATCGCTTGGTTGAATCTAGCTATAAGTTAAATAAGGGAACCATGCAACCTTATGACTGGTTCAAGATAGTCTTTGGAGAGCTAAAGAGAGCTACCAAGAGTAACACCAAACAACAGTTTGTTGTGGGCTCCCTTCTGTCCTTCTTGAACACCTCGTACTTAGTCAACGAAGTTCACAAGTTTCATGTTGATTTTATGCTAGCCACCTATGATGTAGCACCAGCTAAATCGTTCCACCAAGCATCCAGCTCCCAAAGTTGTCGTAGACTATGCAACGAGATTGTCACACCCGACTCGCCTCCTGCATCTCGATGTCGTACTCAGCCACCACCATCAATTGTGCCCATACCCCCTGCTGCAACTCGCTCTGCACTACCCGTTCCCCCAGCCACTACAACCACCCTCGCCTCTGATTCCTCTCAAGGGCCATCACTGACAATTGGATCTACCATTCCAATCATAGTTACCATTTTAATCTACCGCTATGTCACCAAATACACAACGATTTATGAAATTGTTCGATGACCAGAGCCCAGAATCTTAATCTTGCGAGGTGTCATGGTACCAACACCAATTTTGGTGGGGGATATCGTTGGAGGGTATACGAATATTGAGGCAACCCTAACCATAGTTAATAAGTGAGAGGAATTTGGCACCCCCTACGTGTGTAAGTCCAAACCGATGATCACATAGTTAATTGATTAGTTAGAAATTAATAAAAGGAATTTCGACCTTTTTGCAAAACTTTTAATGTCGCAGGGCCTAATAGTCAAGTTAGTAAATAAAAAGGGTTGAGATCTATCATGTTGTTTATTTTCTTACTAGCTAAAAGATATGTTTGCAAATGATGTTCGTCGCCTTGATGCTTGTGTGCTTGGATCTAGGGTTGAGGGTGGATAGGAAATGCCCACTACACTCATACTTGAATCACCAACATTTGAGGAATGTGTCAAAACACAATGAGTAGATTTTCAGTTGTCTATGGTAGAGCAACAGATCAACTATGAGGACAATATTACATTTAGTTTTAATATGGAAAGAAAACTATAAAAATAGCAAGGTATGATGGCAATAAATGCATGTCTATCATTGGGACTCCTATTGAATTTTGTGTATGTAACCAAGTAGATAATTGTGGTTACATGTAGCGCTCCAACGCACTACCAAAGCTAAAGCTGCTCACACAAAAGGTTATGTATGCTATAAAGTCTTTCCTTATACAATCTATGCAAGTCTTATACAAGACATGCTTGTTTTGAAGCATCCTACCATCGTTGTATCAAGTTTCACAATATACAATAATCTGGAAAAAAATCCAACAGCCAGTGGCCTACTGAAATGTGCCAAAAACGTGATTTTATAGCCATACTAAGGTCACGCTTCAACGTTGATGGATCACCAAAATTTAAAGCTAGTAACTAGTGGGCTAGGAACTGCTGAAAAAGAAGTGTGCTCATCACAAGTTTTAGTATTGAAAAGAAATGTGCATGATTATGCTATTTTGAAGTAGCAAAGAACTACTCACCTTTGTAGTATTGAATGTTTGTCCATGACCTATTGGAAGGGCGCTGGAGAAGCAGGCTTCTTCTACCAATAATCACATAGTAAAGAGAAGAGAAAGAGGAAGATGAGGAGTGGTGGTGACACTAAATTTAGCCACTCGATTTTTCCTTTCCATGGAAAGATAAGGTTGTGAAAGAATATCCATAATGTGACTTGTGAAAGAAGCCATTGCTCCTGATCGTAGGATGATTTCAAAATGATCTTGACCATTGAAATAATAAACCATGAAGGTAAAGTGGGTTATGGTTGAATACCATCCATGAGAGAGAGAGAGAGAGAGAGAGAGAGAGAGAGAGAGAGAGAGAGAGAGAGAGAGAGAGAGAGAGAGAGAGAGAGAGAGAGAGAGAGAGAGAGAGAGAGAGAGAGAGAGAGAGAGAGAGAGAGTTACAAAATTTCACCTAGTTCCTCTTGACAAGGCAAGACTGAAACCTTTTGAAGCCTTTATTCATAATCCAACAAGGTAAAATATAGTTGGAAAGTATAATACATTACTGAAAAAGCACCATAAAGCATAACCACTTTCAAGACGTCTAGTTGATATGGATATCGTGGTAAGTAGTTGTTGCCTTAAGGCATGATGCCTCCATAAGAAGAGCAGTCAGCATACCAAGAGCTCCTGTCAAAAAAGTGGTCACCTTTGAGAAATAGTAGTCATGTGCGTTTGTAATCCATTTTAAAGTATTCTTGTGAGCTTTGAATGTGCATAAGAGAAATGGCAGTACTTCTTTTCCAAGTAAGCGGCTTGCTATTATTTTAGTAAAGACATTCTTTATAGTCTTCATAAAAATCTCGACCGAATTTTAGTTTCACTTGGTTATGGGACAAACTCAGGACTAGATAATGTCTCCAAGGCTAAACTTCTAATTGGTTGAACAAAGATTGTGTTGTGCTTTATCCACCCCATTAATATACATATGATAGGTAATTCAATTTCTTTCATTATTAGCATCCTTCAAATGAATATGAGACAAAACCAGTTGCCATGTAGCCATTTAGTATTTCTCAAGTAGTTAATGACAATTTTTTTGCATAAAAGCGCTTATCATTATCCAATAGTGTAATATGTAGGCAATATTGTTGCTAGTTTAAACCAACCACGATAAACTTTAGAAGAAACTTCATTGATATTAGAATGTTGTATAGAAATGTGATTCAACCCTTTAAAAAGATCATTTATTAAGGCTTCATTGTCTGTAATTCTACAATTTATAGAAACTACATACTTAAAATCACTTGAGACAAAGTTTTTTAGGCAATTATTGTTTGAGCAAATATAGGTTTGTACCAATAATTCTTAACATGAGGAAAATATGTATAGCCAAACACAATAAAAAAAAGTTGTCAATAAAGCCAAAAATGTGTAGTAATGTCTCGACATAAAACTACTTGATGTTCATACTCTCAAAGCTCCTATTACAATAATGTAAATTTTAAAAAGCCTTCCCTTTTCTACTATGGTTTCTAAGTTGAATCCGATTGACTACATTGATGACCAACACCCTTTTTATTTCCTGTCAAATCTCAAACTTTCTTGTGTTTCTTGAGGTCTTTCCTCAACACCATGCACAATATTCATCAAGTCTTGTATCACAAGTACATTTTCCACCAAATATATCAACTTGTGTAATCACATGTGTGAAAATTATGTGGAGGGGCCCAAGTTGGTCCAAATGACATTGTTACATTGTTTTATGTACATATTTCATAAGAGTATGTGGTCATTGTCATGCTAGTCAATCTAGACCATTGATTTGATGGATGGTGGAGGATTAGGGCTTAACCCTACTTCTATGACCTTCAAAATATGGCCTACTACAGCTATAAACAGCTAAATAATTTACCATTTTAGCAGTTAATGTACACACCTCATTCTAGTAAAGATATTAAAGGAGGAGATTGGTCTCTACATTGTGTAGAATTTCCTACATTGTCTTGCTTATGTCAATGATAATCATGACCTGTTTTTTGTTCATCTTTATGAATGTTATGCTCTTTTATATTTGACATTATTATAGGTCCAAAACAATTCCTTCATCATATTTTCACGACTTTTAGAGTTTGATGATCTTTTGGATGTTTTTACATCTTGACTATGTGTTACAACTCCCTAGGATCATCGACTGCCTTGAAGGTTCTGCACATCCCATACCAATGACGACGCACCGTAACCGCCCAACTGTAGGGTCACAACCGACCCACCCCCATGCCCTGGAGCCATCGACATAATCATGCCCGGTCAAGCCTCCTATGATAACTGGCGTCCCATACCACCAGCCATCGCACTCGGCTCTCCCTAGCACACATCTCTTGGCCTGGAGATACATCCTAGCTAATGCACGTGCTCTCCATCCACCAACTCCCGGGTAGACTGATTGAATGGAGAGAGAGAAACCCCACCACTATATAGGCATAGCATAGTGGGTCCCATCAAGCACAGTCCTGCCGACGACACGTGACCACCTAGGATGGTGACGCGTGGCACCTAGACATGTCGATAACTCCAGTCCTGTGTCATGCCCCTTGTGAGGCCATCACTGAAGGGCGTACCATTATGGTACATAACATTCCCCCCATAAAACCTTCCTTGTATGGGAAGAAACCAGAGAATCTAACTCTTAAATCATCCTCCTTCTCCCAGGTGTCCTCATCATCTGACATGCCTTTCCAACGAAACATATGTTCAGAAATCAAACGATTTCTCAGCTGATGTCGTCTAGTATCCATGATTCTTTTCGGTTCATGGGGTACAAAAGCAGTCAAATCCTCCAATAGAACTAGATCATCTGTGGGAATCAGGTCATCTTTCCCACCAAGTCGTTCCTTTTAACGACTAACATGGAATACAGGATGAACCTTAGTTCCAACAGGGAGTTCTAGTCTATAAGCAACCCTACCAATCTTGTTAAGAACTTTGAAAGGACCGCTAAAACTTGGAGATAACTTCGGACATTTTTCCGTTCGAAATGTCTTAGAGTCCTTAGGAATTCTAAGATACACCTGATCACCGATCTCAAACTCTCGAGGAGCGCGACTTCGGTTGGCATAGAACTGGGCTCTATCTTGAGCCGATCTAATGCTTTCCCTAGCCACTTGCAACATTTCCTGCATATCATGCAAGAAATCCGCTGCAACTTGAACCTTGAGACCTTTGAGTCCAACGGAGATACGGGAACGAGGCTGAAAGCTGTACAAGAGCATAAAAGGACTAAAACCAGTGGCAGAATGCTTCATACTGTTGTATGCAAACTCAACCATTGGGAGATACTTTTCCCAATCTGATTGTCGCCTGGAAACATATGCACGAAGCATGTCTTCCATCGACTAGTTGACGCGTTCGGTCTGACCATCGGTTTCTGGGTGATCCGTAGACGATAGACTTAAAGTATCTCCAGTCTTTCAAAGACTGCTTGCCAGAACTTGCCATTGAACTTGGAATCACAATCAGTAACAATATTGTTCGGCAATCCATACAACCTGAACAACTTTTCAGCAAAAGTTGAGCAAGTTTAGAAGCTTTGATAGTAGTTTTTGTTGGAATAAACTGTGCCATTTTGGTTAGCCTATCAACTACTACGTAAATAGCATCGTGACCCTTCCCTGACTCAGGAAGCCCGACCACAAAATCCATGGAAATACTTTCCCATTTCTTGCTGGGAATTTCCAATGTATGCAACAGACTAGCTACTTTGAGTCTTTCCACTTTATTTACTTGGCATTGTTCACACTTTTGAACGTATGCCTCGATGTGACCTTTCATTTTTGGCCAATAAAATTCTCTTTTAACAAGGTCGCCTCGATGTGACCTTTCATTTTTGGCCAATAAAATTCTCTTTTAACAAGGTCAAGTGTCCTCTCTGTATACCAGGGTGTCCCGCGTTGGGGCCATCGTGGCACTCGTGCAGGATATGGGCCCTAATGTCCGCGATATCTGGTACACAGACTTTTCCTCTACGGAAAAGCAAACCATTCCGAATGGAATAATCATCAAGTATCTTCTCTTTGCGAGATTTCTTGGAATCTACTTTCCAAGATTATCTCTCCTTAAAGAGCTTCCTGCCAGGACATCATGCCAAATATGACCAGAAGACTCATCGGTCCGACAAAGCTCTCGTAGAGAAAGATACAACTCAGATTGGAACTCAGCAAAGCATAACTGATTAACTTCTCCAATCTGGCTCAAAGCATCAGCGACAACTCCAGTCCTGCGTCATGCCCCTTGCGAGACCGTCACTGAAGGGCGTGCCGTTATGGTACATAACACTATGTTTCATAGTTCGAGATTGTGTAGACAAATTTGGCATATTTAGGTTTGTTACTTTATGCATGAAACTTTCACATGATATCAAAGCTTAGCCTATTGCATACATTTTGATAATGGGAAAGGCCCAAACTTGCCACATATAAACACGACAACCCAAACAAGAACACACGAGTGGTTAGATAAATTGGAGCGAATAAAGAAGATGAAGGTGAGGAAAACCTGATGTGGAAGACACCACAACACAGAAGGAGAAGAAGATGCATTAAAGGCATGAACATCGTCATTGATTGTTTCACAATGTGGACATGAAGAGGTAGCAAGGAGCGGAAGGATACCTTCTTTCTCTGCAATGGATAATGCCTTTCTTGCAACCACTAAAATTTTAACACTCCTAACACTATTCTTGAATTTTGATTTGTCTCTTGCCTTCATGCAGATATGGATGCTCCCACTCTACTAGTTGCCATAAAAACTTTCTTTGCCTAAGAAATGAGCCACAACCTACTAGGTTGTGCTCCTCCAAGATTAAAAAGCACGCTAGTTCTTGGTATAGGCTATATTCCTACTGATGAATGTTTGCAAATTGTTTGTGTTGTCTCCAATTTCAAAATCGTTTTTTTTCTTGATGCTTATATGCGTAGAGTAGGTTATACAACTGTTGCCAACGGGATCTTTAGTTTTTGCTATTCAAAGACTGAGATATTATGCTACTAAATCGTTGCTACACATTTTTCTTTTCATGCGATCAAACTTTGGAAACGATATTCCAACACGTAAAAATGTAAATGTTGATATATACTTTTAATCTAGTGTAGGTCTAATGAACATGGTTCACAAGCTCCTATGACTGCATGTTCCTCTAAGACCATTGCATGCATGATATACTTATATGGATACTTCACTTGTGAGAACTTTTGATATTGGTCGCAGAAGTACTCAATGGGTCACAACTTACTATGCTTTCCCACTCGATGGTTAAACATAGAGTTTTGTTATTTCTAGTTACCATTAACTTTGAACTCCCTACATTACGTAGGTGTGTAGTAGGACGTAGGATGGCTATTGTCTCTAGTCTTTCCATGTGAGCTGTTTACCCGTGGAAAATGATGTTAATCAAGATTCAAAAGAACAAGTCAATCTCCAAGTGAACAAGTTTAAAAAAGTAAAATTTTAAGTGCTCATAAAACAGGTGACCCTTTCACCCGAAAAGTAGTTGACCCAGTTCCAATGAAGTGGTGACATGGAAAGATGCCCTAACATCAAGTCTCCTAAGTTTAATGATTCTAGACATATGAAATATATATATATATACATTGTAGTGGAGCTGGCTGCTGGATGTGCCAGTATAATTCTTGAATTCATTGGAATATCCAATAACAAGATTCTGAGTATCTTCAACACGCTTTGGTGGGGGTATGGTTTGTACGTGGGTGCTAGTTACTTTTGCTCCATTCCACATAATTTTCAAATTAAGAAGCATTTATCTGATTATCAAGCATTGGTGATGGATTCATGAATGGGTTGCTACTCTTTTTGCTGAAAAGTGCGATGAAGTTGGGCTTTTGTGTTGCAAATGAGATGGAGCTTTGAGACTCTGGAATTGTTTGGGTTTTGGGACATCTATCTGCATCTGCAATCTCCTTCATTCAGCCTCATGTGCCATTAGTGGGTTGATCTCACCTGCTTTGCTCCTCTTCAAAAGCTGGGCTGGTGGTCAGAAGAAGAAGAAGAAGAAGAAGGATCAGCTGGGCTGGTGGTCAAGTCCCAACAACAAGAAGAAGAAGGATCAGCTGGGCTGGTGGTGAAGAACCAAAAAGAAGAAGAAGGATAAGCTGGGCTGGTGGTCAAGAAAAAAACAAGAAGAAGAAGAAGCTGGGCTGGTGGTAAAGAAGAAAAAAAAGAAAGAAGAAGAAGCTGTTGGGCTGGTGGCGGCCCACGTTTGCGACAAGTAATTGGTTCTTCAATGGATCAAAGGGCGCCTTATTAATGAAGAAAAAGAGCGGAGGGAAGAAAAGTTCTTCTTCTGATGAATGCAGCTGTTTTCAGGAACCGGTGAGCGTCTACATTGATTTGCAGCTGTCCATTTGCAACGTTTCTTTTTCTGCATAGTGTTTGCAACGTCTCTTTTTGTGCATAGTGCCGACGGGCCATTTGATCTGAGCGTTCAGTAAAGATGGACCTGCTTCAATGATTCTTGCACAGACCTAATTTTTTAAGTGCAATCCTTTCTTTTATTTTGAAAGAAGAAACGTTTGCTTAGTTGAGTGCTGTAGAGTGTCTGTACAGATTAATAAGAAAGGGTTAGCTGGCACTTTAGTTCATCAGTCCTCCCCGTGCACGCCTGCGCATGCCTATGCATGCAAAGGACATTGGCCTCATTCTGTGATGTGGACATCCAGGTCCAGTTGTTTAGCATGATAATTTATAGACAAAAGATCTTTGTTTAATAGTTTCAGTTTCTTGGCTTCTCGTTAGCATACACATTTTGCTGGTTATATGTTATGTGTAATCAGTTGTATAATGTTACTATCTTTGAGATTCGTCCTTGGCTTTTGTTGGAAAAACCATGAAAATCAAAGAGCACAGCAACACAGAAATGGCAAAAGACATTGCAAGCTTGAACTAAAACAAGCTACACAATATCCGAGCAATTCCGATGTATCGACCAGAAAGCAACGAGCTGTTCATTTTGTTAAGTATATATACACATGCTTTGGGGTTCTATTCCAAGAACGTGTGTATTCCTCACGGAGGCAAAATAGCAAAAGGTAACGAACTAAAAGGAAGCTTAGTTTTCCCCAGAGTCGTGACTGTAGCTTCATCGCCAGGTGTATCACCAACTGACTTTTTATATAGATCTGACATCAAACTAACTAAGAATTCGAGTTGCACTAACTATCAATCTCTGCTTCAATCTGAACCTTCTCCTATCCAACTTCTATGACTCCCATTGACTTCCTTAATGCTATCAGTCTCTCTTTATTCAATGCCTTAGTTAATAAATTTGTAATCATTGTTTTGGCTGGGCAGAAGTGCAATGCAATGTTACTTCACCAGTCTGAATCTCTGATGTAGTGATATTGAAGCCCTATGTGGAATCCACCGTTCTTAGAAAGAAAAATACAGCCTTGATTATGATTGAACAATCTTAATGTGCATTGTGCAGATAGGTATTTGTACTCCTTTACACATGTTCTGTAGCCACACATAGTCCTTAGCCACTTGACATAAGGCTTCCGCCTGTGGAAGATAATGCAACTTGAATGTTGTATGTCGCTACCGCAGGTGATAACACCTCCTGCATTGTAAACACGTAGTCAGCAGCGAATTTCCTCTCTTCTATGTCTCCTCTCCAGTCCGAATCACAAAAACTTATCAAATTCAACCCAGATCCTGAGTGGACTATGCCATGCTCAGCAGTTGCTTTCAGTTATCTGAGAACATGTT
This sequence comes from Diphasiastrum complanatum, assembly GCA_029204225.1. Classification (NCBI taxonomy): domain Eukaryota; kingdom Viridiplantae; phylum Streptophyta; class Lycopodiopsida; order Lycopodiales; family Lycopodiaceae; genus Diphasiastrum; species Diphasiastrum complanatum. The sequence continues at coordinate 6,581,864 of CM055111.1, read as the reverse complement.
TCGTTGAGTTCTAATGCTGCATCCCTGGGTTGACCAAGAATTTTCTTAATTTTGCCTACAAATGTTACAATATCAGGCTACGTGCATAGCATCGTATACACTTGCGATCCAATAAGGCTTTTTCATTTTGGTCCTCCTTTCATCTTTTGGCCCCATCTCTCTGTTGAGATTGTACCCAACTTCTAGTGGAGTCGATATAGGCTGCCAAATTTCCATCCGAAACTTTTTCAATACTTCTGCAATCTACCTCGTCTGAGAGATGGATAATGTTTTTTGAAATCTCGATATCCAAACAATAATGAACTTTCCCTAAATCTCTCATATCGAACTCAGATTGTAATTCAACTTTAGAATCTGTGAGCTGAGTTGTACTGTTGCTTACCATTATCATATCATCCAGATGAAGGGCAATCACTAAAAAGGAGCTTCTAACTCACTGGATGAATGGTACAACCAAATTGGCAGTTAATAATAAACTCTTTCAAGGAAGAAAATTTTTATGTTCTCATACCCCACACCCTTGACAATTGTTTGAGACCATAGAGGGCTCTATTTAATTTCATACCAGTCCTCCTTGTTTGAAGCCCAAGCTCTATTGATCTTGATTGCATCTATTCCTCGCGCATTGCTTCTTGCCACAATTCTCTTTCATCTAACTTCATTGCTTCTTGGTAATTCGCAGGCTCAATCCTACTTTCCATGAAGAGAACCATATCGTCAAATTTCTTTGGTAAGCGTCTCAATGGCTCATTTTCGTTTGTTCTTTCTCCTTATGGACTCCTTATGGAGGATGTTTAACCTGTATTGGAGGTGCTTCTTCTTTCATGGGATAGGAATCTGGTTCCATTTGATCTCCTTGAGCTTCTTCGTTCTCTATTAATATCTCAACCTATTCGTTGATGCTATGTTGATCTTTACACCGCACTTGGCTGTCCAAGATCTTCCAAAACTGGTCCTTGCTGTCCAATAGTTCCTGCAGGTTGATTTTGAGCAACAACGGGCGGTTCTTGATGAACATTAGGCTCTAGACTTGATGAGGTGTTGGGCACTGGTTGATTGCTGCCCCTTATCTCCAGCAATAGAAGATGGTACCAAATCTGGAAAACTTCAACATTCACACTATGTGGGCTGTCCCCCTTCAAGATATGAGTTGGGGCCACATCCAATGAATTCTTTTCATCAAAATGCACATCAAGACTAACAATAATCTTGTTAGTGCTCAAATTGAACAGCCTATAGCCTTTGCTTTCACTGCTATAGCCAACAAAAATGCATTTAACTCCTTTATCCTCAAGCTTTGTAGAAGTTTATTTGGAACAAAAGCATAAGCCGTACAACCAAAAATGCGAAAGTGAGAGATTGAAGGCTTCTTCCCATACCAAACTTCATAAGGAGTTAATACTTTCAATGCTTTAGTAGGACAACGATTGCTTATGTATGCTGCCGTTATAACCGCTTCAGCCCAAAACTTGTGAGGCAGCCCCTTTGCTTTGAGCATGCAACGGGCCATCTCCATATGTGTGCGATTCTTTCGCTCGGCAACACCATTTTGTTGAGGCGTATAGGGAGTTGTCATTTGATGTAGAATTCCCTTTTCCCGAAGAAATGCACCGAACGTATTAATGTATTCCCCTCCTCAATCGGTGCGTAGGGTCTTCAAAGAATGCCCAAACTGATTTTCCACCATTTCTAGAAAATCTTTAAAACGTTGAAAAACTTCCGATTTAGCCTTCATAGGATAGATCCATGTAAAACGGGAAAAGTCATCAATAAAAGTCACAAAATAGATGCACTTTCCAATGGCTTCGATCTTCCTTGGACCACAAACATCACTATGAACCAAATCAAATTTATCAAGAACCCTTATAGTTCCATCAATTGGAAAAGGTTTCCTTTGAAACTTTCCAAGTATGCATCCCTCGCATACATGCCCGTCCGGCTTCTCAATAGTAGGAACGTCTTCTACCATATTAAATGTCTTCAGCTTCTTCAAACTTGCAAAGTTGAGATGCCCAAACCTTGCGTGCCACAATTCAGCCAACTCCAATGATTGTGATGTAGAAGCAACAAGACATGTAGAGGGAATTCGTCGCTCATAGGTATCCATAATGAATAAGCCAGCATGCATTGTTCCCGAAACAATAATCAAGAGTGATCTTTTAGGATCCTTGACAAGACACTTATCTTCTTTGAACTCATCAACTACCACAAAGATTCAAGAGTACACGGCAATACAGAAATGGTCAGAGCAATTATTTACGCAAAAGACAAATCAGGCATAGCCACCAAAAAGCAGTGAGCTCATGTTCATTTTCTTAAGTATATATGTACATGCTTTGGGGTTCTATTCCAAGAATGCATGCGCCTCGTAACAAACTAAAATTGTGACTATATCTTCATTGCCAGCTGTATCACTAATTGATTGTTCATATAGACTTGACATCTAAGTTAAGTAACTAATGGCTCAAATTGCACTAATTATCAGCATTTGCGATTTGTGCAATCATCCTCAACATATCCATTTCTACAGTAGTTTCTAGTTTCCAACATCTTCTTTTTCTTCATATTGACACAGAGAACGATGCCTTTGGGAGGGAGAATTATACGCATATTTTCATGCATAGGGACATCTGGATGGACCATAAGCTTGGAGTGTTGTTATTCATCATTTGAATCATTTACATCAGGGCCCTGGGTTGCTGTCATTTTATATTTGACACAAATGTTGCATACAGCTACTCTTGGGGGCTGACAAAGGGAGTATGGATGTCGTAGCATTTGGTCCACTCTATGTGTTATGGAGTTTGACGGTCTGGGACTTTGTGGGCAGACTCCATAAGGTTGAAGATTGCATTTCTCCTTTGTCATGTTGGGTTCTGGACCCTGGTTGTGTTCATAGTTGCAAGCTGATTCGAACTGGCCGATTCGATGCGATTCGAACCGGCTGCCCCCCGAATTGGGAGCCGGTTCTCGAACCGGGAACCAGTTCGAATCGGTTCCGAACAATTCGGCGGTTCGAACTGCGGTAGGCGGTTTGAACCGCGGTTCGATGCAACTATGGTTGTGTTAAATGATTGGCCGTGTAGTAGGGTACACTGCACTCTCAGAAAAGAAAGGATAAAAAAAAATTTCCTTACTCTGAAGCAATCCTTGTGATAATCTACTTTCTATTGATTCTGGTGCATTGAGTATGACAGCGCCATGGAGTTTTATTTTCTCTGGAATTAAATGTGCATGAATTTGGAATATCAAGTACAGGGGTTGTCTTGATTTTAAACTAGTTTATTTTATGTAGCTAAGCGATAGTAACTCATCAATATTGCATGCAGGCCCTATCTTCTTCTTGGATGCAGAAGGATAAATAAATCAAGCTGAGCACTGATTCTATCTGGCACTTAGAACAATGAAAGATCACTTCAAACCTACAGATTTCTGGAACTCCTCTGTTCTGTTTTGGTCCATCGGGCTGTTTGTGATGCTTTATGCTCTTGGCTTCTTCATGATTTTTCGCAAATGGAAAGGTCGTGACCGATTCGAAGCAGCAAGTTGTGGGCTATCTCTTGTCCATGGAATTGTCTGTACAGTTTTGGCTACCTATGATGTAGTCTGCACGGAATGGAAGCTTGATGCCCCCAACACACTTCTGGAGAACAAGATTATGGAGTTCAGCATAGCTTACTTTATTGTGGACTTCCTGCACTACCTGTATGCAGCTCCAGATGACTATCTCTTTATTTTGCATCATATTGCCACCTCAACATACATGTTTTCATGTCGCTACTACACTTGTCATGGGGCCAAGTCTGCAACAAGCCTTATTGCAGTTGGTGAAATTACAAGTCCACTTCAGAACATATGGACATTGGCGCGCATGGCCCGGAATGAATCTCCTTTTGCAAGGCAAATTTATTTATCTTTGTCCCCACCTTTTACTTTCATATTCACATTTTTCAGGGTGTTCGTGGGGCCTTATATGCTATGGGAGCTCGGTAAATTTTACCTCACAGGCAAAGCAGATGCAGTCATACCAACGTGGCTTGCATATTCTTGGATTCTAAAATCAGCCCTCGCTGTTTGTGGAAGCATGATATGGGTATACAAGCTATGGGTTGGCCTATATAGATTCTACACGCGACAACATGGCAGAGATAAGAAAGCAGCTTAATTTTAAATGTTTTGCCTGGGATGTTACAGCATTCATCACTCTAAAACCACTGTAGAGATCTTGTATACCATAAAACAGCACGAGGCTGGGGCTTTTCATGTTTGTGAAGTTTTTTTTTCTGGGAAGCAGTGTCTCATTAAGACAAACAAAGCTTATTGTGAAAAACATCTCTTGATGTAGTTTCTTTACCCAACCTAATAGCATCTTTTGGTATCACAAAAGCTTGTTTTAAGTCCAAAAGATCAACATCTTATCATGGTTGCACGGGCTTATTATCAATCACTTTATTTCTTACCCATGGATCCCCTTCAACTCTTTTTCAAATTTAAAATCAAACATAATGAGTGCAAGTGTGGATTCCTTCTAAACTGGCAACCCTTTTTGCAATCTAAGTATCACCATTGGGGCTCCAAACTCATCTGAAGATATCGATCACGATCTTGACATCTGTACTCGTCTTTGAAAATATTCTAGATGAAAATAGTCCTATTATGCTCCTTTGGCGCACAGTAAAATTTCGGGATTGGATGATGGATTGGTGGATAGTTGTGGCTCGAACCATCATCAGATCCTTCATCTTCCTTATTGGTGATGAATTTATAGTAGCATTTCCAATTAATCTACAGAGAATTGTTTTTCAATCCTTTATAGCACGATATATTGGCAATGATCACCACAAAGTTGTACTAAATCTTTGCCGAAATTTTGAAAATGTTGATATCGCCAATCTAAATGTTTCATAGATGTCGTCGTTAGATTAATGAAAGACATAGGAATGATAAATGAGCACAAAGATCCTTAATAGAATCATTTGCCTAATGTATCTAGCACCTTAAAATATTGAGTATTGAGACTAAGATAGAAATTGCAACACCGAATTGGTACATGTCTACTAAATGTCCTTTATACTAAGAAAATTTATCAATAGAATCTTGGGTCTTTTTATTTTGCAATTCTTGTTCTTGACCATCTTCTTAAAAATATTGCATTGGCTGAAGAATATTGTGTTCTCGAATCATATGACGACCCAATGGTAGTGCCCAACGTGTTGGTGTTGTTGGATCTCCTCCATCTTGGGGTCAAGTTGCTCTCCTTTATTTTGTATAGTTTAGTGGATTCTAAGAGTGCCTTTTTTGGAGGTGAAGCTTATTATAGTTATTTATGCTCAAGTTCATGAGAGTGAGAATAAGAGATCAAGAGTGTGCTTATGGAGTTTCTTATGGCTCTCACACCCTATATTGATTTCTTGCTTTAGAGGACCGTACTACCACAAGCTAGAGGTGTGCTTGAACAAAATTTCATACCTTAGTGGCACGGATCACGAAAAGTTATTGACTGAGCAACATTTTCATGCTGCGCCCGCAGTTACTCTATTGAAAGATTGACAGAACTTAGTGTGGGATGATGTAGTTTGTAACTACAAAAGTTCATTATTTTTCTAAGGTACAAGATAGCCAAACAACATATGGCAGTAGAGCAGGGAATGCATTTGCCCAATAGAAGAAGGGAGGGGGAGGTATTGAAGATTGGATGCTCATCAAGAGCTCTAGTAGCAAATGGAGTGAAACATTAACAGCAAGGAGAAGTGTTGAAGTTGGAGAGGTCTTTGTGGGTTCATGTTTTAGTGTCTTAAGAAGGTTGGCGAAAGCAAGGATAGTTCAAAATGGGTTCTGAAGTAGTTGATGTGGGAGCAATATGTTCTTTTTGCAAACAGTTTATTAAGATAAAACACTAAGCTAGTGCATGTAGGGAAATCTGAGAGCAAAGAGAAGTTGGTAAACTATGGCGTTTGGTTTGTTTTTTTTCTATGAATCAAGCTGCTCATTTTGTGTCGATGGGCTTACAAATCTTTTGACAGCATAAATACCATTAGAAGGTACATAAATATTTTCTGGACTTCCCTGTATGGTATCCTTTATTTACGAGTACAACAAAGATCTTCTCGTTGTTTCATAGACTAGGAATCCCCTGAAGATTCTCAGACATCTTGAGGTTCTTGTCTGCTGTGTGTGCATGAGTTTTGAACTTTAGATTATCTGTTTCAAACAAGGCAAAGATTGCAGATGAGCAATAACCGATAAAATTAATGAACCGTTAACGGTTCAGTACGGTTCTGAGAACCGTACAGTGACCCTTACGGTTTTCAGAACTTTTATGCAGGAACCGTGTGAACCGTGGAGGTAATTAATTAATTAATTAAAAAAAAAAATTCAGTACACAGGTCTGTGTGGATTAACAGGTCTGTGTGGAATCTGGATTAACAGGTCTGTGTGGATCAGGTCCAAAAATCTGTGTCCAAATCAGGTCCAAATCTGTGCCTGTAATAATTTGGTAATTAAATAATTAATTAAATACTGGAACCGTACCACGATTCCCAGGACCCACGGTTCTGGGAACCGTGGGTTCTATGCAATAAACTTTGAACATAACTATTTGAAGAAATTTGACTAGGAATAGTTCCTTATGCAAATCTATTTGAAAGGCTGTGCAGAGTCAGAGAGGGAAAAAATATTGAGTTCAGCAAGAATATCTCTGTGAATATGATAATAAGTTTTCAGTGTGTTTATTCTCAATTTCACAAAATTGGCATCAGCTATCAAAAACATGAAGCTTGAAGAACGTCCCTTCTCACTTGCGCAGGCAGCGCTTTCAGCTCTCCTCCAGCTATTGCTCATCATGATCACACAATCTTTTAGGAATAGTCATCAGCAGATTGTTGAGAGGTTGCCCCTAGGATCCATTCTGCGGCCCAAGCAGACTCTGGTGTCCAGAAATGGTAGCTTCGCATTGGGATTCTTCCCACTGGGCCGTGATCGAAACTATTTGGGAGTATCTTATGCTACAATTCCTAAACGTACATCAATTTGGGTGGGGTGGCTAACAGAAACAGGCCCGCCAAGGATGGTGCATCCTTGAAATTTTCCGTGGATGGTAACTTGGTCATCTCCAATCCTGATCATACCACTGTCTAGATGAGTGGTACAAGTGGAAGGAACATCAGCTCATTAATGCTGATGGAAGAAACTGGCAATCTTATCCTCAATCACAACTCAGGAAGAACAATATGGCAAAGCTTCGATCACCCAACAGACACTTGGATGCCAGGCATGAAATTATATCTAGGCTCAAAGTTTCTAACCTCCTCCAAATCCCTTATCGATTTAGCTGAGGGACGTTATGCCTTTTGGGTGCGTCAGACAGGTGAATTTGTGGACATCTGGAACGCAACCACGGAATATGCGAAGAATGGAATCGGGAAAGGACGAACCTTTGCCGATATTCCAGACGTGATCGCCAACCTCCGCTACATAACCTTCTCCTTAGTGAACAATTCTGGGCGTCCTTATTACACTGTGAAGGAAAAACAGAAAATTCTCTTGCATGCAACTCTTGAGTATGACGGTGTCATTCGCGCTCGCATTTGGGACAGTTCTAATGCTATGTGGCACATCATCGCGTTAATACCCGAGAATCCATGCGAAGTAGATCATCTGTAATAGCGATTCCACACCCTTCTGTAGTTGCCCGCAGGGATTCAAGGTCGTTGATCCTGTGGGATGGAACGAAGGGGATTGGTCTCTAGGATGCGTGGCGAATCTCACGTTGGACTGCAGCACTAAAAGTTCATTTCCCCCTTTGCAACATACGTATTACGATCAAGGGAGTGGCGCAGGGTCTGCGAGATCTTATGGTGGCCACGATCAACCCTGGTGCCAAGCTTCTTGCACAAGCGATTGTGCCTGCTTGGGGTTTTCTTCAATGCTTCTTGGTTTCCAAGGGGAGGCTCGAACCTGGGACCAAAGAAACTTTGGATGCCAAGCTAACCAGTTGAGCCAACCCCGTTGGGTGGGCCTTTCTTCAATGGCAGGTCTTCCCCTGAAATCGGCCAAAATTTCTTTCGACGAGTCAACTCCTCGGAGCAATTTCAAAATAATCAATTATCGCTTCTGAATGATGGAAAGATGAAAGGAACAGCAGCTCGGAATACTATACTGGGAGTTGCCTTTGGGCTTGCATTGATGATAATGATTGGGTTTCTTGTCTGGAAATGTTTTCGGAGAAAACGTCTTGAAGTGAAGCAACACACTACAAACGACAATGTGGGTTCCCAACAATCCAAGGGTGAATGTGCTGGGAGCCCGACCATTGTCACTGCAGTATGGTGTGGAATATGTCGATCAACTAAGTTGTAAGCAACAAAATTATTGCACGCATTCTTTATTGTTCTTATGATCTTATCCTTTGCCATAGGGATTTGGAATCAATGCCCTTAAAATATTCTCAAGCCAACCTATAAAAACAAATATGAACACCCTACAAGCTTTGAAATTTATTATTAAAATGTCAATTCTAACAATCTAAACAATTGACAATGCATGTAAGACATTATTTATTTTTTGGGGGCATCGATTAGAAGTGGAAAATTAGAATGCACAGCAATGCTCTTGTAAAAGTTTTGAGACAAACTTATTAAACACATGTAAAATTCCAACTAAAGAGAGAAATCAGTAGGATTGAACCTATGAACACGAAATCCAAGACTTAAATTAGCGGATCTTTTAAGGTAGAAAACTTACAAGTTTTGAAATTCATCACTGAAATGTGAACTCTAACAAACATACATGTAAGATTTCATCTTTATTCAAGAGCATTGGTTAGAGATTTAAGCAAAAGGTGGTGTCATCATAGGTTTGCCTTCCAATTTTATAAAAAAGCTTGTATTAATCTAAGTAAAGGAAAAAAAGAACACTAAAATTAAACCCATAAATCTAAAAGCAATAGCTTAAATTAAGGTGGCAAAACCAACATACTTTGCAATCAAATGTTGAACTCCAATTTGGAGAGTTGGCACTATCACATTTTTGTCAGCATGGGGTGGAAAGAGGAACATGAGATAGTGCTCTTAAGAAAAGGTCAAGCACTTGATATAAAACCCACAACATTTCAAGATCAAAATATAACTTAACATTCATATATGTTGTAACAATGTTTATTTTTGTTGGATATAAGTTACATGGCTTTAGGGATAGACTTTGTTATTTATTGCCATTGTATTGGAGATGAATACCTTGAGCTCACAAACTCTGGTGGTCACGCCGTGTTGGATACAACAATCTTGGAAAAACGCATGGATTGTCCGTGCACAAAAATCGAGTTATTTGCAATGGTGGCGACTCAAGGCACTCTAGTTGACCTGGTCCCATTGCACCCTGTGCAAGGTTTTGGCTCATTGAGCTACTACATCTTAGACAATACCTTGTCATCTGTGTATGTGGCTAAGACAATTTCATGTAATTCACAAGGCGCCAATAATCCAAAGATAGAGTTGTTATTGATTTGTGCAATAATGAGGATACAAATGACGAAAAAGTCGATAATATTGAGAATAGTGGCCTATACAAAAGGGAACTAGCTTACAACCTGAGGAGCAAGAGATGTTACAAAGAGCTGGATTTGTTCTTCCTCAAGCTCAAGGACTTGATGTTCCAGAAAATAGAATTCCAACTAATGAGGGAGAGGATGTATCTAAGGGTAGCTAGAGAAGGACCCGTGTACGTACAGGGATATCAAATTTGGCCCTTCAGAAAATAGATTTGGCTTTGAATCTATCTACCAAAATCCTATCAGTCACCATAATTAAACAGTTAATTTTTAAAATAGAAACAAAAAATTCAATCCAAAGAGTCGTAGCCTACGAGCATCCCTCTTGTACATGTGAAGATTTTAAGTGGCGACAAAGGACTGGAAAATCTTACCTTGCATGCAAGCACATGTACTACAGTCTCTTACGTGTGCTTGGGCTAGACATGAATCACAATATGTGTATTCATCAAGTTCAGTTTGAGAAAAAGGACTTATAGTAAATGCTTTCTCGTAAACATAGCTTCGCATGTAGTTGAGCTAAGTGTTGAGTAAAAGCCATTTGTGTTGGGTTATTTTAGATAATTCCATGACATCAAGACATTATTATACTAAAATAGTTATTTTTGTTAACAATATGGATTTAAGAGTCTTGGTTAATATTCCCATTTATTTGACAAAGTCAAAGCCAAAATTGCACATTAATATTAATGTGACGGTCAAGATCGTGATCTTGATTGAGCTTCAATAGCCAATCAGAGTGAATGAGGCTCGCCTTTCAAATCTATAAAAGAGAGCCATTTCCTTTGCATTTGATTAGCTTCCTATCCATCTTAATAAAGCTCTCTCTCTCTCTCTCTCTCTCTCTCTCTCTCTCTCTCTCTCTCTCTCTCTCTCTCTCTCTCTCTCTCTCTCTCTCTCTCTCTCTCTCTCTCTCTCTCTCACACACACACACACACACACACACACACACACACACACACACACACACACACACACACACATGGACTCTACTTTATGTCATTCTGTTTTATTTGTTCTTCGAGCAATCATGGAAAGGTCCCCCTTTGGTACTAAACCAATTTAATTGTCTTACTTTGTTACACTACATTGGATGACCCCCCCAAAAGATTTTTTCAAAAATATAATCAATTTGGTGGGAGAATTGATTTCCTTGAACGGCTAAGATGAATGCACTTGATAGGGATTCGACCTAGCGGTGGGCATTATCAAACACTCAGTGCACCATAGTGAACTTTGGTTTCTATAAAAAAGAAGGTGTCACAACCCTAAAATTCTCTCTCTCTCTCTCTCTCTCTCTCTCTCTCTCTCTCTCTCTCTCTCTCTCTCTCTCTCTCTCTCTCTCTCTCTCTCTCTCTCTCTCTCTCTCTCTCATATCATCTCTCTATTGCGACCTAATTCAAATTGGTAATTGCAAAGTGGAGACTTATGGATGCAATTGGAAGAGTATTCATAAGGGGAATTGCTACAAACTAAGGTAAGATTGCTATCATAATGCTCACCTATACGTGAATGTTTTAAGCTTGCTAGAATGCTTTATGTGTATAGCTCACATTTGTGATGGTAATTGTTAATTCGGGTAGAAGTTGTGCTTCTAAAGGAGCATATGAAGTGTCTACAGTAGGGCGCTGCTTCAACATTGCTCTCTGTCAATCCGCAAGGTATGATACTCAAACATATACTATTTTCATTGCCAAAAGACAACGATTGTCTACTTGTTGGTAGATCGCACTTCTACATGCATTATTCACAAGTTTTGGAATGGCATTTGGTCTGCTGGCCAACGACTGGCTATATGCTTGACCATCGCACTTTTGCAAGCAACTTTGATTGTTGTTTTCGTAGATTTGTATGTAGAATTTGGTGCTCTATCATTAGGACAGATGGACGCCCATCAAGGTGCAATGGACTGCCAAAATGATTGTTGTTTTTTGAGGAATGATACCAAGACTTGCGTGTCATTAGTCATGTTGTGAACATATGTGCTTCGTTTCGATGCTTCCTAATGGATGTACAATAATCTGCTCAAACACAACTAATGTAATCTTGTAGAGGGCCACCCACTAAGACTTTGGTTTGCCTCATAAATAGGCTATACAACTTGTTAATGGAAATGTGAAACCGAGTTGCTCATGTAAATAATCATCCCATACGCTTTTTATAAGTGAAAAGTGGCCATAACATAAGAAGTTTCTATCAAGCATTGCAAACATTAGTATCTTTGAGCATAATAATGATATGTCTTAGGGTTTGTTGAAATTCAAGTGAATAACTTGTATGGAATGGTTACATGTCATTTGAGGTGAATATAACCTCTTGTTAGACACTTATCGTGAGTCACGCTTTCAACTCGCTTGACTAAACCTAATATGTTTCTTGAAATAAGATAATCTAGTAAGGACATTGCGCTATTATTAAGCCATCATTGTCGTATTGGATTCATTAGTACCCAAGGAGGGTGTTTTGCTTAACTATTTGGAGATGGGTAGCTCTCATAATATGTCTTCACCTTGCATCCAGGTACAAAGTTACATAACATCATTATGATTTGTCTTTTCACCCAAGTTTAGGGTTTATGCAAGCATGTCAAACGCATAGTGCAATACAGTTTACTCATGCATGGAAAACTCAAGAATAGGTTAAGATTGAATGTTTTCAAGGATATAATCCTAAAGATATGCATTTTGTATTTATTTAAATGAGGTGTCATGCTAATGGCACATTAAACATTGATAAACTTAAAGCGGCTGTGGTATGTGAGCTAAGACTTGGTGCAGGGTTTGGCTCTAGCGGGCTTGCATGGCATGAATTTGCCCAAGCTATAAGGTGTTTGGACTCCTAACTATCTTCTTGGGAGGTCCTTGGGCTTAGTATGGCATGGGCCCTAGTACCTAGCACCAATGCAAGAGTCATGTCTCTTCATATGTTGTGTATTGCAAAATAGCTTCTTATGTATGAGTAATGTAAACGTGAACTTAATATATTCGGTTTGCTCTTATTCTGATAAGTATGGCATCTGCCCTGATACAGTTTTGTTTTAGGACAAAATGTATTGCTAATGATGTAAGTCATGGTAGGAAAGATTGGACGTATCATATGTATTTGCAATTGAGCTAATGAAGTAGTGAATCTTGTTTCGGAGATGGATAACAACTGATGCTCAGCTATGACACATGTCTTCCTCACGTAACCAACTCGTGCAGTTGTGTTTTGTGGGATGGTGGCAGGTAACAACCGAGTGTCCTAAAACTTGCTTCGCTTTATGGTACCTTCTATTGTAAGACTTTATACAATCTTGTTTTTATGTGTTATACTATAAATTAAAGGGTTCAAAAGGTTTGGTCTTGACTTGTCAAGAGGGACTATGTGAAATCTTTTTATCCTCTCTCTGCATCTTTTTAAGATGTAAACCCAAGTACTTTTTGGCTAGAGTAATACCAAACATTTACCTTTACTTGTATTATATGGCTAACTAGGTCTATTTCATGTTTTAGTCCACAAGATGGTTTCATGACGCAGTTGCACTTGGTTATGGGAATCACCTTCCTTCTCGTAACCCCTTTATTCAAACTGTCATTTATTGCATGAAGACGCTATTGAGGTTCACAAATTTATTACTTCTACTAATATAGCTACGTGTAACACTTTAGGTCCTGATGATAAAATCTTTTGCCTTGTTGATCTAATGACTACCATGGATTGGATCAAGATTTATATGGAATTTCTTAAAAATAAGAATACTCTAAGCATAGTTGAGAATATCTTTATTGACTTCTCCAACTATGCTGAATGTTTTGCTGCTGAGAAAATTTTTTGCAATTCTCACATTCGAAAGATTTTTGTTTGTTTGGAAAAAAAAATGGTGCCTTAACTACTGATATCCCTACCCACCTTGAACCCCCTCTCTCACCACATCCATTGATCTTTACTGAAGATCTTGATGAAGATAGTGCTTCCCAACTTCTCACAAGAAATCTGTGAAGCCAACAATCAGGCTGCCTTTGAGTTCTGTCAAGCCAAGAGTTGCCAAATACCTATAGTACCTGGTCGTACTATTGAGTTTAAGGCTACCAAAACTGCCTACAACCTATGGAGGATTCCATCGATAAACTTTTTGGCACCCATCTCAATCGAACTTTGGATTGCTCTTACCCATCTTACTGATGCTGAAGTCTAGACTTGCAAAATAGCCACTTTGCATAAGAATCTCACTTTTGACACTCCTATTGCCTTTTATATTGTCTTAAAAATGAGCAGATTTGAGCCTTCGAGATGTCCTTCTAAGTAGACCTAGGCTAGAACTAGTGGCCACTTTGAAACTGGTTTTAGCAGAAGGAGCCTACATCAAGGTAGAATCTGGCTAGAAAAGACCTTTTTTTTAATGTAGATGTGGTGACAAATGCAAAAACAATTTTTTTTATTATCTGGTTTGATCACCTTTTATGATGAATAACCTTGCTAAATTCCTCCCTGATGCTGCCATAGAACTATCCAATGACCCTACTACAAAGCTTCTAGCACACCTTGGCGATGCCGAGAACATCCACGAGATTGAACGCCTTTTTAAAAAGCCCATCTTCTCTATCGTACAGGACAAATACTTTCAGAATACAAGTAAGAAAAAAGGGTCCTTCAATCTGAACAATCTGAGCTCGGTCACATCAGACAATGGCACAAAAAAAAAAATATTTCCTAATAAAGGCAATGAGGGACAAAGCATCAATAGCAAAGAATAAAGTTCCCATTAGAAAGCTGAATTTTCACTGTGATTGATCCGTGTGCAGGAGGAAGTAGAAGAAATAAGATCACTGGAGGTCTGTGCGGCTAATGGTTAGAAGAGACAAAGGGAAGATGATTTTACATTTATGTTATTACAATAGGTGCTTTGAGAGTATAAATGTTAAACAACTTTATTCCTCACCTCGTGTTCCCTCCCAGGAATTTATAGTTCTTCCCTCTCAAGGAAAAATTAAAACCTCGTTTCTAATGGAAGGAAAGTAAGGGCTATACACCTTCCAACAATTGAAAATTTTCTCAATGCATTTGCATGAATATATGAGCTATGATCATCCTCGTCATCTTTTGCTTCCTCTAGCCATCACTTCTCACATCAACAGCTTCAAGTTTTTATTGGATCAGTTATCAACTGTAGGATGTTCTATTCAAGATAATAATGCCATCATGACCTTGCTTTCTTCTCTTCCAAAGTCATATGAGCACTTTGTGGTGATAATCTCCACACAACCCAACCTCACTCTTTAAAAGGTGATTGGTCACCTACTTCAAGAAGAAATGCGGAGAAAGACTAGCAACCTGTCTATCAAAGACAAATCCATGGCTCTATACACCAAAAAGAAAGACTACTCCAAGGGCAAAAATCAAGTGCAACAACAACAACAGAAGCCTCATACTCAAGGTGAGAATAGTGGATCACAAAAAAAGCTTTTCTACAGATATTGCAAGAGAGCTAATCACGACATCAAGGAGTGTCATATCTAGATCTACAACGAGGCGAAGAAGCAACAACAGTAGTAGCCAGACTCCTCCAACGCGGCAGAATTCAAGGAGCAAGATACACACTTGTTAATGGCTTACAACAGCAGCAACAAAAACTATGATAGCGGTACCTAGACAGCGGCGCTACCCAACACATGACCTCTCACAAGGAATGGTTTACCAAATATGCAGCTTACAATAGAGATCAATTCATCTGCCTCGAAGATTCAAACACCATACGCATTGAAGGCAAAGAAACAGTCAAGATCACATTCAACAACAATCTATCTATTTGTGTTTCCAACGTCGAACGAATAGTGTGTTGAGACCTACCATAAAAAATGGCTTTGGAAATGTCCCACAAGCAAGGGAGAGGCTTGGTATCCTTTGTATAGGAGTACGTGGACTATATTCTTGTATGTTGTGGTTGTTGATGCAAGTACGGGTGTAAACTTCCCAATGACATACAAACAACTCTAAAATTATCAATCCTTGATTATAGTCACTTGTTTAGCCTTGTCGTATGCCAATTTTGAACTTTAGTAGTTATATGTGGATGGAGAGAGAGAGAGAGAGAGAGAGAGAGAGAGAGAGAGAGAGAGAGAGAATTTGAATAAACAAATAAAAGGGCAATGTGTCATTTCATCCATCTTTTAGCTCAAGCTACAAGAGAATTCCATTGTTTCTTGGGAATGCAAGGCTTGGGGTGCTATTGTAAAAATTACAGCAAATAAGGATCCTAAAACACTTGAAATGATGAGGGAAACAATAGATTATGATTTCATAAGATTAGCACAAGTTGAACCATCAAAATCCATCAAAAATCTATGCTTGAACCTCACTAAATGGCCCAAATCCTTGAAGAAGGCTTCACACGTGTGAAAGTACAGCCTCCCACAGTCTGAGTACTGTACACCAGACCTACATTCAATCCTATAATCATTAGTAATCACAAGTACTCAAACAATTATGAACATAGAGAGCAATTGCACCATTATGAGAGAAAAAACATGAAATTTCTTGATTGATTTTGGTGAGATATCATCACCTATATATACATGATCCATCACGGTTTTGGGCAGGTATGAGTAGCCCTAAACCTATCCCTAATGCTAATTTTGGTGGGTCTTTCATCCCTACCAAGTTAGGGTTGGAATCTTGGAGATCCCTTAACAATGCAAAAATTACCAAAAATAGCTCCTATTTTTTCTCCCTTGTATCTAAGCATAATTTGGACTCATTCCAAAGGTTCTAACACTTAGGTCTACTTGAGAACATCCTTATGAATGGAATCCTATGCTATTTGGCACGTGTGACAAGCCACATCATGACCATCTAACTATTTACAAGTCATATGACCAAAACTAGTCAAGCTAGAATTGTGAATTTTTAACACTCCTCCTCACTATCTAGCTTGGTTCAATCATTGCTTTACTAATCACTCCAAGTGATGATCTGAACTTCATAAAAGGTGTCCTTTGAAGTGGTTTAGTAAGTAGATCAGCTACACATTCATTGCTTGGAACATGCTCCAAAGCAATCTCCTTGGCTTGCACCATTTCTCTCACAAAGTGATGGCATATCTCAATGTGCTTAGATCTTGCATGGAAGATTGGGTTAGATGCAAGGTGTTGGGCTGATATATTGTCATTGTAGATGATTGGTGCCTCCTCTGAATCCATGATCTTTAGTTCCACCAATAATCTCTTGATCCAAAGTACCTCCTTTGTAGTGGTTGTCAAAGCTTTGTACTCGGCCTCAGTTGAAGATAGAGATATAGTTTCTTGCTTTTTTGAAAGCCATGAAACCACACCTTCTCCTATGAAAGTTGAATAGGCACTTGTTGATCTCCTATCCCTCTTATCCCCTGCAAAATCTGAATCACTAAATGCATGAAGGTTAATCACATCTCCTCTATATAGAATCCCAAAATCCAATGTACCCGAGATGTATCTTAGAATCCTCTTAGCCTTTTTCCAATGGATATTCAATGGCTTTTGCATGGATTGGCTCAACCTACATACACTAAAGCTAAGATCTGGTCTAGTTATAGTGATCCACATTAAGGAACCTATAAGTTGCCTAAACAAAGTGATGTCCATGAAGGATCTTTCATCATCTTCATTTGGCACTTTTACATCTTGCTCCATTGGTGTGTCAACACTTTTGCATACTTCCATCTTAAACTTCTTCAAAAGACTTTGAGCATAGTTTACTTGACTTATAAAGATAAAATCAGACCCTCTAAGTACTTCTATGCCTAAGATGAAGTGAAGACACCCTAGATCTACCATCTTGAACTCTAAGGATAGATCTATCTTGATTTTTTCAATACCATCAACACTATTTCCACTAATGATGATGTCATCTACATAAATGAGTAAAAGTACAATACCAACATCATCAAACTTAATGTAAAGAGTGGGATCATATTCACTTTGAACAAAAGAAAGTGAAATACAATGTAGTTTTGAATTCCAAGATCTTGAGGCTTGCTTCAAGCCATAGATGCTTCTTTGGAGATGGCATACTTTGTTCTCCATTCCATGCTTGATGAACCCTTGTGGCTGCTCCATATAGATATCCTCTTCCAAAAAACCATTCAAGAAAACATTAGAGACATCCATTTGACATAGAATCCATCCAAAATGTGATGCAAGTGCAATGATTAGTCTTATTGTGACCATCTTGGCCACGGGTGCAAAAGTTTCCTCATAGTCTATCCCTCTCTCTTGAGCATAACCTTTTGCAACTAATCTTGCTTTATGTTTGTTAACACTCCCATTTGCATTCAACTTAAGCTTGAAGACCCACTTGCATCCTATTACATTCCTTTGAGGTCTCTCAACAAGCAACCAAGTTTCATTCTCAATCAAGGCATCATACTCATCCAACATAGCTTTATACCATTCTTTGGAGTTCAATGCATCTTCAACATTAGACGGTTCTTCAAAACTAGATAAAGCATAAGAAGTGGATGAGATACCCTCAACTTTCTGTCCTTTGCCTTGATATGTGAGCCTTGATGGCTCCACTTTTGCCCTTGAAGATCTCCTTGGTGTGATAGGTGGATTTGGTGCTTGCTCCTCCATGAGCTCCTCCTCAAAACCAAGATCTTGCTCCTCGGCCATCTTCTTCTTGATTGTTGGAGCACTTGAGCCTTCTTCAAGCATATGCATATGATGTTCATCAAAGATGACATCCCTTGAAACAACAAATTTGTTCAAGGATGGAAGATAGTCTTTGTAGCCCTTGCTTGAGCTTGCATATCCAAGCATGATCCCTCTTGTGGAAGATGGATCCTCCTTGGTTCTTGTTTCTAATGGCACATGCACATAACATATACACCCAAAAACTTTCAAGTGATTAAGATTGGGTTTCTTTCCATACAACATCACATAAGGAGTTTTGCCTTCAATTGCTTTGCAAGACACCCTATTCATCAAGTAGTTTGCACATACAAGAGACTCACCCCAAAAGGATTTGGGCAAACAAGCATCTAATCTTAAAGCCTTAGAACATTCACATAATGTTCTTTTCTTTCAGCAACTCCATTTTGCTGAGGAGTGTAAGGACAAGAAGTCTCTTTCTTGATCCCTTCCTCCTCACAAAAGGCCTTGAACTCATTGGAGATGAATTCTCCACCATTGTCACTTCTAAGAATCTTGATGCTGTGATTATGATGCTTTTCCACAAACAACTTGAACTTTACAAAAGTATCAAATACTTGAGACTTGAAGGAAAGTAAGAACACCCAACAATATCTTGAGTAGTCATCAATGAAGGTTAAAAACATGGATGAACCTCCATTAGATTTGGTGCTAGCAATGTGCACATCCGAGTGTATGAGTTCAAGAGGATGAGATGACTTTGTGATGGAGTTAGGAAACACCTTCTTATGTGCCTTGGATAAGGCACAAGCTTCACAAACCTTGTCTTCCTTCCCAATAGACCTTGGTAGGCCTAAAGCATACTCCTCCTTGATCATAGCCTCCATGGAACCCGAGTTGACATGTCCAAGTCTTTTGTGCCATAAAGTAAAGGTAGATATCTTGCTCTTCTCGGCCAACATGACAACATTAGTATCCACAAATGCATCTAGCTTATAAAGTTTGCCAAGTCTAGTGCCCTTAGCCACTATCTTACCCTTCTTCTTGATGAAACATTCATTCGAAGCAAAGTCAACATTGAAACCATTGTCTACCATTTGGCCAACACTTAGTAGATTCTTTGTTATTGTAGGAATGTACAAAACACCTTCTATGTTGATCTTTTTGGAAGATCCTAAGCAAAGGGGAATGCTACCAACTCCTTCAATCTTACAAGCTTCATCATTTGCTGTATAGATAGACTTTATAGGTCCATCATAAGATAAGAGAGAAGAGAAAAACTCCCTTTTACTAGTCATGTGTGAACTAGCACCCGAGTCAATCCACCAAGGATCTTCTCCTTTGAAGCTTGTTGAAGAAAATATGGACATCATGAGAGAGTCCTCATGTGAACTCTC
This sequence comes from Diphasiastrum complanatum, assembly GCA_029204225.1. NCBI lineage: Eukaryota > Viridiplantae > Streptophyta > Lycopodiopsida > Lycopodiales > Lycopodiaceae > Diphasiastrum > Diphasiastrum complanatum. The sequence goes on along the minus strand of CM055111.1, from coordinate 6,562,314 downwards.
CTCCTCCTCCTCTTTGCTCATGTTGGCTTGGCTTTGATCTTGCTTCCTCTTGAAGCATTCCGAGGCATAATGCCCCATCTTGCTACAATAGTAACACTTCACCTTTGATTTGTCCTTCTTGACTTTGGTGGTTGATGGAGATGCCTTTGGGGGTCCTTCTTGATCCTCAAGCTTTGTAGACTTCTTGAATGTTGATCCTTTGCCTTTGGACTTGCCTTTGCCTTTGGTGAAGAGAGCTTGGTCATCTCCACCTTGGATGGAAAGCCTATCCATCCTCTCTTGCATTTGGCTCCTTCTTGATTCCTCGGCCATGAGCGTGCCTTGGAGTTCTTCAAGTATGGGTAGCTTACCCATAATTGCATATCCCTGAACCAAATTGTCAAATTCAAAGCTTAGTCCATTCAATATGAGTTGAACAAGCTCTTCATCCTTGATAGGGTCACCTATAAAGGCTAGCTCTTTGTTCCATTCCTTTACTCTTAGGACAAAAGTATGTGCACTCTCTCCTTTCTTTTGATAGCTTCTATAGATTTGATTCTTCAAAGATAACATTCTAGTTTGGTTCTTGGATTCATAGACCTTTTGCAAAGTCTCCCAAGCATCTTGAGCTGAAGTGCAATCTCCTACCTCTCTTAAGAGTTCATTTGCAACATTCATTTTTATGCAATGTAGTGCAACATTGCACCTCTTGATGTATTTGGCTTTTTCTTGAGGATGAATAGGTTCACCCTCCTTACCATTTACAATTTCCATCAGATCTTGCATGATCATGATGGATTCCATTCTAACTTTCCATATGGAATAGTTAGTTTTGTTGAGCCTTTCATTAGTATCCAAAAGATATGCATTTATAGATGCCATCTAGTCTCCTAATCAAGGACTTGACACAAATGAAGGTTACTTCTATTGATTTGATTGAAGGTCTACCTTATCCCACTTCTTAGGGACCTGAAAAGATCAGTAATAGACTTCCTATAAAGATCTAAGAATGATCTCTAACAAAATCAAATCATAGAATACTAGAAACAATGCACTTGCTTGATTGAAGTAGACAATACTAGTAGAATTGCCCCTCTTTCTATAAAGAACATTAAAGCTTCCAAATGATCTGATCAAGAGTGAATTTCAGCAACCTAATATACTTCCAAAATCACTTGTAAAAGATCTAAATGGAACTTAATGAGGATGTAACACAATCTACTATCCAATCACAAGCAAAAAATGATCAAAATTGATGAAAAATTGATCTAATTTGGTGCATAAGTCAAGCAATGGTTGGACTGAACCTAAATCACTTTAGGAGGTGCCTACTACACCTTAGAACAGCCTTGAAGAGTCCCCAAAACTCTGATCTTCCCTCTCCTTGAATGCTAGAAAGCCTTCTCTATGAAATCACCTCCAAAACTCGCTTAGAAATCAATGCTTGGAGCAAGCAAAACTTGCTATCTTGGTAATGTGAATTGAATTCAACTTTGCCTCTGGTTTTAGACACCTAAACACCTGCAAATGAAGTCACACAACACCAATATCCAATGTATTTGACTCACTTTGAGTTCTAGAATCAATACTAGATGCTAAGATCCAATCTACACAAGATTTAGATCAAAAATTGTGATAAAATTGAATGCAAACCAAGGATTTAGCTCATTTCAGCCTTTAGGCTCTGATACCATGTAAAAATTACAGCAAATAAGGATCCTAAAACACTTGAAATGATGAGGGAAACAATAGATTATGATTTCATAAGATTAGCACAAGTTGAACCATCAAAATCCATCAAAAATCTATGCTTGAACCTCACTAAATGGCCCAAATCCTTGAAGAAGGCTTCACACGTGTGAAAGTACGGCCTCCCACAGTCTGAGTACTGTACACCAGACCTACATTCAATCCTATAATCATTAGTAATCACAAGTACTCAAACAATTATGAACATAGAGAGCAATTGCACCATTATGAGAGAAAAAACATGAAATTGCTTGATTGATTTTGGTGAGATATCATCACCTATATATACATGATCCATCACGGTTTTGGGCAGATATGAGTAGCCCTAAACCTATCCCTAATGCTAATTTTGGTGGATCTTTCATCCCTACCAAGTTAGGGTTGGAATCTTGGAGATCCCTTAACAATGCAAAAATTACCAAAAATAGCTCCTATTTTTTCTCCCTTGTATCTAAGCATAATTTGGACTCATTCCAAAGGTTCTAACACTTAGGTCTACTTGAGAACATCCTTATGAATGGAATCCTATGCTATTTGGCACGTGTGACAAGCCACATCATGACCATCTAACTATTTACAAGTCATATGACCAAAACTAGTCAAGCTAGAATTGTGAATTTTTAACAGCTATTTGCTAGGTTCATGTGCTTGATCTCCATGCCATTTGCAGAAAGTCAAAGATCAAGTGCTACTTTTTTAGCAAGATGGGGCATTATGCCTCCGAGTGCTTCAAGAGGAAGCAAGCTCTAATCCAAGCAAACATAGGCCAAGAGGAAGGGAGAGTTTATATGAAGACTCTCGCATGATGTCAAGTTTTTCACCTTCAAGCATTAAAGGAGGAGACCCTTGGTGGATAGATAGTGGGGCTAGCTCCCACATGACAAGCAAGAGGGAGTATTTCTTGGCTTTCTCAACTTATGATGGTCCTATCAAGTCAATTTTTACAGCAAATGATTTTGCTTGTAAGGTAGAAGGAATAGGATCCATACCTTTATGCTTGGGATCTTTAAGGAAGATCAAGATAGATGGTGTACTTTACATTCCTAGCATCACTAAGAGCTTACTTAGTGTAGGCCAATTGCTTGACAATGGTTTCTTTGTGGAGTTCTCTACTAATGTATGCAACATCAAGAAGAATGGGAAGATCATAGCAAGAGGAAGAAGGTTTGGGAGGTTGTTTAAGCTTGATGCTTTTGTTGATCCTAACCAATTTGTGATGGTAGCCAAGGAGGAAAAAATGACCACAAATGATTTGTGGCACAAGAGGTTTGGTTACAACAACACCAAGTCTATGGAATCCATGTGCAAGGAGGAGCTTGCTCTAGGCCTTCCAAGATCCATGGCAAAGGAGGAAAAGGCTTGAGATGCATGTGCTTTGCCTAAAACACATAGGTTGTGTTGATCCATTTGGATGTACATTTTGCAAGCACAAAGAGCAATGGTAGAACCACAATGTTTGTAAGTTTTACTGATGAATCCTCTAAGAATCATATCGGAAAAGATATGGTTGAGATCAAGGAGGAGCTTGATCAAGAGGAGGAGCAAAATCCGAGAGCTTCAACTATTCCAAGGAGAGCCACAAGAGCAAAGATTGAGCTATCAATGCTCATTTTAAGAAAAGGAAAGTTGGAGAGGGGGTACATTTTGTACTTCATTTGCTAAATTTTGTAATGAAGTTGCTTTGAATTCTAAAGTATGGAATGAAAGGTGGTTGTCATATCTACTTACTCTTGAATGTGCTAGAAGTAAGCATGATATTTTCATTCATAAGTTGAAAGATTGTAACTTCATTTTCAAAGAGGCATATTGTGAACCTTGTATGAGAATAAGTGAATCATCCTTGAAGGACACTTATCTCCATGCAAGTATTTGGCCTCATTAGTTTCAAGTTCAACAAGTATGTAATACAAATTGCTAGTGGTAAGCAATTGTGGACTAGTGAATTTCAAATTGGCATAAATGATCTTAGTGATTTTTTTGTTGACTTGAAAGATTATCATGTTGAGAAGGAGAACATTCAGGTTTTGAGACTTGAAAACAAAGTTCTTGAGAGTCTTGAAGAAGATCATGGTTTGGATCCATGTTTTCATCATCAATACCAAGAGGGAGTGGGCATGATGAAGGAAAAAGACATCAAGGAGGAAGGAGCAGCAAGGAAGTTTATTCATATCTCCCTTTACTCATCTTACTGTATGTTTGATAGAAAACATGACATGAATTTGACAATGTCCTTTGATGATGCTAGTATGAATATTGTTTTTCATCCTATATCTTACGATGATGAAATGGTGCTCACTACTACTTTAATGTAGGTCTCAAATAAGAAATCAAAGGCCTCATCTTGTGATCCATTCACTCTTGAATTTACAAGAAATGAAGACCGTACATACCTATGTAATTAGCAGTACTTTAACTTCTATGTGCCCATTTAGTGTCTAGGGGGCTAAATGGTGAGTCACCCTTGGATAAGGGGTACCCTTGGAATAAGGGTATGTGCCCATTTAGTGTTTGGGGGGCTAAATCATGAGTCACCCTTGGATAAGGGGTACCCTTGGATTAAGGGTAGGTGCCTTTGGATTAAGGTCCTTGTGTCCTTGAATAAGGGCATGTCGGTGTCTATGCCTTGGATGGAGGTATGGAACTTAGTCAGGTGTTAGGAGGACCTTACCATGCCAGCATTGGTCATTTTCCTAGACCTTGGCCTCAACCTTGAGCCATGATCACATAATAGGCCTTGGGCCAAAGTTAGCAATCACATAAGGCTCATGGGAAACTAGTAGGAGGGCGCGCCTACTAGGGTCCCAAGATGCCCCTAAAGAACTCAAAAAGTTATATTTAAGAACACAAGTTATGGAAGGTGTCTTTTGACATTCCACTAACTTGTGAGCGTCGTTGGGCCCTTCATTTGCCTCCCCATTTTTTATTGGCTTGTGTAGGCATTCCATAGTGCTTTGGAGTGTGTCATCGGCCATCTACATGAGAGGGAGAGGGCACCCAATTGAGGGGAGATTTCTTGTATTGTGACTTGCTTCTATCCTCTAGTGGATTGCTAGTGTGTAGAGAGCTTTGATTTTGCTTGCTTGTTCTTGTGAGGATCACCATCTTTGATATGGGACTTAGATGTGGGTAGGATCTTGAGCATGCTTGTGTTTGTGATGGTAGTGATTGTGGTTTAGCAAGGGGGTGCTAGATAGGTCTTGCTTGAAGCTTGGATCTCTAGCTATGGTTGGGTGGTAGATTCTTGAGGCCATCTTGTTTGTCTACTTTTGGAAGGATCTTAGGAGCATTGGAGGAGAGCCACATTGGAGGCTTTTGGAGGCATTGGTGGACATCTACTCAGAGGCTTGGTGGGCTACTCTTCCTAGTTATTAAAGTAGTATCAGAGCCTCTTTCAAAGTGTGAAAGGTTACTCTAAACCTCTATTGTTTGTTGCATAAAAATCTGTTATCAAGTTTTTGTGATTGTGAGGTAGAAGTAGCACCAATTCTTGTTTCTAGACATTGGTGGGCTTCTTTTTAGGTGCTGTTTTCTCTATTTTTGGAAAGCTTTCTAAGCTGAGAATAGAATGGCCAGCATGCCCACATTATCAGTTTGATAGGTAAAATCAATTGCAAGTTGAAAAGTAGTTGAATTTAGAGGTGTTTAATGATAGTAGAGGTTATAATTTTTTTTGTTTTAAAATAGAGAAGTAGAGATTTGATCTTTTATTGGCTGTCCAAATCTGTGGGCCCAGCCAATAAGAGCCCAATTTCAACTTTCAAATTTATTTTTGAAATTTAGTTTGTGCCTAAAGTGAAGTTACTAAATGTAGAGGTAGTTTGGAATATTGGTCTTGTTTATACACTAAAATTAGTGAGGAATCAATCTATCTTAGGCCAAAGCTACCTTTCATTTTGAATTTCTGTTTTTTTTCACAACCCTTCAAAGAACTTCAGTAATCTTCACAAAACTTTAGAAAACTTCAAATCTGATTTTTAGTCTATTTGAACCTTGGATAGGTGAAAATAGGCCAAAAATTTTGGTTTATGAAGTGAATTTTACATTAATGGGGAAATTGTCATTTTAAAAGTCTATTTTTTCACAGAACTTCAGTGACTTTCACAGCACTTCAGTGACCTTCAAATCTGATTTTTAGTTTATTTGAACCTTGGATTAGTGAAAATAGGCTAAAAATTCTGTTTTTTGTGAAGAGAAGTTAATTCTACATCAAAGGGGAATTTCTTTTGGTTAAGAATTGTAAATTCATTTCACTTCTTAAGTTTTGAGTTTAATGAAGTAAGGAAAAAAAAAAAGAATTTGCTAGCAACTCCTACCAAAACAAAAGATAGTTCTCCATTCCACATCGCTACAAACTTAGAAGAAACCATCCTAAAATTTGATAAATGTAAATAAAAAATTTCCAATAAATCTAGTAAAGGTTCACTATGAGTGATGATTATGGAAAACTAAAAGATGGAACCATCATGTAAATGAAAACTTGGATGAGTTTTGAGTCATTTTCATGAGATTGAATCTAAAAGTTTTGAGCTCTTTTTTGGGGATTTAAGCGTATGAAGCTTGAAATGAGCTTGTAATTGTCTTTTTCTAATCTTACTTTCTTTGTTGATGCTTTGAAAACAAGGTTCAAGATCAAGACACTAGCATGGATCAATCAACCTCTAATACTATCTTTGATTATCTAAACCTGAAAGTGTGGCACAAGCTTTACAACATCTCTACCAACAAATCCAAGAAACAAACCAACAATTACTTGAAACCAACTTGAAGAATCAAGCCCTTGAATCTAGATTGGCCAATCATAGAAAACATGTAGTACCTCCTCTCGTTAAAGTTTATAAAGGGGAAAAGAAAGAGAGGAGCCTACAAGTTGTTAATTCATGGCCTAATGTTTGGAACAAATATTTTGCCGTGAATATGTTTTTTGAAAGTGAGAAACTCTCCACCGACACTATGTTTCTAGATGGGAAAGCCTTAGTTTGGTGGGAGGATCTAGTAGCCAAGGAAAAACAACCACTAACTTGAGAGGCATTTTGCCTAGTATTCAAGGAATACTTCCTTCCCTTGTTAGATGATTATGAACATTTCCAAAAACTTCAAGATTGACCATGACTAAAGGCCTTGATCAATTCATTCAAGACTTCCATGAATATCTGAACTCTCTCTACAGCGAGATACCTCCTAAAATTCAGATGCTCATGTTTATTGATGGTTTAGCTAAACACTATCAATTGGATGTTAGAAGGAACCATCCTAATACCCTAGAAGATGCTATTAAGGCTACAAGATTTTTTGATGATACTCCTAAGCTATCTAAGAGTCATCATCCTAATGAGCAAAAGAAGGGTTTCCAACCTAAGAGAAAGTATAAAGAAGCTACCAATGAGGCATCTTCAAATTTTAATTCTAAGAAGCCCAAACACCACTTCAATAAACATCAAGGTGGCAAGAAAGACCTAGCGAAGCTCAAAAGAAGAACCTTTGCTTCAAGTGCAATATTGGAGCATGGAATTGTGTCAAAAACAAAGCCTCACTGTTCAAGTATCATATATCAAAGTAATGAGATGGATATTTGTTTTCTTAGTTCAATGTTTTAGGACCTAATGACCTAATTTGCATTAAAGGTAAAATTGGAAGACATGTTGTTAATGTACTTTTTGACACGGGATCCCCTCATAATTTTATAAATGCAAATTTAGTGCAGATGCTAAACCTTCCTATCAAAAAAAGTAAGAGGAAATATTGTGTGACAATGGCGTCTGGATGTAATAACCCATGGATTATGTGGTTCCTAGTGTACTGTTACACATACATGATTATTATGAAAAACTTGAATTCCATGTCATTAATTTGGCAAATGTGGATGTGGTTCTTGGGCAACAATGGCATTATGATAAGAATAAATCTTTGAAAAGTGATTTTGTTGAAAAACTTTTAACTTTTATGCATGATTGTTCTTTAATAAAGATTAGTGCTAGTTTAAGTGGTGATGCTACTGGTATTAAACCTTACTCTAAGCATGAGCTTAATTCTTTAATAAAGAACACAGACTATAAATTTTATTTATGCTTTCACAAGAATTTAATTTGTTGCAATGATGAAATTCTTAAATTTAATGTCATGATTATACCTAGTGAGAACACTCCTGAATTTGAAGCCTATAGTGAACTTTGTATGGAGCCCAATTTGATATTTTGACGGATCATCAAACACTCCGTTATTTATGTGATGCAATAGATTTAAAAGGGAGACAAGCTAGATGGGCTGAGCTAATGCAGGTATTTGACTTCTCAATACAATATTGTAAAGGAAATTAAAACACTCTTACTGGTTGCTAATCAATTAAGCTTTACTGATATACAACCGGGGTTATCGATCCTTTTTTTGAAAAGTTTTGGGAACAAGTACTTTATGGGGTCAATTCAGCCAAGCAGGATTCCTCGAAGAATGACAACGGTTAGGGCCCAAATCTTGCATGAGTGTCATGCTAGTCCATGCACTGGACATCCGGGTATACAAAGAACATTTGACTTAGTTAGGCGGCACTTTTTGTGGCCTAAGATGAAAAGTCAAGTAGAGGCTTGTGTACTTAAATGTACTAAGTGTCAGTTAAATAAAGCTGAAAGGCTAAAAGCTAGTGGCCTATTGCATCCATTGGATCATTTCCTACTGGAAAGTGAGAAAGTATATCCACGGATTTTGTGGTCGGGCTTCCGCGTATAGGGAAGGACCATGATTATGTTTGGGTCATTGTTGACAGACTTACGAATTTTGCTCAATTTATCCCAACTAAAATGACAGTTAAAGCTTCAGAACTAGCTCAAGTTTTTGTTGAGAAGCTTTTTTGAATATACGAACTGCCTTGCATTATTGTTAGTGATCGTGACCCAAAATTCATTGGAAATTTTTGGCAAGCAGTGTTTGAAAATTTGGAAACAACTTTGAGTATGAGTTCTACAGATCATCCTGAATCAGACGGTCAAACAGAAAGGACCAATCAGACGATGGAGGATATGTTGCAAGCATATGTGGGCCATCGGCAGTCTGATTGGAAAAATTACCTTCCACTGGTGAAATTTGCATATTATAGTCCAAAATACTCAACAACTTGATTCAGCCCTTTCATGCTTATGTATGGTTATCAACCTCAATCACCGATTAGTGTTGGCATTAAGAAATTTAGGGTGCAAGCCGCAGCTGATTCCTTGCGGATATGCAAGAAATGTTACAACTGGCTAAAGATAGCATAAGAATTGCCCAGGACAGGGCGACGCACTATGCTGATCTATCTCAAAAGCACAAGGAATTCAAGGTCAATAACATGGTGTTTTTGAGGGGGCCTAGTCACTCTAGGGGCTTGAAAATCGGTAAGTATGCAAAGGTGGCACCTAGGTATTGCGGTCCTTTTAAAGTTCTCCAAGTGATTAGCAATGCTGCATATAAACTAGACCTTCCAGCTAATGTTGGAATTCATCATGTTTTTCACATTAGTAAGTTAAAACCTCTTTGGGGGTTGGAAAAACCATGGTCCCTGTGGAAGATCTAGTAGAGCTTCTTCGTGATGAGTCCATGAGTGGACCACCTGAATCTGAGGCAATTGGTAATAGCTGGCAGAAACTCTAAGGAATAGAGTGCTTCGGGAATTTTTAATCAGGTGGAGAGGCAAGTCAGAAGAGAAACATACTTGGGAAAAGGAGGCTGATCTCTAGAAGAATTTTCCAAATTTTTCCCTACAAGGAAAAATTCAAGTTGAGGGGGAAGGTGATGGGAGAAGATATCGACTCCCTGATTGAACCCGAATTGAGTTCAATATAGACGGGCGGCTGCTCCTCAATCATATCTACAATCTTCCAAAGTGTAGACAGACACTATTGAACTACCTTTGGTTTGTTTAACATTCAACAAGAGATGAGATCATGGATGACCGCAATCGTCTGCATGCAGTTTTGCGGTGGTGAAGCTCTCTTCATGTTTCATTGATGGACTGCAATTCCATGGTTGCGGTGGTTGCGGTCTTCAAATTTTTCGGCCTTCAACCTTTGGAGATTTCGGTCTTTAGGGACTTCGGGTACTTCGGGTGCCTCATGTGCTTTGGGTGCTTCAGGGATTTTGACAGACTTGAAATCAAAAGCTATCAAAGCTTTGTGGCTAGAAACCTTAAGTTTCTTCAGCCCCCTCTCAAAGTGTGGTACCTTGATGACTCCCAGACTTGTTCTCTGCTTCTCAAACATGCCTTTGTCTAAAGGCTTGGTGAAGATGTCGGCCACCATCTCTTTGGTTCGAATGAAACCAATCTTTAGTTCGTTCCTTTCAACTAGGTCTCTTATCAAATGGTATTTGATTGCGATGTGTTTCATTCTTAAATAAAACACGGGATCCTTCATTAGGTGTATGGCAGATGTGTTGTCCATTTGCAAAATCAGAGGCTCGTCGGCTGTTTCACCCAGTCCATCGAGGAACTATTTGAGCCATGTGATTTCGTTGGCCATCTTTGCGGCTGCAACATATTCTGCTTCGTAGGATAACTGAGTGGTGATGGTCTGTTTCTTGCTAACCCAGAGAACGGCTGCATTTGTTGTTATGGTGCATCCTCTTGAGATGCTTTTGCAATTGTCCTTGAGTGACTCCCAACTTGCATCGTTGTAGGAGTGCAACTGGAAGCATCACAGGAGTAACACAGGTCGTAATCTTTTGTTTGTTAAAGGTACTGCATTATGTGCTTTGCAATCTTCCAGTGTGTAAGACTTGGTTTTACACTGAGTTGGCTCATCCTAAACACAACGTAAGCACTGTCAAGGCACGTGTTATCTACCAGATACATCAAAGATCCAATTAGCCTCCTGTAAGGCATGTGCAGCATAGCTTCCTGCTCTTCGATGGTCTGTGGGCCATCTTCCCTTGTCAAAATCGTTCCTACAAGCATTGGGGTGTTTGCCCCTTTGCAATCTATCATCCCAAAATCATCTGGATCTTTTGGATGTACTTGGACTGATGAAAATATAGCTTTCCTTCATCGTAGTCATGGTCGATTTCCAAGCCTAGGTAGCACCTAGCTTCTCCTAGGTCAATTATCTCAAAATGCTTTGAGATGTCACTCTTCGCTTGTGCAATGAGCTTGTCACTTATGCATAGGATCAAAGTGTCATCCACATAGACAACAACGATTATGATCTCTCCATCTGTGGACTTTACATAAACATCATAATTAGCCATCAGAGGTTGAAAACCTAGAGATATAAGAGCATGGTCTTTCTTCTTGTACCACTTTCGCGATTGCTTTAGACCGTAGAAGCTTTTGTGCATTCAGCAGGCATAGGTAGCAAGAGATGTGCTGATGAAGCTTGGAGGTTGGTCTATGTAGACTCTTCATCTAACTCGCCATGTAAGAAGGTAGTTTTCTCATCCACTATGTGAATCCTGAGGATATGAACTCAATTGTCATTCTTGGAATAGTTAGGTCTTGTTATCCAAATTGTGTGCTCTAGGGTATAGCTACTAACAACCGAGTCTATTTCCCAATTGAGAATATATACTCCATACCAAGAACTTCCTATATTCTATGCACATAACTTTTATTGACAAATTCTAATCACTCACAAATCATGCATTTTATAAGAAATATAGATTAAAACAAATAGTCCCTTGTGAACTCTCTTCACATTGATCACTTAACTAATTAACTTTATTGATTGAGTAGTCCAACTACTCAAGTCAATTGTTAATGATTTAGAAATCTCAGATGTCTAGGTGCCAAATTCACTTATACCAAAGTAACACCACATTTAGACCATCTTCTAAACCATTATTGAGTCAATAAGTCATCCTTTCCACAAAAAGAATCATTAACCTACAAGTAACTGTTTCAAACATTACTTGTTCATATGGCTATGCTCACTGACTAGTTTAGGTATATGATGTAAACTCGATACTTAGAGAACACATAGTAGATCACGAAATTAAAACATATGTATCAAAATATTCCACTATAATCCAATACATAAACATATATTACTATCTGCCAGATTCCTCCAAAATCTCCATATGTAACTACTCACATAACTCACTGAGAATCTTGTAGCCCATCAAAGAACTCTATTCCTCATGAATAAATAGCATATCTAGGAAATATCTAAAGGGGAGATTTCCACATTCACAAGTTTTCTAACCATCAACCTCTTGATAGCAAAATTCTTCAATTTAATAAACTTGCAACAGGTCTTACTACTCCTACTACTTATATAGACATCATTGGCTTCAGGTTAAGATAAGGACTTATTCTAACCTGATCCATTCCCATAATAAAATGGTATTGTTAAAGTCGATCAACGGAACCAACTTGAATATAATCTCACCTCTACTATCCATAATCATGAATAGCTCATAGTTCAATTTTCCAAAACTCCTCTACAGTATATCCACGAGATTAAAACATATGTTTCAAAATATTCCACTATATTCCCTCTCTCCATAGTGAGAAGATAGAAAGTTTTTGGAGCTCATTGGCAATCTCAAGCTAGTTCACTATGTACATTGAGTTTTTGTGATCCAAATGAAACCAAATCAATTTCTACTTGTTTCCCAGGTTGAAGGCCGTACTACAGCCTGTATTACACACGTGTGGTCTCGGATTTCAATGTTGATCAATGCTTTTGATTGTGAATGCTTGTTGTTTGTCAAATTGCCAATCTACACCAGCTTTTCTGTGTCTAGTTTTCTGATAGATTGTTAAGCAAGCATCCAATCACTCTTGTGGATCTTTTGTAGATCCATTTATCATCCTAAAGTACAGTACTTTCACTAAAAGTACCTTCACCTTTGATCATGGGCAAGTTGTTGTCGCCAAGGTGAACAAATTTCTTCGTACTATAGCTGAATAGTCGTGGAACCATTTTTGATGGATTCTTGAAGTTAGGTGGATTTCCAGCAAATTTTCACCTTAAACTTAGGTGTAGGTCCTATAAAGTAGGGATGACCACCAAATAGACATGACCAACTCTCTTGACTTGACGTAACCTATATTAGGAGTGGTTTTCTATGTGGCATCTTGGCATTACATGTGTGGAACCCAATTATACACAATATTTACAAAGTTCTACATGGTTTTCGATCAAGCTAGATTTGCCAATTTTTGACAATTCTTCACACTCCTCAAATTTAGCTTGATCTATCTACAACTCTCTTGCTAGATGAATGAATGCTTTTAGAAGTGTCTAAAAAATCCAGCTACAAACAAGGAACTTTTGAGACTCCAATAGAGAATGATGTCCATGAAGGATCTTTCACCACCTCTTAAAGGATCTCTTACAAGATGTTCCATAAATGCGTCATGTAGCACACTTCAAAAACTATACATCATGCCAAGCCATGGATTCCAAGGCATTTGTGCACTTGAAGATACATCAATTAAACTATTAAGTGCATACACAGTGTTGCCAAAGACTATTTGCCTTGCTTGATCCATATGATTGAGCCTATATGGCTCCATCTTTATACTCAAGATTCTTCTTGGAGTCCTCGGGTCTTGAGGTTGCTCCTCCACTTGACTTGACTCCAGATCGTCAATGAACTGAATAAAGTGTTGATCCAAAGGTGCTTCTTCAAGTTTACAAATCTTCCACTCTTGAAAGATCACATTTCCACCATTTTCTTTGGTAGAAAACAAGTAGATTCTACAATCTTTACTTGAAGAGCAAAACACTACTATTATTCTTATCATTGAAATAGGATAATCTTTGGTCGTTACATTGGAATGATCACGCACAGAGCATGTGGATCCAAAGATTTCCAATACAAATGATGTTTCATCTTCTATGACTCTATTCAAACTATTACAAAAATAGTTATCCAATGAAATTGCTTTATCAACAACAAATGTAGATTTCAAAGCACCCCATTTCATTGTCTTGTCATACAAAGTAATAAACACCATGAATCTTAAAGATAAGAAACAAGTCACCTCATGTCTACTACTACTTTCCAAAAAGTATTCAAAGATAGTAAACTCTCCAATGCTCACCACCCTTGCAAGATGCACACTTGAATGGACAATTTGCATGCAATTTGATGACTCGGCCATTGTCATTGAGGACTCCCTTGGAACTCTCATGCTTTGAGGCTAATCTTGATGCTCCTCCTCAATGCAAGCAAGATCACACTTTTCCAAGATCTCCTCTTGAGTGATCTCCTCCTTTGCCAAGCTCATTCTTTCAAAAGCAACACTAGCTTCCAACTTAAACAATCTTCCATGTTTAAATCCCTTTGCAATGCAAATATCATTCTTCAAGATGAAGCAAACACCATGCTTAAAGTGGACATCCAAACCACTTTCTAAGAGTAGACCAACAATAAGCATATTCTTGGTGATTGATGGTACATAAAGGACATTTTCTAGATCCATGCATTTTGAAGATTCTAGACACAAAGAGATGGTGCCCACACCATCTATCCTACACTCTTCATCATTTGCAGTAAATACAAACTTTTTAACAGCATTGAAAGAGTGTAAGGTTGAGAAAAAGTCCTTTTCACAAGACATGTGGGAGCTAGCCCCACTGTCGATCCACCAATTGTCTCTTGAATTGCTATTGCTTGTTGGTGAGGATGTAGATGCCATCAACAATACATCTACTTCATCCTCCTCCTCCTCCTTTGAAAGGTTTCCTTGTTTGTCCTCCTCCACTTGTGCTCTTAGCCTCTTGTAGCATTCAGATGCATAATGCCCCTTCTTTCCACAAAAGAAGCATTTCTGCTTTGACTTGTCCTTTGAGCTTGATGCATCATCCTCTTCTTTGGCCTCCTTTGGATGGTTCTTCTTTCCATTGGTCTTCTTTTTGCCCTTGAATGAGAAATTGGCTTTCTCATCACCATCCTGCAACGACAAGGAACTCATCCTAGATTTTGCATGGAGCATCCTACACTCTTCAGCCACTTATACACTATGAAGTCTTTCTATAGCTGACAAAGTGTCTTGGATGGCAAAACTTTGGACCAAATTTGAAAAGTCATCTCCTAGACCATTAAGGATAGTTTGTACATAAAGGACATAAAGGACATTTTCTAGATCCATGCATTTTGAGGATTCTAGACACAAAGAGATGGTGCCCACACCATCTATCCTACACTCTTCATCATTTGCAGTAAATACAGACTTTTTAACAGCATTGAAAGAGTGTAAGGTTGAGAAAAATTCCTTTTCACAAGACATGTGGGAGCTAGCCCCACTGTCGATCCACCAATTGTCTCTTGAATCGCTTATTGCTTGTTGGTGAGGATGTAGATGCCATCAACAATACATCTACTTCATCCTCCTCCTCCTCCTTTGCAAGGTCTCCTTGTTTGTCCTCCTCCACTTGTGCTCTTAGCCTCTTGTAGCATTCAGATGCATAATGCCCCTTCTTTCCACAAAAGAAGCATTTCTGCTTTGACTTGTCCCTTGAGCTTAAAGCATCATCCTCTTCTTTGGCCTCCTTTGGATGCTTCTTCTTTCCATTGGTCTTCTTTTTGCCCTTGAATGAGAAATTGGCTTTCTCATCACCATCCTGCAATGACAAGGAACTCATCCTAGATTTTGCATGGAGCATCCTACACTCTTCAACCACTTATACACTGTGAAGTCTTTCTATAGCTGGCAAAGTGTCTTGGATGGCAAAACTTATTTGAAAAGTCATCTCCTAGACCATTAAGGATAGTTTGTACAAGCTCTCCATCATGAATCTTCTCTCCAATGGAAGCCAACTCCCTATTTAGAGACTTGATTTTGAGTACATAATCTTGTGCACTCTCCTCACTTCTCCTCATGCTTTGCAAAATTTGATTTCTAAGCATAAGAACTCTAGAAGTGTTGCTAGACTCATAGATTGATATTAAAGACTCCCAAGCCTCTTTAGCACTAGTACAAGCTGATACTTCTCTCAATCTTCACACAATGAAGTGCAAGCCTAGATCTCTTCTTGTATCTAGCTAACTCTTGTGCACCTAGAGGTTCATCTTCATCTTCAATCAAGAACTCATAAAGGTCTTGGAGAACCAAGAGTGACTCCATCCTAACCTTCCAAATAGCATAATTTGTAGAATTTAACCTCTCACTAGTTTCTAGAAGGTATGCTCCAGCAAATCCCATCTTACTAGTGACTTCTACAAACAAGAAATAGATTTGATTGACTTGAAACTCACAAAGGTCTCACAATTGCAGTGTTTCACTCAAATTTGGTTTCTAATCCAACAAATGGACTTATAATCACAGTTCTATCACTCCCTCACAAAGCTGGAATGAAAATAAGATGAAGTGAAAACTACTTTCAAACAAATCTTGCCAGGAAATGAATTTGATTGTCTCTAGAATCTCACTAAGGTCTCTCTCTTGTAGTTTTTCACTCAAATTAGATTTCTAATCCAACAAATGGACTTATAATCTCAGTTCTAGCACAACCTCACAAAGTTGGAATGAAGATAAGATGATGTGAAATCTGCTTACAATCAAATCTTGTCAATTTTGGCTTTTTTTGGACAATAACATGACTAAATCTCCCTCACACTTTTTGATGTACTTTCAAGACCTGTAAAACAAGTTTAGAGGACCTGATTTCAGCCTATATTAATTAGACTTCATGACCCTATATGTCAAATCTAATCAATGGCACTCAATCTTGGTAGCTTATCCTAAGATTTCCACCAAAAATTACATCAAAAGCTCACAAATTGAATTTCTTTGGATCAAATGAATACCATGCATTAAATTCAGGTTTAGAGGTGCCCACACATGTGGATAGTACAGATTTGGACCCCTACCAAGTTTGGGATCAAATCTCCTCACCAAAATCAAGATTCTACATTGCCCTCTCAATACTAGTTTTTAGCACCAAAACTAGCAAAATGGATTTGCATTAGATCAATGGCTTATGCTCTTGTACTTGGCTCTGATACCATGTGAAAGTACTATACTTTAGGACCATAAATGTATCTACAAAAGATCCACATGAGTGACTGGATTCTTGCTTAACAATCTATCAAAAAACTAGACAAAAAAAAGTTGATCTAGATTGGCAATTTGACAAACAACAAGCATTCACAATCAAAACCATTGATCAACATTGAGATCCGAGCCCACACGTGTGTAATATAGGCTGTAGTACGGCCTTCAACCTAAGAAACAAGTAGAAATTGATTTGGTTTCATGTGGATCACAAAAACTCAATGTACATAGTGAACTAGCTTGAGATTGCCAATGAGCTCCAAAAATTTTCTATCTTCTCACTATAATGAGAAGGAATACATAGCAAATTCGACTTCCTTCTTGAAGTTAGGTGGATTTCCAGCATGTAATAAGGAAGTTAACTCACTCTCCTTGACCTAAAATGAAACCCTAGCCTAGATCCTAGAGTTATGCTTGGTAGGTAGCTAGTTGGTCAAATTTTCACCTTAAACTTAGTTGTAGGTCCTATAAAGTAGGGATGACCACCAAATAGACATGACCAACTCTCTTGACTTGACGTAACCTATATTAGGAGTGGGTTGCCATGTGGCATCTTGGCATTACATGTGTGGAACCCAATTATACACAATATTTACAAAGTTCTACATGGTTTTTGATCGAGCTAGATTTGCCAATTTTTGGCAATTCTTCACACTATCAAGCTGAATGGACAATCCAAACTCATTCCAAAAGTATTGTATGTTCCAAATCTAACAACCAATCTACTGTCTGTTAGCAGTATAATTGATTTAGGACATGAGTTTGGATCAAGTTTTTATAAAATCCTCAATAAGAGAATAGACTTATTGCACTTGAAAATAGACAAAGATATCTGTATCAGCTTACTCATTGCTATTTTGCGGCTATTTGTGTTTTAAGAAGCTCAGTTTTGATTAATAAAGAATTGATTTGGCATTATAGACATGGGCACATAAATCATGCATCTATTATAATATCAAACTTGAAAATTTAGACATGATATTGGTAAACTTGATTTGGCATTATAGACATGGGCACATAAATCATGCATCTATTATATTTTCAAACTAAAAAATTTAGACATGATATTGGTAAACTATCATGGGACCTACTTGCCTATGCAACAAAGCCTTTGAGGTATACCACAACATTCTATTTCAAAATATAAATCACCATGGAACAAAAGAATGAAGTGCTAAGCATAGTAGGCTGTAATTATCATTTTGGGCTCATGCTCTCATTTCATGTTATAGTAGTGTAACAATAATTCTTTTATCATATTATCTTTTGTCACATCTCATATGCTCCATAATCTTGAACTTGACATGGTGAATAGATTGCTCCTTGCTTGACTTAGTATGAGTCTTTGTAATAATATCCTTGTAATACCTAGTCATCAAGTTGCATTCTCCTTGGTTGTCTATTTTTCACCTTGAACACATTCTTCTGTCACAAAGCCCTTCTCAAAGTCGTTTAAGGAAATTTTTTAGTATGGAGCCCTGGTACTTCAAAATCATCACAAATCCTTGGAAAAGACAGAAGCCCATATTAAGCAAAAATCTCTTTGGGAAGGTATATTAAAGTGGAAGCACTTGAATATGTTGCTTAATATTTATTTTACTGATAGAGAAAGAAAATTTGATTGAATATTTGAAAAATTACTCTGACATCATACCTATCCTTACTAAAGAGCTAAAGATAATGTCATGTGGAAGAATGAGGAAAGGGCATGCTTGACTTGGAGTATCTAAAAAAGGGGAGTAAATCAATGTTCTACATTGAATTTTCCAATCTCTTCATGGGGTTTAAGTGCAATGAGGGCAATATCCACCTGTAGTAGCCTCGAGGACCAACCTTACTAGCTCAATACAATGCCCAACAGACACTTACAAATCTAATTCATTTGGAGGGCCAATTATTTATTGTCTAGATTCAAATTAGATAATAAATCTATGTTTTTATTGGAGGGAACATCAAGGGCCCACAACTTACCCCCCTCCCTTGGGCATGTTGAGCTACCCCAAGTTGGCACCTTTTAATGTCACCTAGGGGCATATCTCACCCCATGTGAAATGGGGGAAGGCCTCTAGGAGTGGCACCACCAATCAACGGGAAGGCCTCTAGGATTCTCTCCACCAATCAAAGTAAAGGATTTGGGCCTTTTGGAGTTACCCCCCACTCGATGTGAAACCACCCTGAAAGGGCCTTTCACATGGAAGGATATGGGCTTTCAAATTAGGGAATAAGTGCAAATTTTGAAATGGTCCTCGACTCTTCCACGTCAAACCGCCTTAATACATTCAAGTAAAATCTAAAAGTGTAAAATCTAAAAGTGAAAAGGAGCATTCTCTATAAAGTAAGCCACTATCATCCATGCCACAAAGTATATGAAATTATTAGACATCTAACATATATGTAGATGAGGTCTAGATACCTACACTTAAGAACTTAACACCACTTGTACAAATGGAACTAGCGTAGTATGCCCCTTAATAAAGACGAGCTTTGTGGGTTACACCTAATTCAGACCTCAATGCGTTTCCATTGTCAATTTTGGGTTTAGGGATAGGATCCTTGTTTAAGGAGGCCAAAAATTGTAGCATCTAAGGATTTTTAATGCCTGAAAGCTTCGATCATGAACGCAAGAACCGATTCCTTGTTTTCGCTGCCTTGCAAATGCAGATGTGATGTATCTCTCAGACGCATCAAAACACTAAATTGGAAGGGTGAACCCCCCCTCGCTGCTGGAATAGATGGTGTTCTTTTGCAATAGGAGGTCTTTTGTCCAGGTTTCTTGTTTTATCACTCTGTCATTTTCCCTGCAAAAGCCCAACATGCTCCTAATCAAGGCTCACGGAATCATGAAAAGATGGAGGTTACATAGAAACTGAGCAGGAAGTTCATTAGCGCCTAAAATTGTATCGAGCCAGGAAGCATTATTGTGTTATTTAGCTGTAAAAAATGCACAAGTTAGCCCAATGTGACTAACTTGTAAAGTCTACAGGATCAATCTAACTCTTTAAGTATTCAAACTGAGAAAAAAATTTGCAGCATGCAGTGATCAGTTTTTCGACTCTGGATAACATAATATCGACTTTAAAGATTTCTATATACGGTCGCTACTTGTCAAGATTTAAAGCAATGCATTCCTTTTGCTTTTCCAAGCGATATTATCTCAGTCACTTAGTAATTTAGCAGAGCTATGTGCTAGGATAGATACCTGTTATTAATCTGCCCCAGTTGCGATTTCTCCCTTACCGGGCTTAAATCCTTCCAATTCGAACGTAATCGAAGCTGTTGAAAATTCTCAGTACAGTTTAGGAAGTTTGCTGCTTGAGAAGGGTATACTCGTTGGCTTTGTGAAGTCCAGCCTTCCCTATTCGTGTCCTTTTGCGCCGAGAATAGTTGGATCGGTGAAACAGCTTTAGAAGCGTTCGTCATTGTTCTATAGTCTTCATGAATAGGTGAACCCTTTGGAGTCTTGCACAGAGTATCAAACGTAGTTCGTGTATCCTTGAACTCTTGGCTGCGACTGGCGGAGACTCTGAAAGCAAAACATTTTGAATATTGTCACAATGATTTTTCAATATCTCTCGCTAATATTCTGCTTTTCTTGAGAGATCTTAAACCACGACCGCTGGTCTGTGCTGAAGAAAAATATGTAGACTGATACACAAAGTACACTACTGGCAAAGACGACACCGTTCTTGCACAAAAATGACGCATCAATACAACTGGGAAACATGAAAAAACTCTTATAAGGAGCTATTCTTGAGGAGTAAATGTGGGTCGTTACGTCGTTACCTGCTTGAGAAAGATGAGCATCTTCCATTCGATTTCGAAAGTTCTATGTCGTAAGAAGGGGAAGGTAAAGCAGTCACGAGGCCAATCTCCGAACTTGGTGGAATGCTCAGATTGGATATGTCATGATGTTCAATGTTCTCAAGGCTCAGCTCGCAACTATGTGCAAGTGGTGTTCCCATCCTTGAAGAGAGGCTCTCAGGAGAGCGATTGCTCTTCGGTGTCACCGATTTGCTTCCACCACGGCTTGACGGAGGACTTGGACCTTGCAGAAGGCGACTCAACTGTCGGCGAGGGGACCTTTTCTTTGAAATTGCTGGCTTTTCATCGTTCTCGGAAAGAACGTTTTGCGATTTTGTATCAATTCCCCCACAACTTAAGATCTGATATATGACTCTAGAGGCAGAGGTATGCTTCAATTTTGTGGAATGCTTGTCCTGAGATTGATATATGACTCTAGAGGCAGAGGTATGCTTCAATTTTGTGGAATGCTTGTCCTGAGATTGATCAGAGTGGTCGTTCTCTGATTTATTTTGAGACGTCAAATTCTTCTCCGAGGCAAGCTCACCGGAAATCATTGACAACAATGATGCTTCAGCCTGGCTGGGATCATGAACGTGCTTTTGGTCAAAAACTTTCCACTGATTGGAAAACGCATTATGCCCGTTTTGTTTCAGTGTACGACACGCGTGATCCCGTATTCCAACGGCAACAAGCCATTCTTTCTCTTCGGTTTGCGTAGCGGCATCAGAGCAGCAGGAACGACGTGCCAAAACTGGTGAGCTTCTCTTATACACTCCAACATCATTGGACTTCTTGGAGCTGGAATCTGAAAGATCACTGGAACTTGAAATTTTATTGTCGAGCTGAGATTCGTCGCTTCCGGTAGAAACTCCAGCTTCTAAGTTGTTTCGGTGAATAAAGCTATCGATCGTTTTTCGCTTGCTACGAACTTGCACGCCTGTCCCGAGGGTGTCTTGTGAGAAATTACTGTATTTGACATAAGCATCATGCTGCGGATAAGTCAGCATCAATGCTGGCTCGTGTAAGTTAGCCTTTGCCTTTTCTTTGTTCAGCCATATCTCTGCTCCTAGATATCTGCTTTGATGGACTTCGGTTTGTTTGTTGTTCACAGCGTCTAAGTTGGAGCTATGTTTCATCATTTTATCTGCGTACAACGTACAAATTTGACTGTGAACGTAATTACAACTTTTTTCCGGATTCTAGAACAAAATTTCACCAGAATTAAATCAAAATTCCTAGATCTAGTCCTTGTTGTACCACATATTGTTATAATGGCACGGTGGACTCTGCATGTTACTTCTTTTCATCACACTCCATGTGCTCTGGTCAAAAACTAGGAGTTGGTGCTCGGAACGACAGGAACAAATAATTCACTGCAGCATTACTATTGTATTACCTGAATGATAAGACTCAACGCTACAGTTCTATGAAACAAGTTTGCGATTCGGCTGGACTTCGTGAATGAATACCTTGAAAGTCGTCGATCAGTTCAGAACCTTTCAGGACGTATTCGCCATCACGTCCAGGGACGATGACATCCTCTTCAGACAGATCTAGCCAGATATATTTGTTCTTGTAGCTTCTGCATTCATAAAAGAAATGCGGAAACAAATTACCATCATTGAAAAAAGAACTTATACATTATAGTTCTGAGGTGCTGTTCCCGTTCAGCTAGAGGGACACTTCTTGAGACTAGCGATGATTTAATTTTCCTCAATGTTACTGATAATTTCAAGTTTCAACCAAGGTGCTTTCTCGGGTCTTAGCATACAACAGTTCACGAGGTTCGATCAAAATTCATTAATCCCTCACTACATAAGATCTGTTTTTGATAGGCATACCATGGCAGTGTTCCCGGGGCCTTTGCAAGATATCTCCAGATTACGTTAAAGTGAAATCAGCTCTATGAAAAGTACTCAAATCAAATTATCAACCAATGGACTAAAATGCAACAGTCGCGCCCACTGCATTCGTATATTCGACCGTTAATCAGCCGACGAGATTATAATATCAACCATGCATGTGATAGACGCGGAAACTTTACCTCTTATAAGCCCACGAAAACATGTTTGGAAGGGCACTGCCACGAAGCACTGTAAGACGTTGCTTCACATCTGATTGCAGAAGAGTGAGTTACCATTTCAGCTCCACACCGTAAGATGACAATTAACGAGGAATCGACAGAAGATGACAATATTTGCTTTAAAGTTACACTAAGAACACCTGGGTTGAGCATTGAAGGAGTTTGATTCCTCGTTACAGTTTTGAAACCACAAAACAGAAATGAAGTGAAGCTTCGAAATGTTTGAAAGTAGTAATGAGAAGCGTCATTTCATTCCAATGACATTGATTCAGACCTCCAATTTTGCCTAGAATAGCAGTTTATCATTCATAGAATCGAGATAAAATACTGCTACACTACCAACGTCGTTCAAAAGAAGGAATCCAGACCTTTTAAACGCAATCCAGCGTGAGAGGAATGCGGCACTTCCATCATGTGAGGAGGCTCCATTTTTCCACTTTTGCTGAGATAATAGACGACATGGGCCTTCGATAAATCTGCTCCACTGCACTCCATTGCCTTGACAAACCCGATCGTATCTGGGCACGAGCACAATAGCCAAGTTTTGGCAAGAATTCGACGGTTCCAATGCGATCCACACCAGGAGCTCCAAAAGAATATTATACAAATAACGGAAAGACAAATATCCAGCTTCGCTCTTTCTCATCACTCGGACAAAATTGCTACTGGAATCAATAGCTTTTGTATCATTTGCAGCTCACAATTCAGTGCACGAGATCGTCCACCACTGCTCATCCACGATCCTTCTCTTCAATTACTGCTCAGGCTGCCAGCTCCTAGCCATAGACACAGAATGTAGATCGAATGCATTTCTAAGAATCGGGACGGTTGTGCATTTGCTTGGTGTTATATGGGAACGGGAGGAAGGAGCGAGGTATGGATGTGTGTGAGAGAGGGGGTGCATGGAAAGTCGAGCTAAATTTTGCTTTCTCGTCGTCTTGTATTTCGAGTCTTGCTTTTGCCAGCGTTGCAATATGCACTATAGCACACTATAGTCTGTAACACTAAGTAGCCTATAGTGCATACACAACAGCACTAGGCATATGAAAATGAAACCTTAAAAAACAATGGACTAAACCTAAAATTTCTAAGACATTCTTTATAATCATAGTTTATCTATCTATGCTTTCATTTGCATAGATTATGATGATAGAATGCATGAATCCTAATTCTTTTGGTGTGCATAGTACTAATCATGATGAGTGTCACCTCAAATCTTACATAGATGAACGATCCAGATTGAGTTTGAGTACCACCACTACTTAGGACATAAGGACTAGACTTGACCTCATTTTCTCATGCAAATGTGATTGGGTGTAATTTTCAGCCAGAAATTGCAATCATCTTGAATGAATCATGAAAATGCTGAGCTCTCATGGATGGAACTTCCAAATTATGTACTTTAAGGGCATTCATGGAGTCCACATAAATTTTAGAGTAAGATTTGCAAAACACACATTATGCTTGGTTATGTGTGTATTGGCACATTGTATGGACTAATGGCTTGTCCTATCACCTTGGCTCAACAAGAGGACTGGCCATGATATTTCTACAATGTGTCTCTAGACACATTATCTTGTCCTTGATGGCATCCTATATATATGATGTTCATTAGCCCTAATATGGAAAGGCAAGTTACATTTAACCATTTTAAGAGCACAAGGCACACCACAAGTGCAACAAAGGTAGACAACATTCCAAATTAATAACTTAATGGACTCTAAGAGCTTGAATCAATAGTCTTCTATTTTATAGAGTGGGCATCACCACTCTTCAACCTTGAACGAAAAGCACCAACAATCTTTGGCTATTAAGATCAAGCACTAGCAAATATAATTATGTTTTTAGATTAGGATTTTACGTTCATTGATTAGGGTTCATTGTAATTTATTGTATGCTATGAATATAGCAGACATATTACTATGTCGTCGGGTTTCGGCATTAGTGGGAGTGGGGTGTGTCGTCGGGTTTCGGCATTAGTGGGAGTGGGGATTATGTTTCGAACTTTTATGCATCTTTGACTCTCGAACAAAGACCACAACCAAAAAACCTCGTCTTTATTCAAGGCGAGAGAGCTAGACCCTCACAAGCTGCTCTATCGCCCCCAAATAATCATCTACTAATCCCTTCTACAACATAGTCAATCTGGCAGGGAACGTTATATCAAATTGTAAGAGAGAACATTGTAATTGACACATATTATATTCATTATCTCAACACTATTTTGGAGACAAACTATTTACAAAATGGGTTGAGATGAGATCTTCTAGGTCCCTTGCTCATGATGTCTTCCATCCAAGACCCCATGACCATTTTCTAACATGCCAAAAATCAGGTAATTGGAAAGTAAAACTCCATATTATTGTACATAAAATTGATTATGGCAGCTCCATGTGGAGTTCTAGGTAGTTAATTCTGAACTACACTTGTGACACAGCATAAGCTTAACCTGAACATATGGATGACAACATTTACATAGAATGATTATAAAAACATTGCATAATTATTTAGTTCACTTACACACTATATGTTTCGTATTGCATAACATTACTACACAATGATATATCACATAAAATGATCATAAGAATATTACATAATTATTTAGCTCATGTATTGCATAAGCTCTAGAAATCTAATTTGCTTGAGATTAGACTATTGCTTTCACGGGTAATAGTTGGACACAATAGTGAACAAGACACATAGAATAAAATGGATTTATCATTCTCATTTTATGTTGGAGATCGACAAATAGTTTTAAATTTGGTGAAAGTATAAGTGCTTGATTGATAGCCAATAGAAAAAGTAGAATGTTTTCCCAAGCACTTGGATATGTGTTTTATTTTTTCAGGTTCAACTCCCAACATACTTTTTCTCCCAAAACTCAAGATCATCTCCAAGCACACTATAATTTTTCAATTGATGATAACAATCACTTTGAAGTCTCTCTTCCCTTTGGCTCATTTTGTAGGGAAAAAGCAATACATGGGAGAATTTGGGAATCAATCACGTTTGATGGTCTACTCCCCAAGAAGGGAATAAACTCTCAAACACATGCTCCAAAAAAACATCACTAGACACTTATCTAGTCCTCCTAAAGACCTTGAACTGATAGGGAAATTGTATCCTTCTCCAAGATCAAGGCCTAGAGTGCTGAAACAAGAGAAACCAAGGGAACGGATGGTGGAAATCCAACCCAACCAAAGCTAGATTAATTGCATCTGGCCCCAAAGTTATGTAGAATTGGTCATTTTCTCAATATGAGGGACAGGTATCAATCCAGCAACATGTAGCTACAATCAAGCATGCTCCAAGAGGAAGCCTATGCGTATACTTATACCCTTAACGCGGAATCTTTTGAAATGGGTCAAAATCCTAAAAAAGAGTAACCATTTTTCAATTTTTCAATTTTTGCCCAAAAACATGCTTTTTCACGAAAAAAAATCCCAAAAATCACAAAAAATTCTTACAAAAATATGCATTTTGGCCAAAAAAAATCAATACACCATGTCCAAAAAAATTAAATTTTCTAATAAAACCTTGAAAATTAAAAATGTTCAAAGTGAACAAAATATTGACAGACATGTATGATGTTTTAATAGTCTAAACTGACTCCCATAAAATAGCTCACAGAATGCATTTGAAGCCAACTATGCTAAATCCACAAATGTTGAAATATTGAAAATAATTTTTATATTATTAAAAATCCAATTCAAATTCTAAGAGATTCTAACTAACTCCTCTTAAGTCAGTGCTCGAGATATTATCAAGACTCTCCTTTTAGCTAAAGAAGTCAACGACCCATCTTCATCATTGGAGTTTATCGACAAATTCTCATCTGAATCAACATCCAATGTTGAGAGGAAATCTTGTATTGTGGCTTTGCTACTTTCAAGCCGAAGAAAAAATAATGGTTGAGCATTTAACCCAAGACGTTCTTGCAAAATAGATATTGTTGACTTTTGTAAGTGGTTCATCATTGTTAACTCAAAAATTAAATGCAAGCAAATCCACATCTTGGAGATGTATATTATCGACTCTTGGCTAGTCCTTTGCTGAACTAGCCCTTACAACAGTTATGTCATTATCAACAGAAGCCAAATATAGAGCTCTTAGTAGTGATGTATAGGAAGATGTATGGTTGTGGCACTTGAAGATTTTTAACAACCACAAATGGGTAAAACATTAAGTATTGTGATAACCAAAGTTCAGCCGTCCTACCAAGAATTCAATATTTTATCCAAAAGTAAGCACATAAAAGTGAATCATCATTTTTCTCATGAAAAAAATCAAGAAGAATCTATAGATCGTGTGCTTTGTAAGTATGATAATATATTTATCCAATCTCGAGGTAAATTTAATTTTCAAATTCTTGGAACATTGTTAGGCTTTGTAGAATGTATGTTGATCATTGAGGAGCGTTAGAATAGCAATGATCACTTTACTTTATTATATCTTATATGGTACACTTAGAATCGTGTTCTTAGGACATATCAATTGTTATAAGTTTGAAGACAACTAATATCTAGCTACTTAGAGTTTAGGGCTTTATGTACTTTCTCTACGCAATTATTGATTTTTGAATGTTTTATGGTGGTTTGGGTATGCTGCTCTCTATTTCCTTATGACTGAATGTTTGAAATGAATTTTATCATTTTTCACTTTTCATGAGGATGATGAGAATCCACTTATGATGTCTTCAAGCCTTGTGTCATTTATTTAGCTTTGGATGCATGGTGGATAGATAATGGTGCTAGTTCTCAAAGCATTTTTTTTGTGTGTCTCTACTTTTGATGGTCCAAAAAATTCATTTGTCTAGGAAATGATGGTGAATGAATGATTGAGAGAGTGGGAAATAATTGTCTACTTATAGGTGGAATCAAAATATCAAGATTTGAAGGTGTGCTATATTTTCTACTCTTGTTAAAAGTCTTAAAATTATAGGGCAAAATGTGGAAATTGGACATGATGGATGCATGGATGCTAGTTGAAAGTCTATTGGTTTATCTTTTGTTTTTTTTTTTGACAAGGTTTGTCAAGCATCAAGTTGCATCAAGATCTAAAGGGCCTCTCATTGTTCAATTTTCTAGCACACTAAATAATGGAGGTGCTAACATGTTTGTGATATTTATTGTAGATAGGTATACTTTCTCAAGAGCAAGAAACAAGTGAAGTAGATATTTTTCAAGTTCAATTTGTGGTGGAGAACCAATTCAACTAGAGGATCAAGGTATTGAGATATGAAAATGGAGATGAGTATATCTCCAAAGATCTTATTGAGCTTTGTGAAGCACATGAGATCCAAAGGCAACAATCTTGCCCAAAGACTCCTCAACAAAATGGAGTAGCTGAAAGGAACAATATGACACTTTGTGAGTGTGCTAAGGTTGTAAGGTTAGATGCATCTCTTCCTTTGACATTTTGGGATGAGACAATGAATGTGCTAAGTATTTGTGGGGTAAGTCACTTTATGAGGTTCTTAATGGTAAGAAGCATAATGTGAAGGATCTTAAAGTTTTTGGATGGACATGTTATGCTCATGTTCTCTTTTAATATAGATTTAAGGAAGATCCTACATCAACAAAGGTATATTTATTGGATATAGTGAAAGGAGTAAAGCATATACAGTGTATTTTCATCTCCCCTTTGTTAGTCAAGTTGTCATCTTTGATGATCTCACTGTGAACGGGAATGGTTTTTTGAAATAATCAAATCAAAATGATAATTCTTGAGATGTTGATCAAGATGATGAGAAACTATCAGCTTCTTCTTTAATACCTATTGTTAGGAACTCATCAAGAATAAGCAAGGTTTTGAAAAGGCTTACTTATCCTTTAAAAAGTAATCAAATTATTGAGAGCCTAAGTTTGCTTGAATGTCATCCATTCACCAAGTAGACGAATATATTTTCTTTCAAGATGCACATAAAAAGAAAGAATGATGAGATGCTTTCTCAAGGCAAGAAGACATTTGATGAAAATTCATACTTGGGGTTCTTGTGGAGCTTTCTCAAGGCAAGAAGACATTTGAATGCAAGCATATATACATATCAAAATAATTGTTTTATCTAGTAATTATATTATCATTGCGTGCACTGTCCATAATTGATGGATGGCTTTTTTGAAATGATTTATGAAAGCACTAAAAAGATATGCAAGAAAAAGAGCAAGGCCTGAGGTTAGCATGTCACAAGGGTCGCTCATGCAAGAATTCATGGTAGACATCATAAAGTTCCTTGCTCATCTGTCTCTAGTATTCCTTGACTTTGGGATGATAAGGATTGTCAATTTTCAGAAAAAATGACAAGTATGATTGTACAAAACAATCATTAAGATTTATTGATTGCCTAATCCAATGATCTATCAAGTTCTAGGTGTTAGATCTTGATCTAGATGCATTACACTATGATTTAAGCAAGAGCAATGGATCAAATGACTAAAAACTAAGAAGAGTGGCCTCAAATGTGTAAAGGACAGTACCTGTACGGGACTGTAAACAAAGAGTAAATTATTTAAGCATACAAAAGCATTTCAATCATCAAAACTCAAGACAAATGTGGAAATTCACAAGGAAAACTAGAATTTGTCGATGTCACATCAACTTCTTATTGATTTGGATGATCCCTTTATAGATCAAGTACATCCACGAGCTGTGTATTGTCCAGCAAGCCTTCACACGTGTTAATAGTGCCTAGTCATCCAGATCCACCAATGAATAAAGAAAGAAAGAGGAGCCATATATGCTCACTTCCCAAAGTTGACTATTCTCATTAGCTAGAAACAAAAAAGCTAGTCTTCCACATTTACAGGAATATTCTCTATAAAATAGGATCTGATAGAATCTTTCTATCTTATCATCTACAATTTGATCCACACGTGTGAATGGCATCTTGACATGTGGGAGCATTTACTCATTCACATGGAAGTGCAATCTATTTACAAAGGTTTGACCAAAATGACCAATTTCTAGATTCTAATCAAAGGTCAATTTCATACTTGTGTCGATCTAACTAAAATCAATCTAACTTTATAACAGTAACTTATGTACATCCTTTCACACGTAGGAACAGGCTCCACACGTGTGAGATCCTATCAAGATCAATCATCTTAAGATCAACTAAGTACATCAATTTGAAGTGATATTTTTTACACTCCTCCTCACTTCTAACTTGGTAAGTCTAATGTATATCTATCTAAATTCCAAGAGCATCTCTTAACTTGAAAAATGATCTTTAATCAAAAATCTAATTAAGATATTAGCTATGCACCCGGAGGATGGCACATGATGAATTTGTACCTCCTTAAATTGCACCTTCTCCCTCACAAAGTGATGAGTTATCTCAATATGCTTTGTTCTAGCATGGAAGATCGGATTGGTAGCAATTTGTTGAGAAGCTTGATTGTCACAATATTTGCAAGGGATATCCTCGTCCTTTAGAACTTGTAGTTCCACCAAAGGTCTTCTTATCCATAGGAGTTCTTTGGTTGTTGAAGTCAATGCCTTGTACTCGGCTTCACAAGAGGATAGAAAAATTGTATCTTGCTTTTTGGAAAGCCAAGATATCACTCCTCCACAAAGGAAAGTGACAAATGCACTTATAGGTCTTCTATCCATCTTGTCTCCTACAAAATCTGAATCCGAAAATGCCCTCAAGTACAAGTTAGATCCTTGATAGAGAATGCCTAAAAATCTAGTAGATGAGACAGATCTGAGCACTCTCTTGGCACTTTTCCAATGATGCATCAAAGGACCTTGCATATATTGATTTAGCTTGCTTACACTATAGCTCAAATCTGGTCTAGTGACTGTCAAATAGATTAAGGAGTCTATTAGTTTCCTAAAAAGTGTGATGTCCTCAAAGGATGGTTCATCACAATCATTAGTAACTTTACAAACTTGCTCCATAGGGGTGTCAATCCCCTTACAATCTACTTTGATTGACTTATAGAAGTAAAATCACTACCTCTAGTAGCTTCTATTTCAAGTATGAACTTAAAAAGTCCTAGATCTACCATCTTGAATTCAGTAAACAAAGAAGCTTTAACATTTCTTATGCCTTCACCATCATTTCCTGTCAATATGATATCATCAACATAAAGAACTAAAATGATGATCTTTCCATCATTACAATTGATGTACAAAGAAGGCTCATAAGAGCTAATCACAAAGCCAAGGGAGTAGAGAAAATCATGAAACCTAGAGTACCAAGCTCTAGGTGCTTGCTTCAAGCCATATAGGCTCTTCCTTAAGTGGCAAACTTTGTCCTCCTCACCATCCTTGATGAAGCCCTCAGGTTGCAACATGTATATTTCCTCCTCCAAGTAGCCATTCAAAAAAGCATTGGTCACATCCATTTGATAGAGATTCCACTTGAACAAAGTAGCAATACAAATGCCATCAATCTTATAGTTACAAGCTTTGCTACAACTGCAAATGTTTCTTCATAATCTATGCCTTTAGTTTGAAGAAATCCCTTAGAAACCAATCTAGCTTTGTACTTACTTATAGATCCATCTTGATTGTACTTTAATCTATAAATCCACTTACATGCAAGTGGCTTCTTCCCATATGGAAGGTGTACAAGATTCCAAGTTTGATTACCTATCAAAGCATCAAACTCTACTTGCATTGCATCTCTCCAAGCTTGCGATCTACTTGCATCTTCATAACATGATGGCTCTTCAAGCATTGTGGTTAGAAAAGAGTAAGAGGTAGAAGGAGTTGTGTCTTTCCTTTGCTTCCCTTTCTCAAAGTATGTGAGCCTTGAAGGCTCGGCCTTGCTCCTTGTGGATCTTCTCGGCCCCTTTCAAGAAGCTCCTCCTCGGTTTTTGCAAGATCTTCATCACCTAAAAGATTAGATGCATTTGAAAACAACTTGTAACTTTGATATTCATCAAATTAGGCATCCTTGCTAATTTTTACTTTGCTTAAAATAGGATCAAATATCCTATATCCTTTGCTATTTTCACTATATCCTACAAATATTCCTTTGAAGGAAGTTGCATCTTCTTTCCTTCTAGTTTCAAAAGGAATGTGGACATAACATATACATCCAAACACTTTAAGATCTTTTACATTGGGCTTTTTGCCAAACAAAGCTTGAAATGGTGAGATCCCACCAATAGCACTAGTAGGAAGCCTATTACATAAGTAATTTGCACAAGTTATGGCCTCCTGCCAAAAAGAGATGGGTAGAGATGCATCAAGTCTTAAAGACTTTGCACATTCACAAAGACTCCTATTTTTCCTCTCGGCCACCCCATTTTGTTGGGATTGATCTCACAGAAGTCTCTCATTTTGTTGGAGATATATTCTCCTCCATTATCACATCTTAGAACTTTAATGCAAGAATTAAGTTGCTTTTCCACTAGAGACTTAAACTTTACAAAAGCTTCATATACAAGGCCT
The DNA here is from genome assembly GCA_029204225.1 of Diphasiastrum complanatum. Lineage (NCBI taxonomy): Eukaryota > Viridiplantae > Streptophyta > Lycopodiopsida > Lycopodiales > Lycopodiaceae > Diphasiastrum > Diphasiastrum complanatum. The sequence continues at coordinate 6,530,326 of CM055111.1, read as the reverse complement.
TTCTTAGGCAATAATTTAATCCAAGTGAATCTAGTACAGTCATCTATGAAACTCACATACATTAAGGCACCTCCATTACTTTCATGAGAAAAAGCATGTACATCTGAATGAATAAGATCCAAAGGTGCTTGCGTGACTTTGCAAGGCCACATGCCTCACACACTTTGCCACACTTCTTGGAAGATTTTGGTAGGCCGAGAGCTAGCTCCTTTGATGCCATGGACTCCATTGATTGAAGATTAGGATGGCCTGATCTTTTATGCCAAAGCTCCACTTGAGTCAACTCATCCCTAACCATATTCACACTTTCAATGGCCACATTAGCATCCAACTTAAAAAGCCTTCCTTGCTTAATACCACTAGCTATGCACTTATCATTTTACTCCATTCTTGAAATGTACATCTAGTCCATTGTCCATTGTCCTTTAGTTGACCAACACTAAGCAAGTTTTTTGTAATGGATGGAACATACAAAACATTATCAAGATCTATCCTCTTAGATGATCCTAAGCATAAAGGAATAGATCCTATGCTATCTATCTTACATTCTTGTTCACTAGTAGTGTAGATTGACTTCTTAGAATCATTACAAGAAAGTAAAGTAGAAAAATAATGCTTGTTGAATGACATGTGGGTGCTAGCCCCACTATCAATCCACCATGTCTCTTGGCTTGATCTTGGTGTAGATGCTACCATCAAGGATGTGTTGAAGCCATCATCTTCCTCCTCCCCTTGTGCACGATTGCCTAGATATTCACTCCCTTGTGCATTCTTATTCTTATAACATTCGGAAGCAAAGTGTCATTTCTTCCCACAAAAGAAACACTATAGCTTGGCTTTGTTCTTTTGCTTCCCTTTGGAGGTAGATCCTCCATCCTTTGCCTCAGCCTCCTTGCCTTGGAACTTCTTGAATGGATGAGTCTTCTTCTTGCCTTTTGATGTGAAATTTGCTTTCTCATCACCACAATGTAGCGACATAGACCCCATTCTTGTCTTGAGGTGTAGAATCCTACTCTCCTCGGCCACAAGAACATTATGCAACTTATCAATTGATGGAAGTTGGTCTTGAATAGCAAAAGATTGAACTATATTAGAGAACTCATCACCTAGTCCATTCAATAATACTTGTACTAGTTCATTATCTTGGATCTTCTCTCCTATAGATCCCAATTCTTTGTTCAAAAATTTTATCCTTACTCTTGTCCATTTTCTCCACTTCCCCTCATGCTTTGCAAGATCGAGTTTATTAGCATAAGCACTCTTGAAGTTTTATTGGATTCATAAAAAATTTTTAGTGAATCCCAAGCCTCTTTTGATGAGCCACAAGAAGCCATCTCCTTCAAGAGGTCATTGCTTACATTCAACTTTAAGCAATGTAAGGCTAATCTAGCCCTCTTCTTGTATTTTAATTGTTCTTGGGTAGCTTGAGGCTCTTCCTCAACTCAGAAAACAATATCAAAGAGGTCATGGATCACAAGTAGTGATTCCATCCTCACTTTCCAAATGGAATATTTTGTGGAAGTTAGTTTCTCACTAGATTCTAACAAATATCCACCCATTGATGACATTGTGAATGAATGCCTATGAGATGCACAAAGATCTCTTGATAATGAGTGATCTAAGATATATTTCTAGCTTTATAATAAGCTTCTAATCTTGGCCCAATCAACCTGGTTCAACTTGGATGATGTTGTAATAGATCTACTTCAAATATCCTAGCAAATCACTTCTCAAAAAATTAATTCTAGTACAATTTTGTTTGATATTTCACACACAGATAAGATCTGAACAGATTCAGCCTTATAAGTCTGATCTAATTCTTCAAAATGAATCGCTTCTGACTCAAATCTCTATTTAATCATTAGCATTCAATAGATTGAACCTAGACCTAGACAATGCACCAAAAACGTTGAATTTTGGACTAGTATGCACATTTTTGGATCAAAACCACTAAAGGAAGTTGATTTGAAGGTTTCTATACGGTTTCACACGTGTGGAAAGTACATCAACATCCCAAAAATTGATCTTGACCAAAAATATTGATGATACCTCTCTCCTTGAACTCGCTCTCTCAAGTAAAGCTCAAAAATAACACATTGTCAATGATTTCACAAGATTTATTAATCATTAGATCACTCTTAGACTTGGCTCTGATACCATGTCAATATTTAGAAAAAAGGACAAGTATGATTGTACACAACAATCATTAAGAGTTATTGATTTCTTAATCCAATAATCTATCAAGTTCTAGGTGTTAGATCTTGATCTAGATGCATTACTCTATGATTTAAGCAAGAGCAATGGATCAAATGACTAAAAACTAAGAAGAGCGGCCTCATACGTGTAGATGACAGTACCTATACGAACTTTAAATAGAGATTAAAGCACTTAAGCATACAAAAGCATTTCAATCATCAAAACTCAAGACAAATGTGGAAAATCACAAGGAAAACTAGAATTTGCCAATGTCACATCAACTTCTCATTGATTTGGTTGATCCCTTTATAGATCAAGTACTACCACGAGCTATGTATTGTCCAGCAAGCCTTCACACATGTGAAGAGTTCCTAGTCATCTAGATCCACCAATGGGATCCATATATGCTCATTTCCCAAAGTTGACTATTCTCATTAGCTAGAAACAAAAAAGCTAGTCTTCCACATTTATAGAAATATTCCCTATAAAATAGGATCTAATGGAATCTTTCTATCTTATCATCTACACTCTAATCCACACATGTGAATGGGATCTTGAAATGTGGGAGCATTTACTCAGTCACATGGAAGTGCAATCTATTTACAAAGGTTTGACCAAAATGACCAATTTCTAGATTCTACTCAAAGGTCAATTTCACACTTGTGTAGATCTAACTAAAATCAATCTAACTTTATAAAAGTAACTTACGTACATCCTTTCACACGTGGGAATAGGCTCCACACGTGTGAGATCCTATCAAGATCAGTTATCTTAAGATCAACTAAGTACATCAAGTTGGAAGTGACATTTTTAACAAGGATGATAAGCATGTTGTTGGGAGGTTCCTCAAGAAAATGGACTTATTAGGACCATGATCGATTTCTTAAGGGAGAAGGTAAATAAGTTTTGCATTCTTAATAATAAGGAAACGTAAAATGTGGAATGCAATGCGGTTGCATGGACGACATTTTTGTGTGGAGCCAATTGATAAAAACACATATATAATTGTGGGAGTCATGGCAAAAAAATTTCAAGAATGTTGAGAAAGCATGGCTAATACCAATATGCCCTCTTCTTAGCCTGACTATTGTGGAACCATACATGATATATAAGAGGTTGGATTTCAACTAATGATAGCTTTTTATATTTGATGTGAAATGATTCACATTTATCTACAATAGTCCTTGTGAGAAAAGACGTTAGTGGATATTTTGCGATGGACTTTACCAAACTATGAATAGATCAAAGTGATACATTTGTTCTTTCTCAATAATGTGAGCGTATACATATATATTCAAGTAAATCAACTAATCCTGCATTTTAATATTTCTATAATATCCAATTGATTTTTTATATTCAAAGCAGATAGTCAAATGTCACATGGTGACATGTGGTGCTGGAAATCATTCAAATCCAAGATTGTCATATGTGATTTAAGTTGCTCCTCGAAGAAGACATATACTTGAAGACAAGGATGTTGAGGAAAACATGCCATCAATGGAAATGATATATACCCAATTCCATCTCCCTTAGAATGAGCATGATACTCTATATGCCTCCGAAGAAAATGATGGTGATATGGTTCACACTTTACAAGGTGCAACAAGACAAGGAGCATGATCCAAGCATGATCATCCAATGACACCATATCACACACAACTTCTCATTCATCTTAAACATCATCATCACCATTATCTAGTAAACATCTACAAATTCATAGCAAAGCCATAGGGGATCTGTGGATAGACTTAGAGATGAATTCATTTGGTATGGCGAATTTGTTGCATGATGTGACAAGTGATGTAATAGCAAATTCATGAATATTAGATAAAACTTTGACATATAACTAAAGCCATATTATTGATCATGTATTATAATTTTTTTTGCATATTTTGGCATGGCAAAACCTATCATTGCATGGATAAATATTGTGAAAACATATTCATGATTTTTACCAATATGTATATTATTAAACCATAGTATTGATTTTACCTCTATATATTGATTATGTTTGCTTTGATCACAATCATGCTTTAATTGTATGGTGGATTTGAATTTGAAAACCAATTTATGAATGTTGTATAAGTATACAGTTTATACTATGTGATTGGTCGTGTCTTATATAGCATTGAGCAAAATTTATAGCATATCAAGATGATTGTTTTGATGAAAAAAAACCTAATCATTATAATTGAGCTTGTGACCAAGATACATCATTGTACTTTTGAGACACATACGACAGAGGATGGGCATTTCAATAAGCTTAAAACATTATTGAAATACACAATGCAAGAGTTATACCCTTGATATTCTCAAATTGAAAGGAATTCTTTAAGAAATTGTCGAAATCTGCAAAATAGGACCAAGAATGGATCCTTAAATGATCCACAACAGGGATTTGATGTTAGATACAATTGATCTATCAATCTACACAAGATTTAGATCAATCTAGATCAATTCTAGGCATGAAAATCTAACAAGAACAATCATTAATGAAGATAAATGTACTTGCTGGTTTCACACGTGTGAAAATCTGTTAGAGTACGGACTCCAACCTGAAAACAAAGTACACTATGATAGAACGTCAAATCATTCAAAACAAATGAAGACAAATAAAGAGAGATTGACACAAAATTGTTTCCAAAATCAAGATTGATGTTTCATGTTGATTATGGCCAAATATGCCTCTATATATACACTTCTTGGAGCTCGAGGTACTGATCTTGAATCAGATCTCACACGTGTGAGATGCTTTGTCATATGGTGAATCATCATGCAAAATTGACACTTGGATCAAACTTTCTATTTTGAGCACTTTTGGTCCATTTTCCTACTATATGGAGATCTACTTGGAAACCTTAGATTCATGTGAAAATGAATGAACATCCGAGTGTATAAGGTCAAGAGGAGAGTTAGATCTTGTCAAAGATCTTTTGAAAGGTAGCTTGTGAGATTTGGAGAGTCCACAAGCTTCACAACGCTTGCCACACTTGGATATGGTTTTGGGAAGTCCACTTGCTAGCTCCTTTGTCACCGTGGTCTCCATAGCTTTGTAGTTAGGATGGCCTAACCTTTTGTGCCATAATTCCACTTGAGTGAGCTCCTCCCTTGCCATGTTCACACTTCCAACCATCACATTAGCATCCAATTTGAATAACCCCCCTTGCTTGAAACCACTAGCAACACATTTTTCATCTTTCAAGATAGAACATGCTCCATGCTTGAAATGTACATCTAAAACACTATCCATAAGTTTGTCCTACACTCAGCGAGTTCTTTGTAATTGAAGGTACATAAAGAACATTGTCTACATAAAGGAATAGATCCAACACCTACAATCTCACATTCTTGATCACTTGCAGTGAAGATAAATCTCTTAGAACTATTGTAAGAAAGTAGATTAGAAAAGTAGTCTTTTTGGTGAGTCATGTGGGAGCTTGCCCCACTATCAATCCACCAAGTGTCTTGATTAGATGTTTGTGGGGAGGATACCATCAAAGATAGATTGCACTCTTCCTCCTCCTCCTCGAGCACAAGATTGCCTTGATTGTCCTTCTCTTGGGCATTCTTCTTCTTGTAGCACTCGGAAATGTCCCTTTTTTCCACAAAAGAAACACTTTAGCTTCTTCTTGTCCTTCTTGCTCTTGCCTTTGGAACTTGATGCTCCATCCTTGTTCTCCATCTCCATGTCTTGAGTCTTCTTGGATGGAAACTTTTTCTTCTTGCCTTTCAAGGAAAAGTTAGCTTTTTCATCACCATCATTCAAAGATAAGGAACTCATCCTACTTTTGATATGAGGCATTCTACTCTCCTCACTTACAAGCACACCTTGAAGTTTTTCAATACTAGGAAATGAATCTTGAATAGCAAAGGTTTGAACAAGATTAGAATAATCATCTCCTAATCCATTCAAAATGATTTGAACTAACTCATCATCTTTGATCTTATCATCTATAGAAGACAACTCCTTATTCGAAGATTTGATCCGAAAGACATAATTTTGGGCACTTTCACTACTTCCTTTCATGCTTTGAAGAATATGATTCCTAAGCATGAGTATCCTTGAAGTATTCTTGGATCCATAAATTGCTTTTAATGAATCCCATGCCTCTTTGGATGTGGTACAAGATGAGATTTCCTTCAAAAGTTCATTACTTACATTCATTTTTATGCAATGTAATGCAACTCTACATCTCTTTTTGTACTTTACCAATTCCACACCTCCTTGAGGTTCTACTTCTACCCCAAGTACTATGTCATAAAGATCATGAAGTACAAGTAAAGACTCCATTCGAACTATCCAATTAGCATAATTAGTGGATGTGAGCCTTTCACTAGCTTCAAGCAAAAAACCACCCATTGATGCCATTTTTGAATGTGAAAAAGCACTAGAAACTCTTAAGGTTTCTCTAAGAGATCTGAACCTAAAGTCTTCTAGCAATTTGAAAGCTTGTAGACACAATCCTATCACTCATGAACCAATCTAGAATGATGGAGATTTAGATTCTAGTCTCAATCTTGCAAAATCACTCCTTAATCTATGATTTTTGGCAATATCTCTCTCAGATTTAACTTGCACTCAAAAAATCAAAGAAACTCATTTAATGCACCTGAATCAAGCTTCAATTTTAATTTTTTGGGTGATCTAATAGAAAAAGCTTGATTTTGCACTAAAAATCTCTCAATTTGGGTATGTGAGTCAAATTATACAAATTTTTGAATTTTCTCAACCAAAATCGGACCTGTACGGACTCACACGTGTGAAAAGTATTCCTACATCCACAACAAGTTTTGGTCCAAAAATTTTGAGTATACCTATCAAATCCAACTCGCTACACAAAAATTAGCTAGTTTCCAAAAACTTGCTAATTTGGGCTTAGTTTTGGATCAATCCCATCAATATCAATAAATTCTCTTGTACTTGGCTCTGATACCATGTGGAAATCTGCAAAATAGGACCAAGAATGGATCCTTAAATGATCCACAAGAGGTATTGGATGTTAGATACAATTGATCTATCAATCTACACAAGATTTAGATCAATCTAGATCAATTCTAGGCATGAAAATCTAACAAGAACAATCATTAATGAAGATAAATGTACTTGCTGGTTTCACACGTGTGAAAACCTGTCAGAGTACGGACTCCAACCTGAAAACAAAGTACACTATGATAGAACCTCAAATCAAACAAATGGAGACAAATGGAGAGATTGACACAAAATTGCTTCCAAAATCAAGATTGATGTTTCATGTTGATTATGGCCAAATATGCCTCTATATATACACTTCTTGGAGCTCGAGGTACTGATCTTGCATCAGATCTCACACGTGTGAGGATGCTTTGTCATATGGTGAATCATCATGCAAAATTGACACTTGGATCAAACTTTCTATTTTGAGCACTTTTGGTCCATTTTCCTACTATATGGAGATCTACTTGGAAACCTTCTAGAAGTCAAAATTCGCCTACTTCAGCTTATTCCACACATGTGAGCAGTCCTCTACACATGGGATATGACAATCAGTTCATTGTAACATGGCTACATCAAGTGGACACATGTTGGAAGGCAATGATAGGCTTACCTCAAGTAGCTTAAGGATGTGGCTCATGCAATCAATAGATTGATGCCATGTGTCATATTACTAGAAAACTAGATTTTGGCCTTTTTAGCCAACTTGATTGAATTAAATCGTATGTACAACCTATATGATTATGGTACATGACAAGTACACTAATTTCAAACGTGGGAATAGGCTCCACACATGTGTAATCATCCTACATACATGGATTTGGCCTTGACCAAGCATATTTTTTGCATTTTTCACAGAAATTATAGTTGGTAGTGGTCTCAAGTATTCTAATATAGTTGAGAAGTTGACGGGTAGCATACTTATCATGAAGATCACTTTATTTTCTGTACAATTGAACCGTTTGAATATGTTTCTCAGCGTGAACGTGGATTTATACAATATAACAAGTCTTGGAAGACAATGAGTCTATCAAACAATAATATTTCAGCAATAAGTCCATGATGTTTGAATGGTGCCTATAGAAACCTTCATGCTAAAAAATTTAGAATCTGTCACCTGGGATCACAAAACCATCTCATAACACCCCAACGTATAATCATCCTACATACATGGATTTGGCCTTGACCAAGCATAATTTTTGCATTTTTCACAGAAATTATAGTTGGTAGTGGTCTCAAGTATTCTAATATAGCTGAGAAGTTGACGGGGTAGCATACTTATCATGAAGATCACTTTATTTTCTGTACAATTGAACCGTTTGAATATGTTTCTCAGCATGAACGTGGATTCATACAATATAACAAGTCTTGGAAGACAATGAGTCTATCAAACAATAATATTTCAGCAATAAGTCCATGATGTTTGAATGGTGCCTATAGAAACCTTCATGCTAAAAAATTTAGAATCTGTCACCTGGGATCACAAAACCATCTCATAACACCCCATCAAATACATTATAAGAGTTCTACATGATGAAGATGACAAAAATTTTGCATTGCATCAAGCTAAAGAGTGAAAACTTGGTGCTCATGAATTATAGTCTATTGTTGGTATTTTAATTAGGAGAAGAAGCCTACTCATTAAAGCATAATTGTGATCTTGTTAAATGATTTTTTACTGATTTTTCTCCACCTCAATATATAATTTTTACTTTTTTTGGAATCTTCATATGTAACTCTTGTTTTTAAATCCCTAAACTACCACTAGAATTATGCTAGTATTTCATTGGATTTAAGAGTTACCACTTTGCCATTCTTATTGGCTTTTTGTCATGCATAGCAATAACCAAAGGCATAATTGAGCTTGGGTCAATCTTTCTTTCACTACCTATGCTTGGATAGGAACAATAAACTCCACTCTTTAGAGAACTCTATCACTGCATTCTATCCTTCATTGCATGCATACTCAAAGAGGGGCTCCTTGCTATAGTTATTGTAGTAACATTTGTTGAATTTCACACGTGTGGAGTGTCCACTACATGTACTTATGATCTCCTAAGGTGTGTAGATGCACCAAGATCAAGACTAGATTGAGATTCAAGATCAATCTTGAATCCTATGGCAAAAACACACTACTACATGCATTCAATTACTTCCAACTCTCACTCACACGTGTGGGAAGTATTCAAGAAATAATCTAAGTAAAAACAAGCTGCTCTCCTTGGGTAGAGAGAGAAAATGCATCATGAGCTCTCGGATAAAGAGAGAAAGCTAGAAATCCAGTAACTCACAAAATCCATGAAATCACCAAATCAATTGACTTCAAAATGAGGAGTACAATGATACTAGTAGGTCCACGAGCTACCACTATGCTTAACTATGATTGGACCATATTTTGTCACCTCTTGATCCTATTGGATCATTGATCTATGCACCTCTTAATTCTATTGGACTATATTCAAGCACACCTCAATTTCCTATTGGACCTCACAAGGTTCCACCTCTAAATCCTATTGGACCTCTTGGAATTCATCAAACAAAAACTTTACACTTGTCTACACTCTAATTAGCAAGTGTTTAGCCTCTTACTCTATTTTGGCTCAATAGTGGCATTACAAGTGGAAATGCATAATTTGCCATCTATGCCAAATTTATTCCTATCAACATCCTACACCTAGATGCTTGATGTAAAAAACATAAGACCCCTATATCTAACATAGATAATCTTTTTCAATTCTTCACACTCCTAAAAAATTATCTATGAAGATTTGAGCATTGATCTTGATATAACTCCAAGATTAGATCTATGCTTGATGAAAGCACTTTTGCTCAAAGGCTTGGTGAGTAGATCGGCAATACAAGAGGATGAGTTGACATGCTCCAAATAGATTTCTCCTCCAATAAGCTTTTCTCTCACAAAATGGTGTGCCACTTCTATGTGCTTGCTTCTTGCATGAAATATGGGATTATTGGCAAGAGCTTGGGCCGAGATGTTATCACACTTGATCATTGGTAGATCATCCTCCTTGATGCACTTTAGTTCCATTAATAACCTCTTGATCCAAAGCACTTCTTTGGTAGTTGTAGTGAGTGCTTTGTACTCGGCCTCACATGAAGAGAGAGATATAGTATCTTGCTTTTTGGAAAGCCAAGATATTAGATTGCCTCCAAGAAAGATAGTGTATGCACTAATAGACTTTCGATCCATCTTGTCACTTGCAAAGTCCGAATCCGAGTAGCCAATAATGGATAGATCTTCACTTTTATAGAGTAGACCATAATCACAAGATGAAGATACATATCTTAGAATCCTCTTGGCCATCTTCCAATGATGGATCTTAGGATCTTGCATAAATTGACTCAATTTGTGCACACAAAAACTAAGATGGTAATGGTAAGCCAAATCAAGGAGCCTACAAGACTCCTACAAAGTGTGATGTCCTCAAAGGATCTTTCATCACCTTTATTAGGATCTTTTACAATTTGCTCCATTGGAGTATCTATGCTCTTAGAATTTTCGATATGGAATTTTTTCAACAGAGAGTGAGCATATCTAGATTGGCATATAAAGACATAATTTTCATAAAAATCAATTTCTAGGCCTAGGATATAATGTATCTCTCCTAGATCTTGCATTTTAAACTCACATCCAAGTGCTAGCTTGGTTTCATCAACTAGCTTGATACAACTTCCACAAAGAATAATGTCATCAACGTAAATTAGAAGAATGACAATATTGCTATCAAGAAACTTTAGATACATGGAAGGATCGTAGTCACTAAGAGTAAATCCTAGTGAGATAAGAAAAGAGTTAAGTCTTGAATACCATGATCTTGGTGCTTGCTTGAGTCCATAAAGACTTTTGAAGAGCAAGCACACTTTGGACTCATCCTTGATGAATCCTTGAGGTTGTTCCATATAGATCTCCTCCTCAAGATAACCATTTAGAAAAGCATTGGATACATCTAATTGGAACACCTTCCACTTGAAAAAACAAGCAAGAGAAATAAGAATTCTTATTGTCACCATCTTTGCAACGGGTGCAAAGGTCTCCTCATAATCAAGACCATGGATTTGAGCAAATCCTTTGGCACATAATCTTGCTTTATGCTTGTTGATGGTGCCATCATGATTGAACTTGATCCGAAATACCCACTTGCAACCAATCACATGCTTGTTGGATGGAGGATCCACAAGCTCCCAAGTATTGTTGGTGATCAATGCATCATACTCTTGCTTCATGGCATCATACCACTCCTTGGTATTGAGTGTCTCTTGTACATTCTTTGGCTCTTCATGAGAGACATAAAAAACATAATTAGTGGAATCAAGATCCACTTGTTTGCCTTTGTCAACATATGAGAGCCTCTTAGGCTCGGATCTATCTCTCATGGATCTTCTTGGTGAAAAAATCCAAGGAGAGCCTTCTTCAAATCTCGACCCCATCACATCATGATTGTCTTCAAATTCAATAATTGATGATGCATCCATAGATTTCTTGATCTCGGCCTCTTCAAATGATGAGTGTTGATCTTCATGAAAGAAAACATCTCTACTTTCAATAACTTGAGAAGTAGAGAGTATAAAGACTCTATAGGCCTTCTTGGTGGATGAGTATCCAACCATGATCCCTTTGCATGCACTAGGACCTTCCTTCTTCCTTGTTTCCAAGGGAATATGGACAAAGCATAAGCATCCAAAAATTCTAAGGTGATCAACCTTAGGCTTCTTCAAAAATAAGATTTCATATGGTGACTTTCCTCCAAGAGCTATATGTGGGAGCCTATTGCAAAGATAATTTGCACAATTAATGGCTTCTCCCCAAAAATCTTTGGGCAAAGATGCCTCAATTCTCATAGATTTTGCACATTCACATAGAGATCTATTCTTTCTCTCGGCCACTCCATTTTGAGATGGAGAGTAGGCACAAGAAAACTCTCTTTAATGCCTTCAAGCTCACAAAAATCTTGAAATTTATTGGAGATATATTCACCACCTCCATCACTTCTAAGAGCTTTAATCTTGAATGAGAATTGCTTCTCTACATAAGCTTTGAAAATAAGGAAATGATCAAACACCATAGATTTTGAAGCAAGAAGATATATCCAAGTGAATCTTGTGTAATCATCAATGAAAGTAACAAAACAAGTGGCTCCTCCCTTGCTTGTAGTTGATGAGAAATGCACATCCGAGTTGATTAACTCCAAAGGATGCTTGCTTTTGATAGAAGATCTTGTAAATGGCTTTTTGTGAGATTTAGCAATAGCACAAGCCTCACAAGGCTTGATCTTCTTGGAGAATGACTTTGGCAAGCCAATAGCTTTGGATTCTTTGATCATAGAGAGCATGGATTTGTAGTTGGGATGTCCCAACCTCCTATGCCATTATTCCTCCATAGAAAGCTTGTTCACAAGAGCAACATTACAAGCATTCACATACTCATTTGGATCTAGTTTATAGATGCCACCAAATCTAGATCCTAATGCAAGTATCTCATCATTCTTCTTGATAGTGCAAGTATCAACATTGAATTTTACATCAAGGCCATTATCAAGCAATTGGCCAACACTAATAAGATTCTTGGTAAGCTTAGGTACATAAAGAACTCTAGAGAGAGAAAGAACTTTAGAGGATGCAAGCTTCAAGGGAATGTTCCCTATGCCTTCAATAGGACATTCAAAATCATTTGCAGTGTATATTGATTTCTTCACTCCATCATAAGGTGCAATAGAAGAGAAAGAGTCCTTGGAGCTACACATATGTGAAGAGGCTCCACTATCAATATACCATAGGCCGTCCTTCTTGAAAGGAGTAGATGAGAAACTAGAGACCATAAGACATCCCTCTCCATCACTTGCAATAGTGTCTTCCTTCTCATTGGTAATATTGGCTTGCTTGAGTTGATTCTTCTTTTTGAAGCAATTGGTGGCATAATGACCTTTCTTGCCACAATAAAAGCACTTGATCTTCTTCTTTTTCTTGAGCTTGGATGATGAAGCATTAGAGGAATCATCTTCCTCCTCATCTTTGTCTTTGGATTTGACTTTGTCCTTGCTTGAGGATTGTTAATGTTGGTTCTTGCTCCTCTCTTTGTGCTTATCCTTGGCAAAGAGAGCTTTGCCATCATTATGAGTGAGAGAAAGCTTGTCCATCCTCAAGAGCTTGTACTCTTGTCTTGATTCTTCTGAAATTAGCACACTTTGGAGAGCCTCCAAACTTGGTAGCTCCTCCTTAATGGCATAGGATTGGACAAGGTTATCAAATTCACTTCTCAAGCCATTGAGAATGACTTGAACTAGCTCATTTTGATTGATGGAATCACCAATGCAAGCAAGCTCTCTATGAATATCTTTTACTCTCAAAACATAACTAGATGCACTCTCATCACTCTTTTGGCTACTTTGAAAGATTTGATTCCTAAGAGTGAGAAGCCTAGAGGTATTCTTAGCCTCATAGATAGTCTTGAGACAATCCCAAGCTTCTTTGGCTGTTGTACAAGTACCTATCTCCCTCAATATCTCATTAGAGACATTCATCTTAATGTAGTGGAGAGCCATCCTAGCTCTCTTTTTGTATTTTTGAACCTCTTGAAGAACTTGTGGTTCTTCTTCAAGGCCAAGAACTATGTCCATCACGTCTTGAAGGATCAAGATGGACTCCATCCTCATTTTCCAAATTGAATAATTTGAAGTGGTCAATCACTTGGTTCCAACAAGGATGAACCCATTGAAGACATTTGAAGTGAAGAAAACTCAAATGATGAACAATAAATGTTGTTACACACTTTCAATAGGATCCAATAATTGAGTACTATCTCCTCCTATGAAAGATCTTACAACAATTTGTGAATTGATTCTCACTAGCTACTCAAATCTCTCTAAAACAAGATCTATTTCACATCAAATGATGGAGTATAGGCAAAGTTAGGATCTAACACTCTTAGCACGTGTGAAATACACTAAGAAACCAAATTTGACTCAAATACAATGATATTGCATGAAACAAAATAACTAAGATCTCAAAACAGTGCCTAGATCACATATAGATGAGATTGGCAAGCATACAACTGTGATTTTGGATCAACCAAGCAATCTCTTGACCAAACCAAATGTGTCCACCCAGGTCTAGGTGCCCTACCTAACCCTCTTCAAAAGCTTATAACTTTTGATTGGCTCAACCAAATGGAATGAAACTGATTGCAACAAAAACTAGACAAAAATAGCTTCAAAACAAGCTATGAAGCAAGATAAATGGATCAAACATGAGAGAGAACTTCCAAACTGAAATTGGATGTTCCTCACACGTGTCTGAGCACCTGATTCCGTACAGTACCAGGTCAGACCCAATCAATGTCCTTTTGATCTCTTTTGATCCAAGATTGAACAAGATAGCTAGGAAAATGGGCCTTGACAACTTCTAGCTCAAGATTGATGAAAATTTTTTCACTTAGATGGATCAAAATGCATGGTAACCTTAGGTAGGCTCTGATACCATGTTGAATTTCACACGTGTGGAGTGTCCACTACATGTACTTGTGATCTCCTAAGGTGTGTAGATGCACCAAGATCAAGACTAGATTGAGATTCAAGATCAATCTTGAATCCTATGGCAAAAACACACTACTACATGCATTCAATCACTTCCAACTCTCACTCACACGTGTGGGAAGTATTAAAAAAATAATCTAAGTAAAAACAAGCTGCTCTCCTCGGGTAGAGAGAGAAAATGCATCATGAGCTCTCGGGTAGAGAGAGAAAGCTAGAAATCCAGTAACTCACAAAATCCATGAAATCACCAAATCAATTGACTTCAAAATGAGGAGTACAATGATACTAGTAGGTCCACGAGCTACCACTATGCTTAACTATGATTGGACCATATTTTGTCACCTCTTGATCCTATTGGATCATTGATCTATGCACCTCTTAATTCTATTGGACTATATTCAAGCACACCTCAATTTCCTATTGGACCTCACAAGGTTCCACCTCTAAATCCTATTGGACCTCTTGGAATTCATCAAACAAAAACTTTACACTTGTCTACACTCTAATTAGCAAGTGTTTAGCCTCTTACTCTATTTTGGCTCAATAGTGGCATTACAAGTGGAAATGCATAATTTGCCATCTATGCCAAATTTATTCCTATCAACATCCTACACCTAGATGCTTGATGTAAAAAACATAAGACCCCTATATCTAACATAGATAATCTTTTTCAATTCTTCACAACATTCATCCATTCATTTATCACCATTGTTGTAGCTACCATTATCATTTTTCCTCCTACAACAACTTGTCCATCAGAGCAGATTTTAGTATGGTTTTTGTCCTTGTTGCTAAATCTAGCTAATTCTTGTTTCCACTTTTCAATGACTTCATATATACATAATGTCAAACTCCAATAGCTAATTGGCAATGAGGGAGTCTAAATCATGGAAGAATAACCTAGGATACATGCATAGATAATCAAATCCTTAAGCATTACATCATCTATCTTTGAAGTGTCCTCTTGTGGAGCCAAAACACGTTGCTTAGTAGAGACATGCATGGATTTCATAAGAGAAGCAAGATTATTTGTCTCAACAAGGGAAAGCGTGGTAGGGACTATTGAGATTATAAGGGATGCACTAGATTTTTCAACATATAATAGTGCATGATTACCAATCTGAACCTCCATTACTTGATTGGTTTTAAATGAAGTCATCTTATTACACTATGCATGAGGAGCATTATCATAAGCAATGCCAAATAGACATGCTGAAGTTTATATCCAAGTTGTGTGAGTAACTATGGTAAGAACCTATCATTGGTTGTACGACAAAGCTAGAAAAGAATGCTAGTTGGCACACTATTGGCTTCTAGTAAAATAGCTCATTATGATTAGCATTGAGCAACCCATGACTCTTTGGAAACCACATGGTATTTTTTATGTATATTCAAAAAATAGCGCAAGTCAAACAACACAAGTACTTCAATTGTTTTTCGAGTTCAAACACATGGTCAACATGGATTCCAGATCATTATTGAAGTGGTTGGATCATTGTAAACTATGACTATATTTTTGTGGAACGTGCATCCTTTATTTACAAGGTACTTTCAAGTTCATGTGCAAGTATATTTTCGTGGAACGTGCATTCTTTACCCACGCAATCATTTCAACTATATCATACAACTAAAAAAAGTGTTAGGTGAAGTATTACACATGAACTATGACCTTGCAATCTGTACTAGAAGTGTTTATGAACCTAGTTCTAGTAACATTCTTTGTCAATGTTCTTATTATATTAAACTATATTAAATGTGAAGTACCACATGAAATTAATCAAAATAAAAATGACTACTTGAGGTGTCAAGGCACATCACAAATTGTGATTGTGATAGTTAAATTTTCAAAGTTTGTGTTCTTCTAACATCTAATAGCCAGGCGAATTCAATGTCTAGACCATCGTAAAAGGCTTCACATTATAGGAATGCAAGCTTCATCTTTTTTGGATATGAAAACTATCATTCTACTCCATGATATAAATATGCCCTTATGCTAGTAGTAAGAAAGATTCTTTGTACTACAGAAAAAAAATATTGGTTGTCTTTTGTGTAGCTTTGATAAAGCATCACATTTTTTTACTATTTATCACACAAAAAAATGAGTGGCACTTAGCAATTATTTTAATAAGTTTGTTACTTATGATAATTTAATCATCACATGTAATATCAACTAGCAAGAAAAAACAATCTTGATGGTTTTAGGACTAGAGACTTCATTTAACACATACAAAAGATAAAATAAGATAATGGATCTCTAAGATCTTGACCAAATTTAGTTGCACATCTAGATTTAGCTACAAGATAGAAATCATCAATTTAGAATTGCATAAATCACTAAGATCTGATCATAAGCACTAAAATCTAATACGGTACTATTTATGTTCATACAGCAGCAGCAGCACGCTGAACGCATCAAGTATTTTCATCATGGATTACATAAGGTTCTTTGACAAGAAACTGCATCTTCGCATGGTCAAGGTCTCGAGCATATTGTGGATGTCGTGAGGCAGTTGGAGAAAAAAATACTAGGAAGAAGCATTGGCGACATCGTCAACATCATTGGCGTGATGACTTATCTAATTCTGATTCGAACACAAGTTCAAAATCTTCTAATTCCTCAAGTTCGGAAGAGAATTCATCTTCTTCACATGATGGAAAATGGTCCAAGAAGCATAAGAAGAAGGGGAAAACTATTGAACCACCACCAGTAGCTATTAAGGACATTGTTACTATGGAGTTTTGACATGCGGATATCCGTTTTTGCCAAAATTGTAATCAAGAAGGCCATTATATTAATGAATGTCCCACTGATACATGCTACGGTGCTATTTGTAATGTGTATAGTCATTGGATGAATGATTGTCAACGATTGCAGGCGGTGCCAACCGCAGGAGCATTTGCAGTGGAAATGCAATAGCAGCAGCCACAACAACCACAGTCCCAGTCGCAGCATCCACAAGCACAGTATCAACAACCATAGTTGATGCTGCCACAGTCGTATTAAGCTCCTTATTAGTAGGAAAATCATATGCATCCACAACTATTTCAACAACAAGTGTGTTACCGACCAGATTTACTAGATGATGCCTATAATATTTGCAGTCAGAGGGGTCACCGTTATTTTAACTATAATATAATACACCGCCAGTGTGTCAGGAACATGGAAAGAGGTTTTCGACTACCATGGTTTAATAATCGTTTCAATGATCAAAACGCTATACAAAATTCACCTCAGAACCTTGATGGGATAAATGGTCCTGAGCAACAGACACTTGTATAGATAATTACAGTGGAAGAACCACCATTAACTTAAGTAGAGGCAGTCACTCGACATAAGGAAAAAGGGAAGGCAATAGTTCGAGAGGGAGTGGTTGAAGATGTGGGGACCAAGAACCAGTCGGATAGCTAATCTCGACATTGGCCAGATGGCCAAAGTTACTCAAGATGTGCTGGAACAGCTACACCAGACACAAGGACCGAATTCTTCTCGTGAGCTAGTGGATGTCATAGCTAATCAGATTGCTAAAAGAAAATATGTATCTATAGGTGCTAATCATACCTCAGAATTTATCGCAAAAGCAACGGAGTTATTTAAGAAATACAAAGGGGTCTTTGCGTGGTCATATGATGAGTTGTGAAGAGTCTCAGAAGGAGGTCTATGAGCATACAATTGATGTCACAATTGATGCCAGACCGATTCGGTAACAACACTATAGAATGAACCCCAAACACGATGACCGTGTTTGAGCAGAGATTGAGAAATTAGTCAAGGTGGGTTTCATATATACTGTTGATTATACACCTTGGTTAAGTCCTATAGTGATTGTGCCTAAGAAGAATGGCAATTTGTGGGTCTGTGTGGACTACCGCAAGTTGAATTTTTTCACCATTAAGGATCATTTCCCACTTCCAGTCACAGAATAAATTTTGGATGAAGTCGCTAGACATTCACTCTACAGTTTCCTAGATGGGTTCAGTGACTACAATCAAATTCAAATTGCAGAAAAAGATAGGGAAAAAATTGGCGTTCATCATAGAGTCAAAAGCATACGCGTATAAGGTGATGTCGTTTGGGTTGAAAAATTCACCGACAGCCTTCCCCTAGGCCATATCCTGTTCTTTATAGACTCCTCTGAGCCTTCATTATAGACTTAGGAATAAGTTTTCTTTATAGACTCTTTTGAGCCTTCTTTATAGACTTTGTCAAAAGCCTTCTTGTTTACTATCTTAAGCTTAGATAGCTTATTGTTTCGATTCTTGTTCTTCTGGCACTTTCTCGAGTACCTGCACATACCCTCAAATGAAAGGTCAATCCTTAAGCCCAGAGGGTTCTTGTTTTGATTCTTCAGGTACGTTCGTGAGTACCTGCACATCCCTTCAAAGAAAGGTCAGTGTTCTTAATACAATCAAACATGGTTCATAGAAGATTCTTTGTTCTACAAGTATCAATGTCTGTTACTCAATTTATTAAAGTAATAAATCTATACAATATCCTAAAAGAATATTGACCATTGATAATTCTATATCATTAAAATCTATCTGGGTTTGAAGCTGGGCAAGTCTTACTTTGGGGCAATTTGTCTCTGCAAATTACACAGTTGTTTGTGTCTGAATTGGTTTTTGATGCCTGGTCCACTGATTTGTTTAACTTTTTTATGCACGGGGTTCCAGGCCATTTTAAGAAGTCTCAACAATGCCAGTTGATTTGGCGATCATGGGTTTTTCAAGTGATCAAAGTTCAATTGTATAGACGCGGTCACAATCAAATCCTGAGGCATTATTTTCAGTCAAAAGACATTCGGGCCATTGTGGATGAAGCCCGTGTTGCGGGGGGCATTTTGTTTCAGAGATTATAGTAAGAAAGATTTTCTACAGGCCGGTTTCTTGTGGTCTAATCTTTGGAAGGCCACTACCGCATTTTATCGTAACTGTGATGCTTGTCAAAGACAAGGAAGGCTGGTACCTACAATGAATTATCTGCTGGTACCATTATGACCTATTGAACCATTTCAACGGTGGAAACTGGATTTTATTGGCAAAATCGACCCACAATCGGCGAATGGTCATTTGGCAGGTGTATAAATAGAGAATTGGAAGTTAAAGGAAAAACTCTTGATTTTACTTTGACGTCTAAGGGTGAGAGGTCATTCAATCCTACATCATGTTGTAGGCTGCAAGAAGTATTGCCTTGCTTAAGACCTTTTGAGCAGTTCTGACATGGGCATTGTTGGCTGTTCAATAGTGTAACTCTTGTAACAATGTTGGGATCATTGTATGAAATGGAATTGGAGCATTGTTGTCTTTTTTTTTGTATAAATTTAGTTGTAGACATTGCATAGTCAGAGTTACATGACAGTTCTCCTTACTCAATTTGCAGCAGTGCATTGGAATACTTTAAGGAGATGAAGTGTACTTGGTTTATTTAGCTCTGTAGCAGTTTGTGAATAATGTTAAGTGAGATTTGGTTGCACTGGTTTATTTCTACAATGGTTCTAGCTTTTATAATAGTAGGAAATACTCGTAATGTGTGGACAAACGAGTCAGGTATAGTGCTAGGTAGTTAGGTGATTAAAACACACCCATAACACCATCCTTGACCTTTGCTTGTACTATTGAACTTCTTGAAGGACTTGTGGATCCTCCTAAGTCCTAGCACAATAACCATCACATCTTGGAGTACAAAAAATGACTCCATCCTCACCTTCCAAATGGAATAATTGGAGGTGGTCAATCTCTCACCTTGCTCCATTAATAGTATGGAACTCATCGAAGCCATCTTCCCTTGAGAAATTGAATTGTAATGGATACAAACACAAAAAAAAAAAAAAAAAAGTTTTTCTTCTCTCTCAAAGAAGGATCCAATAATGTTGTCCACCCAATTGCAACTTGAGATCTTACAACCAAAACGTGAGACCTATCTCACTAACTAGTCAATCTCTCTCAATCTAGATCCAGCCTCTATCAAAAGATGAAGCACAACAAATTTTTGAGCAAACTTCTTCCAAGCACGTATGAAGCACTCAAATACTCCACAAAAGACTCAAATGCACTTGATTTGCATGAAACTAAGTGGCTATTGCTTCAAAATTACACCTAGATCTAACCTAGACAAGATTGGCAAGATGGATATGAGTTTTTTGATGAACCAAGCTATATGTGAGTCAACCTTGATCTGTCCAACCAGGTTGGGTGCCCTAAACACCTCACTTTGAAACTCTATAACTTTATCAAGACACATCCAATTGATATGAAATTAATTTCACAAGGAAGTAGCTTCACTAGCTTTCCCACAAGCTATCAAGCACTAGATTTGGATCTACCTTGGGAAACCAGGCTGAACAATCGGGTTGCTCTGATACCACTGTTGGAAGTCGATCGACCACATATGGCAACATTTTTTATTGGAACTCAGATGGAGCCGATCTATCGGATAAGGCTACTGCCACAGGCCATGACCAGTCATCCTCCGAGTAGCAGATAGCTACTGCTAATCTAACAATAGGTTTATGGACAGCAGTTAATGTCAAGTGGCAGCAAAAATATATCTGTTGACAAAATTAAACAAGCATCATAAACATTCAAAAATTGCACATTGAGCAAAAAACATGCAACTCATCAATATTATCAAAATTGAGTATACATCATAAGTTCTTTCTTGAGGGGCACTGTCTATTTCCCAAATCAATGTGTCTACATGAGAGAGGTGTTCTCTTCTCACGAATGGAACTAGCTACTGCTAGAATTATCTTACTTCCTTGATACACACCTCATTGAGTGTTGCATTCAGGATTCTCTATTTCTCTATATATCTATTTTTGTCTCTGGCCCAATACATATATCATGCTTGGATTAGATTACAAGATTGATTAGCCTAGTTTAAGCTAAGCATCTGTTTAATAAGTTTTCTATTAATGCTACATGGTGATGATGGATCGTGACAATTTGAAAAATTTTACCCCCGAGTAATTGAGGTCCGATAGTCTGGTCCATACTTATGCTTGCAGACCCACTTACACTTGACAGTCTTTCTGTCGACTAGTAGTGGCTCAAGAGTCCGAACTTCATTTTGTTTCATGGAACTCATTTCATCTTCCATGGCCCTGATCCACTTGTCCTTGTCTGAACAGTTGATGGCTTCTTCGTAAGTTTGTGATTCACCTCCAAATCCACAAAATTCTTCTTGAGTAGAAGATGAGCTGTCAGGTATATATCTGACTGGTGCTCTTCTTTGTCTGAAAGATCTCCTTGGAGATAATACAGGTTTCAGCAACTGTTTTGTCTTTGTCTTGTCTGCTAACAACAAGACCTCGGCGTAAATCGTTGGTGTGCTGGGTACTCCCGATATCTCAGTCTGCTCATCCTCCAAACTATCATTCAGTCTGTCTTGAATTTAAACATCTGCATCTGGATGTTTAGGGTCCACTCCCTCTATCGATGTGAGTAGGTCATAGTACTGTCTGTTGAGAACTTTGTAGTTGATCGGATCTTCCTCATCCATTGTTCTTGTCTCGTAAAATCTTACATCTTTGATAGTCTTCACTTCATTGGCTTGAGTCATGTATACTCTGTAATATTTAGAATGTGTATCATAGCCAACCAAGAATCCTTGCTCCAGCCAAGAAGGCTCTACACATGATAAAGATAAATGTTACCAATTAGCTTCTCAAGGAAGTTGGTAAGTGCACATCATCTTTGGAAGTTTGAAATTCATTGAAGAAGCTTTATGAATCCAAGTCTACTTCTAGAGTGTTGACTCTAAGAAGGCAAATCTTTTCTTGTTTGCAAAAGAAAGAAGAAAGTCCAAGTACTTTCATTTTGTTGATAAAAGCATTGAATGATGAGTTGGCTTGCATTGATGAGAGCATTAAGGAAGGAGAGCTTATTCAAGTGATTCTTAATGGCTTGTTGGATGCTCATGCTAACATTGTTCAAAGTATTGCTATTCAAAAGACTTTGCCAAGTTTGATGGATCTTCAAGAGATCTTGATCAATGAAGAATATAGGCTTCAAGCAAGAGGTGGATCTACATCGACACTTCAAGAGGATGCTATGTTCACAAAGGGCAAATTCAAGGGCAAAACCAAAAGTAAGTGGTCTAAAGGGCAAGATCAAGTGGATGCTTCTTCAAGTGGCAAAAGGAAGGATATATCAAAGCTCGAGTGCTTCTATTGTGGCATCAAAGGACACTTTGCAAGTGAATGCTACAAGAAGAAGAGAGATCAAGGAGACAAGCAAGGTAATCTTACTCTTGATGAGGATGGTTTGGATGTTCAAGATACAAATGATGATGCTTTTGTGATGTATTCATGTAAGCTTGCTAATGATGGAGATCTAGATCCTTGGTGGATTGAGAGTGGAGCAAGTTCACAAATGATCTTTCACAAAGAGTACTTCACTTCTTTGTTGGCATATGGAGATGACGAGAGGGTGATCTACACGGCCAATGATGGTGAGTGTGAAATCAAAGGGATTGGCACAATGCCTATTTTTCTCTCTACAAATAGGAATGTTCATTTGGAGGAGGTCTTGTCTATTCCATCTATTACCAAGAATTTGCTTAGTGTGAGTCAAATGCTAAGTAAAGGCCTCAAGGTGGAGTTTGATGGAGATGCTTGATTGATCAAAGGAAGGATGTCTTGGTTGGAAAAGGTAAAAGGCAAGGGAAGTTGCTCAAACTAGATGCTTGTGTTATTGCTAACCAAGTTGGATGTGTTGCAAGGGTGCAAATACCTATTCAAGAGGTTTGTCATAAAAGGATGGGACACCTCAACTTCAAGTCATTGGAGGTAATGGCTAGGAAGAAGATTGTGATAGGTCTTCCAAGTTCCTTAAGTGGCATCAAACATGTTTGTGAGTCTTGTGCTTTGTCCAAGTCACATAGACTACCTTATACCATATCTATATCTAAATCTACAAAGCCTTTTCAACTTGTACATTTGGATATTCATGGATTTACCACAATTAGCAATAGTGGAGCTAAGATGTATGTAACATTCATTGATGATTTTAGTAGATTTTGTTGGATCTATCTACTAAAGATCAAGGATGAAGTGTATGATGTCTTTATCAAGTTCAAGAATGCAAGGGAGAACCAATTTTCCACAAAGATCAAGTGCTTAAGGAGTGACAATGGTGGTGAGTACATATCTACCAAGTTCAAGGCCTTTTGTGATGAGCATGGGATCAAGAGGGAGTATACAACATCAAGGACCCCAAAAAAAATGGAGTGGCTGAAAGGAAGAATAGGACTTTATGTGAAAGTGCTAAAGCTATGAGGTTAAGTGCTAATCTTGACAAACCATTTTGGGATCAAGCTTTGTTGTGTGCCAATTTCTTGTGCAATAGGTGGCCGAGTGCTATTTTGGATTGAAGGACACCTTTTGAGATGCTATTTAAGAGGAGGTTGAGTGTCAACTCTCTAAGAACCTTTGGATGCACATGCTATGTCAACATTACTCTTAATGATAGGACCAAGGAGGATCCATCTTCAAAAAGAGGTATTTTTGTTGGATATAGTGAGGTGAGTAAAATCCTACAAGGTTTACATTCCTTCTACTAGCAAAGTGATTGTTGGTAGAGATGTCATTTTTAATGAGGGGAACATTCCAAAAATGTATTCAAGCATGATTGACGGTAGTGTGGATGGATCTAACATTCTTGATGTTGATGAAAAGGATCCTACTTTGGATGGTGATGATGATGGACCTTCATCAAGTCAAAAGCCAAGGAGAACATCAAGAGAAAGACAAGTACCTTCAAGGCTCAAATATGATCAAAAGGGTAAGCAACTAGTTTCTGGAAATTATGTTGCTTTGCTAACCTCTTTGGATGAGCCTACAAGTATAGATCAGACAAGGAAAGAAGAGGAGTGGATCCGAGCAATGGATCTTGAGTATCAAGCTCTTATGAAGAATGGAACGAGATTGGTGGAGTTGTCTAAGGACAAGAAAGCTATTGGATGAAAATGGATCTTCAAGTTGAAGACAAACCAAGATCGATCTATCAACAAGTACAAGGCAAGGTTAGTGGCAAAAGGATATGCTCAACAACAAGGGATTGACTATGATGAGACCTTTGCACCCGTGGCAAATATGGTAAGCATTCGAGTCATCATTTCACTTGCTACACTTTATGGATGGGTTCTATGGCAAATGGACATTTCAAATGCATTATTGAATGGTGATCTAGTGTATATGGAGCAGCCCGAGAGCTACATTTCATCAACAAAGCCAAATCATGTGTGTCTTCTACAAAAGAGTTTGTATGGCCTTAAACAAGTACCAAGGAGTTGGTATGTTAAGCTTAACACTTTTTTACTCTCTCAAGGCTTTGTTATGAGTGAGTATGATCATTCACTTTATTATAGGTTTGCTGGAAATGATGTTACCATCTTGCTAATCTATGTGGATGATATCATCTTGAGTGGCGAAGACAATCAAGATGTGGAAAATATCAAGAATGAAGGAGTTTGAGGTGCATGATCTTGGTAATTTGCATTACATTTTGGGAATAGAAGTCATTAGATCTTCTCAATATAATTTCATTTGTCAAGAGAAGTATGCTGATTCTATTCTAGAAAGATTCTATATGGTAGATGCAAACGCTAGTCATACACCTATGGAGTCTCATGTAAAGCTAACTATAAGAGGTAATGAAAGATCCTTTGAGGACATTACTCTCTATAGGAAGCTAGTTGGTTCACTCATTTATCTAGCCATTACTAGACTAGATCTAAGCTATTGTGTTGGAATATTGATTCAATTCATGCAAGATCCTAGTGAGGAGCATCGAAAGCTAGTAAAGCGAGTTTTGAGGTACCGTCATTGGAACTCGAGATTTTGGCATATTATATGAGGGATCATCACCTAATATTTTTGGATTTTCAGATTTGGACTATGCTTGAGATGTAATGGATAGAAAATCCATTAGTGCTCATTGTATTTTCATAGGTGATGGAGCTATATCATGGATGTCAAAGAAACAATCCACTATCTCATTGTCATCTAGTGAGGCCACGTACAAAGCTCTTACACATTGCACAAACAAGATGGTATGGATCAAGAGGATGATCAAGGATCTTCACTTGCTGGATTTTTTAGAGAGCCCAATCATCTTTTGTGACAATCAATCAGCCCAAAGGTTGTCATCTAATCCTATCTTTCATGCTAGGAGCAAGCATATTGAGGTGCAATATCATTTTGTGAGGGAGCAAGTCATTGCAAACGAGGTGGAGCTTCAACATGTGTCTTCAAGGGAATGTGTAGCTGATATATTTCCCAAAGCATTGGAAAAAGACTTGTTCATGAAGCACAGGAAATCACTTGGAATGCTATCAAAGTCTATGCTAAAACTAGTTGAAGAGAGAGTGTGAAAGATTCAACTAGTTTGATCATTTTGTCAATATTTCCATATTTGACATATTGAGGCCAAAACTTGTTTTAGACTTAGAGATTGACTTTTCAAAGTTCAATAGTCTAAATCTCATTTGAATAAACACTTTTTGAAAGTGTGGGAAGGTATGGAGGCGAGTTTTAGGAGATTCAAATTTGAATAGTTGGCTACATTGAATCTAGACCCAAAAATAGTAGGATTAGCATTTTGGAGGGAGAGCCAAGTGGCCAAATAGGGTTTGGACCTATTATAAATGGATGTAACTCATTGAGAGAGTGATATTCTCTCTTTTCTATCTCATTTCATACTTATACATGGTTCTCTTGGGTTCTAGTATCCATTGGTGCACTATATTGGTGATTGCATGCAAATTTATGTGTAGAATGGTTCATACATGCTATTTTCAATTTCACATGTGTGAATGACAGTAGCTTGCTGGTTTTGTACAAGATAGCAACAATACATTAACATTTCATTCAAGTTTGATCAAGTTCTGTTGGTGTTTGCATCTCATTTTGTGTAGATGCTGATTTTTTTACATTGGTGAGATTGGTGGTGTATTTCTCTTTCTAACCAAAGATCTTTCAAGTGGATTGGATCATAATGATCTGAAAGCTTTCACATGGAGCATGCTAGAGAGGATTCTACACCAAAATCATTTTTTTTGCTTTTGTAGATTGGATCTTTTGTAGATCAAAACCCTCTATAACTTGATCAATTTCGATTTTTTATTTCACATACTGGATTTGGCCAGTTTTTTGGATCATTGGATCAGCCTAAGTGGTGGCTAATAGATCACATATCAAATTTTTAGCATTTGCATGTAGATTTGGAATAGTCAATTTTTTGTGATTTTGTCAAAACCCTAATTTTGATAAGATCTCTAGATAGTGAGGTTGCTAGACTTCATTTGAGTGTGTTTCAATCTTAGGAAGTGGCAAAAGTTATTATATTGAGGATAGATCATAGGTTGATCAAGATTCCATGATTCTATGTGTTGATTTGTTTGGTATAAGTGCTAGAAGAGAATTTTTGAGATAGTTTCAAATCTTGGTGATTTCTTTTGAAAGCATTTGTTGTTGTTCAAAGGAGTGCTTTGTGCATTGAAACAGGTTGAAAAAGAAGATCAGGTCATTGCTACATGGCAACCTCAATTGGAGTCATGTTGGAAGCCAATGATAGGCTTACCTCAAGTAACTATTCATTGTGAAAAGTGAGGATGGAGTCACTTCTTGAGATGAATGATGTTTTGGATATTGTTGTAGGTCTGGTGGAGAGACCAACAACACAACAAGATCAAGTGAGGTGTGACAAGAGGGCCAAGAAGGCTCTACACATGATAAAGATAAATGTTTGTATGGTGATGATGATGGACCTTCATCAAGTCAAAAGCCAATGAGAACATCAAGGGAAAGACAAGTACCTTCAAGGCTCACATATGATCAAAAGCATAAGCAAGTAGTTTCTGGAAATTATGTTGCTTTCCTAATCTCTTTGGATGAGCCTACAAGTGTAGATCCAGCAAGGAAAGAAGAGGAGTGGATCCAAGCAATGGATCTTGAGTATCAAGCTCTTATGAAAAGTGAAACATCTTTTGATGGATCACTTAGAATTTGCTTTGCATAGGAACACAGATCATGCTACACAATAACACAGACAGAAAATACTCTCCATAGCAAGCACACATAGCAACTGTATTTCTCAAAATGAAATTACACTGTACATATAATTTTTCACTTAGGCAACCCATGCATGACCCGGGTTGTCGTTGGCAGGACGCATGTCCCATCGACTTGCCTCGTGGCGAGGCCAACTGATCCTTATCCACTGATAGGACCCACAGTATAGTAACACAGTGATTCTACTTTTATTCTAACTCTCTCCCTTAAAGTAGAGTCTACTTTTTATACAGTCATATACTAGCTTTAAAGTCAACAAACTTTAAGTACATAAAGCTTTGATCTAAACTTATCAAACTTTTCTCCAGTAAGCGGCTTAGTGAAAATATCAGCTAGTTGTTCTTCTATGCTACAATGAACAACATGAATTTCACGACTTAGCAGCCTCTCACATGAATCTCAATGTGTTTAGCTCTCGCATGGAACACTGGATTCTTTGCTAGCTGAATGCCACTCTGACTGTCGCTATGTAAAGTCGTGGGATTTTTCTGCTTCATGCCAACTTCTTCCAAGATTTGTCTCAACCATATAGCTTCTTGTGCTGCACTACACATTGCCTTATACTCTGCTTCACTGGTGGAAAGAGCAATTGTACTTTGCTGATTACTAGACCAGGAAAAGCAACTACCACAAAACTGGAATACATACCATGTGGTGGATCTACGATCATCATAGTCACCTCCCCAATCTGCATCCACATAGCCACACAACTCAGGTAAACCATCATGCTTCCTGTAAATCAAGCCATACTCTAAAGTGCCTTTCACATAACGCGAAATGCGTTTAGCTGTTTCCAATGCGTTTCCATAGGTGCTGCCATAAACTGACTTACAATGCCAACAACATAGCATATATCTGGTCTAGTCGTGGTAAGGTAAATCAAGCTCCCTACTAACTGTCTATACAGCGTAGCATCAAATGACTGTGACTCATCAAGCTTAGAAAGCTTTTTACGTGGTCCAATAGGAGTGTTTACTGGTTTGCAATCCTGCAACCTAAACCTGTGCAGCAACTCTTTGACATACTTCACATGTGTTAAACCCACTTCGTGTCCTTATTGCCACACTTCTACTCCAAGGCAGTAATGCATCAGGCTGAGATCTGTCATCTCGAATTGTTCCATGAGGTCTTTCTTGATCATGTCTATTATCTCTTGATTATTTCCCATAATAATCAAGTTATCAACATAAAGAGCAATCAAAGCAACCATACCATCAAAGCATAAGACATATAGATTTGGATCAGAATGTGTTCTCACCATCCCCTTTGGACAAAAGTAGGCATCAATCCTGCTATACCACGCACGTGGTATTTGTTTAAGACCATAAAGCGCTTTCTTCAAGCGACATACTTTATTTTTCTGTCCCTTCTCTACAAAGCCTTCAGGTTGATCCATGAACACTTCTTCTTCTAACTCACCATTTAGAAAAGCAGATTTCACATCCATCTGATGCAAAGGCCAACCAAAATGTGAAGCTAAAGCAACAAGTAGATGTAGAGTATTCCACTTACATACTGGCGCAAAGGTCTCCTCATAGTCAATGCCTTTACTTTGTGCATACCCTTTGATCACCAATCTTGTCTTAAATAAAGTATTCCACTTACATACTGGTGCAAAGGTCTCCTCATAGTCAATGCCTTTACTTTGTGCATACCCTTTGATCACCAATCTTGCCTTGTGCTTTGCTATACTTCCATCTGCATGATACTTAGTCCTGTATACCCATTTGCAACCAATGGGTTTCTTGCCAACTGGTGGTTCTACTAGGTCCCATGTGCAATTGACTTCATCTCCTCTCCCATGGCCTTGACCCAAATGCCATCATCCTTCGCTTCACCATAAGTCGAAGGTTCTTTGCTTTGAATAATGCTAGATAAGAGAGCATAATTTGCTTCATACCTTTCAGGTTTTTTTTATCACATTTAGAGCTTACATAAAATGTATATCAGATTAACTCTGATTTCTAACTCAAAAACCATGAAGAATAGTGTAAATTTTGTACATAATTCCACACATGTATGGCCAAAATGCCACGTGGAAAACCACCCCTAATGTAGGTTAGTTCAAGTCAAGAGAGTTGGTCATGTCTATTTGGTAGTCATCCCTACTTTATAGGACCTACACCTAAATTTAAGGTGAAAATTTGACCAACTAGCTATCTACCAAGCATGACTCTAGGAAATAGACTAGGGTTTCATTTTAGGGCAAGAAGGGTGAGTTAACTTCCTTATTACATGCTGGAAATCCACCTAACTTCAAGAAGAAAGTCGAATTTGCTATGTATTCCAAGCTCCCATAGTGAGAAGATAGAAAATTTTTGGAGCTCATTGGCAATCTCAAGCTAGTTCACTATGTACATTGAGTTCTTATGATCCAAATGCAACCAAATCAATTTCTACTTGTTTCTCAGGTTGAAGGCCATACTACAGCCTGTAGTATACACTTGTGGGCTCAGATTTCAATGTTGATCAATGCTTTTGATTGTTAATGCTTGTTGTTTGTCAAATTCCAATCTAGATCAACTTTTTGATGACTAGTTTTTTGACAGATTGTTAAGCAAGCATCCAATCACTCTTGTGGATCTTTTGTAGATCCATTTATGGTCCTAAAGTACAATACTTTCACATGGTATCAGAGCCAAGTACAAGAGCATAAGCCATTGATCTAATGCAAATCCATTTTTAGCAAGTTTTGGTGCTAAAAACTAGTATTGAGAGGGCAAGCTAGAATCTTGATTTTGGTGAGGAGATTTGATCCCAAACTTGGTAGGGGCCCAAATCCGTACTTTCCACATGTGTGGGCACCTCTGAACCTGAGTTTAATGCATGGTATTCATTTGATCCAAATAAATTCAATTTGTGAGTTGTTGGTGTAATTTTTGGTGGAAATCCTATGATAATCTACCAAGATCATATGCCATTGATTAGATTTGAATTTGTTTCATGGAATCCAATGAATCTAGGCTGAGTTCAAGTCCTATTAAGGTTAAAAACAGGTCTTGAAAGTACACCAAGAAGGAAGGAAGAGATTAAGTCATTTTTTTTGTCCAAAAACAACCAAAATTGGCAAGATTTGATTGTAAGTAGATTTCACAATCTTCATTCCAACTTTGTGAGGGAGTGCTAGAACTGATATTATAAGTCCATTTGTTGGATTAGAAATCTAATTTGAGTGAAACACTACAAGAGAGAGACCTTAGTGAGTTTCTAGAGACAATCAAATCGATTTCTTGGCAAGATTTGTTTTAAAGTAGATTTCACTTCATCTTATCTTCATTCCAGCCTTGGGAGGGAGTGATAGAACTGTGATTATAAGTCCAATAGTTGGATTAGAAATCAAATTTGAGTGAAACACTACAAGTGTGAGACCTTTGTGAGTTTCAAGTCAATCAAATCTATTTCTTTTTTGTAGAAGTCACTAGTAAGATGGGATCTGCTGGAGCATACCTTCTAGAAGCTAGTGAGAGATTGAATTCTACAAATTATGCTATTTGGTTTCTTGTCACTCTGATTCGTGTTCACCCATAGGACACTAGTTCCATCAACTACATGTTTAGAACCGTCTCCAAGTATAATGAATCTCTTGTCGTCCTGTCTTCCGCTGCTCTGGAGCATTCTGCTTTGTCTTCGACATAATTTGAATCTGAAGG
This sequence comes from Diphasiastrum complanatum, assembly GCA_029204225.1. Taxonomy (NCBI): domain Eukaryota; kingdom Viridiplantae; phylum Streptophyta; class Lycopodiopsida; order Lycopodiales; family Lycopodiaceae; genus Diphasiastrum; species Diphasiastrum complanatum. The sequence goes on along the minus strand of CM055111.1, from coordinate 6,498,891 downwards.
TTCGCTTCGATTCTGCTCCTTCTTGTTCCTGGGATTTTGATAATAGTCTACTGTTGCATGGCCACGTTTATGACAGTGAATGCAATTAATTTTTGGATTTAACCAACAATTGTCTTCTGTATGACCTGATCTTTTGCATCTGTTGCAAATCTTCCTATCACCAGAATTTTTCTATTGTTTTCTAGATTGTTGATCATTTGTCTTGGATTCATTTCCATTCTTTTTAGACGACTCCCTCTTAAACTTAGACTTTTTTGAAGATTTTTTCTTCTGAGTAAATAGAGCATTTTCAGAATCACCATTATTGTCATAGCGTTCACGAGCTTCTACTTCCTCTTTGACTCCATGTATTGCCTTTTGAAGTGCCATTGTCAAATCTTTCGCCAGTAAAGTTTGAGTTGTGTGGAATGACTTGGGTAGGGCAAAGAAAATAGCTAAGCTATTTTTCCTTTGAGATTGTATTTTCCATGCCAAAATTTCTCAAAGAAATAAACAGATCCTTTATCTTTTGTACAAATGTGGTCAGGTCTTTGTCGTCCTACTGTAGGTAAGTTAATTGGTCTTCCGAGAACATGATTTGATTACAAGATCGAGTCTCATTCTTGGTTTGCAATTCTTCCCATAAATTTTTCGCGTTCAGAATTGATGTAAGATCTAGCATTATGTTGTCATGCACTGAAGACGCAATAATTACTATAGCTTTGTCATTTCTCAAACTCCATTCTTGAAGTACTTTGCCAGGAGTGGTTATTGGCTTCTCCTCTCTTGGTTCTATCCATTGCCAAAGACCTTCACCCTTCAATATGAGTGAAGTCTTTAATCTCCAGATTAAATAGTTCGAACCATCTATATCCAAGATCGTAGTGATCTTAGACTGAATATTGTTGATCGATGACACCTTCAAATCTTCTGAATAAACTCCAGATGCAGCTGCTGATGGAGGTATGAAGGATGCTGAGAGGGGTGTGAGGATACCATTGTATTAACTCTGATATGCTTTGATACCACTATAGAAAAAATAGTAATTCTTCTTTAGAGAACACGATGAAAGTTTGAACAAATCAAACTAATACTAGTGTCTTTAATCGGGTCTGTTTCTGGTCTATGTACTAGTAGAACATTTTTTGCCTTGATTGAATATAGCATGCAGAATTAAGAGACAACTTTAGACAATTTCAGACAATCAAAAATTGAGAAACTTTGATCAAAAAAGAATTTTTATAATTCTGAATCTGAATCATCAGTATACATCTCTTGTTGTCTTATTTTGTTGTTGTATCTCTAATTGAGTTGTTACAACGAGTAGTGCACATGTATTTATATTGTTACAGGACAGGTCTTTTTTCCTTTTTATTCTGTAACAATAGATCTAACTGCTAAGACGGTTGATATTCAAATAAACGCTTTGTTTTCAGGCTCGAATAATTTCTATTCGTGACAATTTGTCTCTTCGTGTTTCACAAATTGTTCGCGACGCTTTGTCTCTTTGCGACAGCTTCGTGTTTTGCGAATTGTTTCGACACTTTGTCAGTTTTGAGCTTAAACAATAATCAAAAAATATTTCGCGAATTGTTTGTGACTCGCGATAGGTGAGGTTTGAACAAGAAACAGAATATTTTGCGACAAGATATTGTTCATGAACCTTTCGAGTTTCAACAAGAATCTATTCGTGAATCTTTCAAGTTTCAACAAGAATATATTTTGCAAATCTTTCGAGTTTGAACATGAATAGAAATGTTTCAAATTCGAGTTCATTTCTCATCCTTTGTCAATTAAACTGTGCACTTTGTTACTAGAACCGAGATTTGTCTGATCATGTGTTCTACATGTTCTCTCCAAGATAAAATAATTACTAACGTCATGAATTTTGAGGTTTTGAATAGCATGAAATTTCTTGAAAATACATAAATCATTCTTGTATTTCTCATGGTCATTTGCCATCTACATGACTTTTTTCTCACCTTCAAAAGTCATTAGAGAAGATAAGTACTCTTTATGACTTGTCATATGAGAACTAGCACCACTATCAATCCACCATGGATTGATATCACCTTCACTTGAAGACATCACGAAGGAATCATCATTTTGTTCAACATCTCATCAGTTAGAGTTAGATTTCCTTGCTCCTCTCCTTGATCTCTCTTTTTCTTGTAACATTCATTAGCAAAGTGTCCTTTCATTCCACAATAATGACATTTATGCTTAGACTTGTCCTTCTTCTTACCACCAAAAGAGGATGTCTAACCAGTTCCCTTGTTTCTTGAATCTCTTACCTTTTGCTTTTTGTCTTTGTCTTGCCCTTAGAGAACAATGACTCTTCTCCTCCTTGAGTTGAAGTGGCTCCTCCTCTTGCCCAGTGTAGCTTATGTTCTTTGGCCACAAGGCCTCCTTACAAGGTCCTCCACACTTGGCAATGTGTTTTGGATGGCAAAACGTTTCACGCATGATCATCTAACAATCCTTGAGCATTACTTGTACAAGCTCTACTTCTATAATGCTATCATAAATACATATTAGATCATCAATTTAAGGCTTTGACTTTTAGAATAAAGGCGATGAGCACTTTCACCTTCCTTTTGGATACATTGGAAGATTTTCCTTCTTAGGGTTAGGACCCTAGAAGTGGACTTACTTTCATACACTTTCTTTAAAGGCATTCCAAGCTCACTTGAAGAAGTGCATTTCCCAACTTCCTTAGGGAAGTTAATTTGTGACCATTCATTTTTATAATGTGGAGTGACCTTATTGGCCCTCTTATCATACCTTACTTGATCTTGAAGAACCAAAAGCCTCTAATCCACACTGCAACAATATCCATTAACTCATTCAACTCAAGTAGGGACTCCATCCTTGCTTTCCAAGTTGAATAGTTAGTTGAGTTGAGCCTATCATTACTTTCCAACATGATTTTACTTGTAGTAGCCATCATGTATAATGATTACTCCATCTCTTTGAACTTGTTCTAATGCACTAAGCACTCACACTCCTCTCAACAAATGAAGGAATATTGAAATCACTATGATTTAGAACATTGAATGACTAGCTCTCTTTGTACTAGACAACTTACATGTAGATCTTGATGAACCTTAATCAACAAATGATTAGACTACAATACATTGAAACTAAGATCTGAAAATTGATGACTCACACACAATTTGAAGAGCTTATTACAATCAATCCTATTGAATCAACAAGAAACTATATGCAAAATAATTGACATTCTTAATGCTCCATCCATATAGGGAGACTTTTCTTCCAAGGGGAGCAAAGCTCATCCACAAAGGAAATTTTTCATGCAATCAAGAGATTAAATCATCCACAGGGGGAGCATAGCTCACTCATTAGGAAAATCCATCCACATGGGGACCACAGGGGGAGCGTAGCTTACTCACTAGTGGAGATTGTCAATTTTTTAGCTAAAAACAAAATGAAGCCTGAATGTATAGAAACTTTTCAACACATAAAAGCTTGTTT